>WNWK01001778.1:220000-251268 GCA_009830355.1 Cherax destructor | reverse complement strand
ATAATATATTTATATATATATATATATATATATATATATATATATATATATATATATATATGTCGTGCCGATTAGGTAAACTGGTCAATTAGCAAGAACTCATCTAAAATTAAGTCCTTTCTAAAATTTTCTCTTTATACGTTTAAAGATATATTTTTTTCATTTATGTAATGTAAAATTTATAATTTTGTACCAAGAGAAACTTTGAAAACCTCCTAACCTTATTGCAACAAGCGCAATTTAATTTAGCCAACCCCAACTAAATATATTTTAGATGGTTAAATTAATTTAATAATAAACAAACACAATGAAATATATTTTTTCGTTATGTTCAGAATGTTTTTGGCGAAATTATTGCATACAAAAATTTTCACTTTGTCTTATATAGCAAGAGAGCGTTGCTATTTAAGCCAAAATCGGTTTTACCTAACCCAAGACATATATATATATATATATATATATATATATATATATATATATATATATATATATATATATATATCATGCAAAGAAATCCCCATAAAACGCACTGCAAATAAAAAATACCACAGCGAAAAATAGACTACCAAACAGAAATACCCCAGCGTTCCCAGAGGATGTGCATGGGGTGACAATAAACTACCAGCTCAGGCAACAAAGTAGCAAGACTTAGAGTCAAGACTTAGAGTTTTGTAACTCATTTTTATTCCCCTGGGATGCGACCCACAACAGTCATCCAACACACTTACTTCGTTTAACGCTAAGTAATCAGGGACACCAGAAAACTTGTTCAAACATTTCCCGGCCCGGGTTTGAATCAGGAACCCTTTTTCGTTGTGAGGCAAGCAGTCTCGCCACAAAACTACTCGACCTCCCTGGTTGGGATAGGGGTTTGGTTGGGAGGGGGAATGGGCAGCAGAGGGAAAGGAGGTTTTAGGTGGACCAGGGATTGCAGGAAACCAACACACCTCCAGTGCCAAAAAACCGCCAGGATTGTTTCCCAGAAATTCGACGGCGTCTCTCTCTGTCTGACTTTATTTTGTAAACAAACTGCTATGGGTAATGCCCATTTAAATGCCAAAGCTTTTAAAACTGATAAACAATCCCCGTACTCACTGCGGTGGGAGTATATGTGTGTCTGTCCACAGTTTACAGCCAGTTCTGATTACACCGCGTTTTTGAACCCTGGGCGTTCGTCTGTCAGCTATTAGAACCTATGATGGTGGGGATTCAGAAAATGCTTTAACCTATGATTACTCAGCGCCCTTTCAAAAAAGTTAAATACAACCACACCAACTAACACTCGCAAGGAGAAACTATAAAAATCATACAAACTAAAAGGGGATACACATAGATAAATAAATTGATCACACTAAATAAGTGATTAGGTGAAACAATTTTTGTTTTAGATCTTGTGGCCAAGGGCTAGTTTATTTTACATCCTATTCCATCATGTGGACGTTACCGAAGCAATATCGATCCACATAATACCCGGAAATTAGGCCCCTTTAATGGTAGGAAGATCTAAATTTTGTGGAGGTAGCGACTAGTTTATAAACCCATATCCATCCTGTGGAGGCAATGTCCCAAAACATAACCCATGTTTTAACACACTAGTTTTAAATTTCTACAATCTTAACGTCAAGGACATTATTACATGCATGGTGGGATGATGAATTAGCAAGATTTAACCTGGGATAGAGCAATGAAGCCAGATAGTATAGTATAACTTGTTACAAAGCTGAAGCTGGAAACTCTGGTGAAGTGTTCGTGATCCACCAGAAATCGAACTGCTTTTTCTTCCTTGAATCAAAAACCCAATTACCTCTTTCAGGCGTTTATCGTGTGTGTTTGTGTGTGTGTGTGTGTGTGTGTGTGTGTGTGTACTCACCTAATTGTACTCACCTAATTGACCACCCCCCCAAGGTTGCAGGGCAGACCAGCCCCGGCCCCGCCTCTTCGCTGTCCGGGTACTGGGTCCTGCCTCCCGTTATGAGCTTCATCATACCCGTCTTAAAACCATGATGGTTCTTTTTCCTCCACTATATCTTTCTCAGACTATTCCACTTCCTGACTACTCTGTGGCTGAAGAAATGCTTCCTAACATCCCTTTGACTCATCTGAGTCTTCAGCTTCCAGTTGTGTCCCTTGTTTCTGTGTTCCCTCTCTGGAACATCCTGTCACTGTCTACCTTGTCGATTCCCCGCAGTATTTTGTATGTCGTTATCATGTCTCCTCTGACCCTTCTTTCCTCCAGTGTTGTTAGTCCTATTTCCTCAACCTTTCTTCATAGGACAGACCCCTGAGTTGTGGAACTAACCTAGTCGCAAACCTTTTGCACTTTCTCTAGTTTCTTTACGTGCTTGACCAGGTGTGGGTTCCAGACTGGTGCTGCATATTCTAGTATGGGCCTGACGTACACGGTGTACAGTGTTGAACGATTCCTTGTTAAGGTAACGGAACGCTAATCTTAGGTTTGCCAGTCGCCCATATGCTGCCGCAGTTATCTGGTTGATGTGTGCCTCCGGAGACGTGCTTGGCGTTATACTCACCCCAAGGTCTTTCTCCTATGCCGAGGTTTGTAGCCTTTGTCCGCCTAGCCTGTACTCTGTCAGCGGTCTTCTTTGCCCTTCTCCGATCTTCATGACTTTGCATTTGGAGGGATTGAATTCGAGAAGCCAGTTGCTAGACCAGATGTCAAGCTTGTCCAGGTCTGTTTGAAGTCCTGCTTGGTCCTCCTCCGATGTGATTCTCCTCATTAATTTCACATCATCTGCGAACAGACACACTTCTGAGTCTATCCCATCCGTCATGTCATTTACATATACCAAGAATAACACTGATCCTAGGACTGACCTCTGCGGTACGCCGCTCGTCACAGGCGCCCACTGTGATACCTCATCACGCACCATGACCCGTTGTTGCCTCCTGTGAGGTATTCCTGATCCATTCCAGTGCCCTTCCTGTTATACATGCTTGTTCTTCCAACTTCTTTACTAATCTCATGTGAGGAACTGTGTCGAAGGCCTTCCTGCAGTCCAGGAAAATGCAATCAACCCACCCTTCTCTCTCTTGCCTTACCTCTGTTACTTTATCATAGAACTCTAGGAGGTTTGTTACACAGGATTTGCCTTCCCGGAATCCGTGCTGTCTGGTGTTTATTATCCTGTTCAGCTCGAGGTGCTCCACCATTCTTTTCCTGATGATTTTCCCCAGGACTTTGCACACTATACATGTAAGTGACACCGGTCTATAGTTTAGTGCCTCTTTTCTGTCTCCTTTTTTAAAGATGGGACTACGTTGGCCTTCTTCCATACCTCAGGTAACTGCCCATTTTCAAGGGATGTGTTGAATATTATGGTAAGTGGCACACTCAGTACCTCAGCTCCTTCCCGAAGAACCCACGGGAGATATTGTCCGGACCCATCGCCTTTGAGGTATCAAGGTCACTGAGTAACTGCTTCACCTCCTCCTCAGTTGTGTGTATGCCCTCTAGCACTTGATACATCCCTTGTTGGTGACGCACCCCGTCCTGTCTACCCAGCTGCCTTCCTTCCTCCACTGTGAATACTTCCTTAAACCTCAAGTTGAGCTCCTCACATACCTCTTGATCGTTACTTGTGAGTTCCCCATCTTCTCTCCTCAGCCTTATCACCTGGTCTTTAACTGTTGTGTTCCTTCTGATGGACTGTACATCAGTTTCAGGTCGGACTTAACTTTCAATGCTTTGTCATTTTCGTACTGTTTCTGGGCCTCCCTCCGTACATTTGCATACTCGTTTCTATCTCTTCTACTAATCTCTTTGTTTACTTGGGTTCTTTGCCTTCTGTACCTTTTCCATTCTCTGACACTGTGTGTTGTGTGTGTGTTGTGTGTTGTGTGTGTGTGTGTTGTGTTTGTGTGTGTGTGTAATACTATACATGTCAGTGACACTGGTCTGTAGTTTAATGCTTCGTGTCTGTCTCCTTTCTTAAAAATTGTGACTACATTTGCTGTCTTCCATACCTCAGGTACTCGTCCTGTTTCGAAAGATGTGTTGAAGATTGTTGTTAGTGGTACACATAGCTCCTCTGCTCCCTCTCTCAGGACCCATGGAGAGATGTTATCAGGCCCCATCGCCTTTGAGGTATCTAGCTCACTCAGCAGCCTCTTCACTTCTTCCTCGGTTGTATGTATTGTGTCCAACACTTGGTGGTGTACCCCACCTCTCCGTCTTTCTGGAGTCCCTTCTATCTCCTCTGTGAACACTTCTTTGAATCTCATGTTGAGTTCCTCACACACTTCACGGTCGTTTCTTGTGATCTCTCCTCCTTCCTTCCTCAGCTTGATTACCTGGTACTTGACTGTTGCTTTCCTCCTGATGTGGCTGTACAACAGCTTCGGGCCATATTTAGCTTCGCTGCTATGTCATTTTCGTATTATCGTTGGGCCTCCCTTCTTACCTGTGCATATTCAATTCTGGCTCTACGACTGCTCTCTTTATTTTCTTGGATCCTTTGTCTTCTATACTTCTTCCATTCTCTAGCAGACTTAGTTTTGGCCTCCCTGCACCTTTGGGTGAACCAAGGGCTCATCCTGGCCTTCTCGTTATTTCTGTTACCCTTGGGTACAAACCTCTCCTCAGCTTCCTTGCATATTGTTGTCACATATTCCATCATCTCGTTTACTGACTTTTCTGCCAGTTCTCTGTCGCACTGAACCTCGTGCAGGAAATTCTTCATACCTGCCTAGTCCCTCTCTTGTAGTTTGGCATCATTCGTCCTGCCCTTCCTGCTTCCCTCTCTACTTGTAACTCTACTATGTATTCGAAGTTCAGGACCACATGATCACTGGCTCCGAGGGGTCTTTTATATGTGATGTCCTCAATATCTGCACTACTCAAGATGAATACTAGGTCCAGTCTTGCTGGTTCATCCTCTCCTCTCTCTCTGGTAGTGTTCCTTACGTGTTGGTACATGAGGTTTTCCAGTACCACCCCCATCATCTTAGCCCTCCACGTTTCTGGGTCCCCATGTGGCTCCAGGTTCTCCCAGTCGATTTCTTTGTGACTGAAGTCACCCATGATCAGTAGCTTTGCCCTGCTGCCGCATGAGCCCTTGTGGACACTTCAGCCAGTGTGTCAACCATCTCTCTATTACTCTCATCATATTCTTGCCTTGGCCTCCTGCTGTTCTGTGGTGGGTTATACATCACTGCAATTACCACCTTGGGACCTCCAGACTGAAGTGTTCCTATTATGTATCTCTTGCTTCTCTGTCTCTTCACTACAGCTCATTAAAATTCCATTGGTTTTTGATGAGCAGTGCCACTCCTCCACCCCCTCTGTTCCCTCTGTTCCTCAAGATCTGATATCCCGTTGGAAAGATGGCATCTGTTATCATTACTGTGAGGGCTATGATGTCCAGTGATGCCTCATTGATTCTTTCGTGCCACTCCTCCCACTTATTCGTCAATCCATCAGTGTTGGTGTACCATACCTTCAGTTTACTCCCCAACACTGTGTTCTGGGAGGTCTGTGAGGGTGGGGGACCTGGCAGTGTGCTGTGGGATTCTACCGCGTAGTGTGAGGTGGGGGCTGTAAGTGTGGATTGTGGTTTGCGTTGGGAAAGCGAGTTTGGTTGTGGGGTTCTTGGGGTGGTTCTGTGTGTGCTTGTTCTTGTTGCTCTGCCCGGCTCTGGTTGTCCTCTGCTGATTCTGTCTTTGTCTCTCTTCCTGGCCCCTTTCCCTTCTGTGTCCTCTCCCTCAGCTGTTGTGTGTGTGTGTGTGTGTGTGTGTGTGTGTGTGTGTGTGTGTGTGTGTGTGTGTGTGTGTGTGAGTGTGTGTGTGAGTGTGTGTGTGTGTGTGTGTGTGTGTGTGTGTGTGTGTGTGTGTGTGTGTGTGTGTATTTTCTTCTAACCTCCAGTACAGATCAACAATTGTTATATAGGCCTACGTTGGTAGGCCTCTTTGCAACGACCACACTGGAATCCAACTGAATCTGCCTATTCATCATTTAGGCCTAAAAAAGGCTATTTGACTATGTTTCAAGCCTACTATTGCAACAAGGCCTAGAGACTTGCATGAAACCGGTTGAAATCCTCTTCCATCATCTAGGTCTAAGAGGCTCCAGTAGGCCTAAAGGCCGTAGAAAACAGGACCTATTACAGCCTGGATGATAAGTTGCAAGCCCAAATAGCTGTTAAGTGATCAGTTGCAGCTGCAACGAGGCCTGAGAGCCTTGCAAGGAACCAGTTGCTGTTGCTCTTGAAGGTTCCCCAACTGTTTTTACTCCCTGTTATTAACTGATGCCAAAAAAGGTTTATTTGTGCGTATGTACTCACCTAGTTGTACTCACCTAGTTGTACTCACCTAGTTGTACTCACCTAGTTGTACTCACCTAGTTGTACTCACCTAGTTGTACTCACCTAGTTGTACTCACCTAGTTGTACTCACCTAGTTGTACTCACCTAGTTGTACTCACCTAGTTCTACTCACCTAGTTGTACTCACCTAGTTGTACTCACCTAGTTGTACTCACCTAGTTGTACTCACCTAGTTGTACTCACCTAGTTGTACTCATCTAGTTGTACTCACCTAGTTGTACTCACCTAGTTGTACTCACATAGTTGTACTCACCTAGTTGTACTCACCTAGTTGTACTCACCTAGTTGTACTCACCTAGTTGTACTCATCTAGTTGTACTCACCTAGTTGTACTCACCTAGTTGTACTCACCTAGTTGTACTCACCTAGTTGTACTCACCTAGTTGTACTCACCTAGTTGTACTCACCTAGTTGTACTCACCTAGTTGTACTCACCTAGTTGTACTCACCTAGTTGTACTCACCTAGTTGTACTCACCTAGTTGTACTCACCTAGTTGTACTCACCTAGTTGTACTCACCTAGTTGTACTCACCTAGTTGTACTCACCTAGTTGTACTCACCTAGTTGTACTCTATCTCTAGTTGTACTCACTAGTTGTACTCACTAGTTGTACTCACCTAGTTGTACTCACCTAGTTGTACTCACCTAGTTGTACTCACCTAGTTGTACTCACTTCTTAGTTGTACTCACCTAGTTGTACTCACCTAGTTGTACTCACCTAGTTGTACTCACCCTTCTCATAGTTGTACTCACCTAGTTGTCTCACAGTTGTACTCACCTAGTTGTACTCACCTAGTTGTACTCACCTAGTTGTACTCACCTAGTTGTATTCACTAGTTGTACTCACTAGTTGTACTCACCTAGTTGTATCACCTAGTTGTACTCACCTAGTTGTACTCACCTAGTTGTACTCACTAGTTGTACTCATCTAGTTGTACTCACCTAGTTGTACTCACCTAGTTGTACTCACCTAGTTGTACTCACCTAGTTGTACTCACATAGTTGTACTCACCTAGTTGTACTCACCTAGTTGTACTCACCTAGTTGTACTCACCTAGTTGTACTCAACTAGTTGTACTCACCTAGTTGTACTCACCTAGTTGTCTACTTTCTACCTAGTTGTACTCACCTAGTTGTACTCACCTAGTTGTACTCACCTAGTTGTACTCACTAGTTGCTCATAGTTGTACTCACCTAGTTGTACTCACCTAGTTGTTCTCACCTAGTTGTACTCACCTAGTTGTGGTTGCAGGGGTCGAGTCATAGCTCCTGTCCCCGCCTCTTCACTGGCCGCTACTGGGTCTCTCTCCCTTCGCCATGAGCCTTGTCATACCTCTTCTTAAAGCTATGAATGGATCCTGCCTCCACTACATCGCTTCCCAAACTATTCCACTTCCTGACCACTCTGTGACTGAAGAAATACTTCCTAACATCCCTGTGATTCATCTGAGTCTTCAACTTCCAACTGTGTCCCCTTGTTGCTGTGTCCCATCTCTGGAACATTCTGTCTCTGTCCACATTGTCAATTCCTCTCAGTATTTTATATGTCGTTATCATGTCCCCCCTATCTCTCCTGTCCTCCAGTTTCGTCAGGTCGATTTCCCTTAACCTCTCCTCGCAGGACATACCCCTTAGTGTGTGTATATATGGGCATTTGTGTGTATATGTGTGTATATATGTGCATTTGTATGTATATATGTGTGTATATATGTGTATTTGTATGTATATATGTGTATGTATATGTGAGTATATATGTGTATTTGTGCGTATATGTGTGTATATATGTGTATTTGTATGTATATGTGTGTATATATGTGTATTTGTGTGTATATGTGTGTATATTTGTGTATTTGTGTGTATGTGTGTATATATGTGTATTTGCGTGTATATGTGTGTATTTATGTGTATTTGTGTGTATATGTGTGTATTTATGTGTATTTGTGTGTATATGTGTGTATATATGTGTATTTGCGTGTATATGTTTTTTTTGTTTTTGTATGTATATATGTGTGTGTATATATGTGTATTTGTATGTATATGTAATTAAGTGTGTGTATTTGTGTGTATATATGTGTGTACTTCCAGAAGCTCTTATGTACCACCATGTACTACCATGTACTACCATTTACTACCATTCACCACCATGTACTATCATATACTACCATGTACCACTATATACCACCATGTACAACCATGTACTACCATGTACCACTATGTACTACCATGTACCACTATGTACTACTATGTACCACCATGTACAACCATGTACCACCATGTACTACCATGTACCACCATGTACCACTATGTACTACCATGTACCACTATGTACTACCATGTACAACCATGAACTACCATGTACCACCATGTACTACCATGTACCACCATGTACAACTATGTACAACCATGTACTACTATGTACTACCATGTACCACTATGTACTACTATGTACCACCATATACTACCATGTACTACCATGATCCATAACTACCATGTACCACCATGTACTACAATGTACCACCATATACTACCATGTACCACCATGTACTACACATGTACCACCATATACTACCATGTACCACCATGTACTACCATGTACCACCATGTACTACCATGAAACGTCAAGTACTACCATGTACCACCATTTACCACCATGTACCACCATGTACTACTTTGTACCACCATGTACTACCATGTACTATTATGTACTACCATGTACTACTTTGTACCACCATGTACTACCATGTACCACCATGTACTATTATGTACTACCATGTACTACCATTTACTACCATGCACCTCCATGTACTATCATGTACTGCTATGTACCACTATATACCACCATGTACCACCATGTACCACCATGTACTACCATGTACCACCATGTACTACCATATACTACCATGAACTACCATGTACTACTATGTACTACCATGAACTACCATGTACAACCATGTACTACAATGTACCACCATGTACTACCATGTACCACCATGTACCACCATGTACCACCATGTACTACCATGTACCACCATGTACCACCATGTACCACCATGTACCACCATGTACTACCATGTACCACCATGTCCTACTATGTACTACTATGTACCACCATGTACGTCCATGTACTACCATGAACCACCATGTACCACCATGTACTACCATGTACGTCCATGTACTACCATGTACTACCATGTACTACTATGTACCACCATGTACTATCATGTACTACCATGTACTACCATTTACTACCATGTTCCACCATGTACTATCATGTACTACCATGTACCACTATGTACCACCATGTACTACCATGTACTACCATGAACTACCATGTACTACTATGTACCACCATGTACTACTATGTACCACCATGTACTACCATGTACTATCATGTACTACCATGTACCACTTTGTACTACTATGTACCACCATATACTACCATGAACTACCATGTACCACCATGCACTACCATGTACCACCATGTACTACCATGTACTACCATGTACTACCATGTACCACCATGCACTAATATGTACTGTCATGCGTTACCATGTAGCACCATGTACCATCATGTACTACCATGTACTCACCAGTGAAGTACAGTACTGTCATATGCTCACCATGTAAGTAAAGTACTACCAGGCTACAGAGTACAATAAGTAGCCCCGGGCAAGGCTACCCACTCCATCACCAGGAATGTACTACTAGTACTGTACTGTCATGCACTACCATGTAGCACCATGTACTATCATGTACTATCATGTACTACCATGTACTCACCATGGAAGTACAGTACTATCCTGTACTCACCAGCGAAGTACAGTACTATCATGTACTCACTAGGGAAGTACAGTACTATCATGTACTCACCAGGGAAGTACACTACTATCATGTACTCACCAGGGAAGTACAGTACTATCATGTACTCACCAGAGAAGTACAGTACTATCATGTACTCACCAGAGAAGTACAGTACTATCATGTACTCACCAGGAAGTACAGTACTATCATGTACTCACCAGGGAATTACAGTACTATCATGTACTCACCAGGGAAGTAAAGTACTGCCAGGCTACAGAGTACAGTAAGTAGCCCAGGGCAAGGCTACCCACTCCACCACCAGGAATGTACTACTAGTACTGTACTATCATAGTCTCTAGGCTATCTACCGTTTTTTAGACTAATTGTACAACAGTAACTGTACAACAGCAACTGTACAACAGTAACTGTACAACAGTAACTGTACAACAGTAACTGTACAACAGTAACTGTACAACTGTAACTGTACAACAGCAACTGTACAACAGCAACTGTACAACAGTAACTGTACAACAGTAACTGTACAACAGTAACTGTACAACAGTAACTGTACAACAGCAACTGTACAACAGTAACTGTACAACAGTAACTGTACAACAGTAACTGTACTCACCTATTTGTACTCACCTATTTGTGGTTGCAGGGGTCGAGTCATAGCTCCTGGCCCCGCCTCTTCACTGATTGCTACTAGGTCCTCTCTCTCCCTGCTCCATGAGCTTTATCAAACCTAGTCTTAAAACTATGTATGGTTCCTGCCTCCACTATGTCGCTTTCTAAGCTATTCCACTTCCTGACAACTCTATGACTGAAGAAATACTTCCTAACATCCCTTTGACTCATAGGAGTCTTCAACTTCCAATTGTGACCCCTTGTTTCTGTGTCCCCTCTCTGGAACATCTTGTCTCTGTCCACCTTATCTATTCCTCGCAGTATTTTATATGTCGTTATCATGTCTCCCCTAACCCTCCTGTCCTCTAGTGTCGTCAGGCCGATTTCCCTTAACCTTTCTTCGTAGGACAATCCCCTTAGCTCTGGGACTAGTCTTGTTGCAAACCTTTGCACTTTCTCTAATTTCTTGACGTGCTTGACCAGGTGTGGGTTCCAAACTGGTGCTGCATACTCCAGTATGGGCCTGACGTATATGGTATACAGAGTCTTGAATGATTCCTTAGTGAGGTATTGGAACGCTATTCTTAGGTTTGCCAGCCGCCCGTATGCTGCAGCAGTTATCTGATTGATGTGTGCCTCAGGAGATGTGCTCGGTATTATACTCACCCCAAGATCTTTTTCTTTGAGTGAGGTTTGCAGTCTTTGGCCACCTAGACTATACTCTGTCTGCGGTCTTCTTTGCCCTTCCCCGATATTCATGACTTTACATTTGGCAGGGTTAAATTCAAGGAGCCAGTTACTGGACCAGGCTTGCAGCCTGTCCAGGTCTCTTTGTAGTCCTGCCTGATCCTCGACTGATTTGATTCTTCTCATTAACTTCACATCATCTGCAAACAGGGACACTTCTGAGTCTATCCCTTCCGTTATGTCATTCACATATACCAAAAACAGTACAGGTCCTAGGACTGACCCTTGTGGAACTCCACTCGTCACAGGTGCCCACTCTGACATCTCGTCACGTACCATGACTCGTTGTTGCCTCCTGTCAGATATTCTCTGATCCATTGCAGTGCTTTTCCTGTTACGTGTGCCTGATCCTCTAGCTTTTGCATTAACCTCTTGTGAGGAACTGTGTCGAACGCCTTCTTGCAGTCCAAAAAATGCAGTCTATCCACCCTCTCTCTCGTGTCTTACTTCTGTTACCTTGTCATAAAACTCCAGTAGGTTTGTGACACAGGATTTTCCTTCCCTGAAACCGTGCTGGTTGTCGTTTATAAGCTTGTGTCTTTCTAGGTGCTCCACCACTCTCCTCCTGATGATCTTCTCCATGACTTTACATACTATACACGTCAGTGACACAGGTCTGTAGTTTAATGCCTCGTGTCTGTCTCCTTTCTTAAAAATTGGGACTACATTTGCCATCTTCCACGCCTCAGGTAGTTGCCCAGTTTCAATGGATGTGTTGAAGATTTGTGTTAGTGGCACACACAACATCTCTGCTCCTCTCTAAGGACCCACGGAGAAATGTTGTCCGGTCCCACCGCTTTTGAGGTATCGAGTTCACATAGCAGCTTCTTCACCTCCTCCTCGGTTGTATGTATTTCATCCAGCACTTGTTGGTATACCTCCCTATTCTGAATTCCTGGAGTCCTACCTGTCTCCTGTGTAAATACTTCTTTAAATCTCATGTTGAGCTCCTCACATACCTCTTGGTCGTTTATTGTGAACTCCCCACCTTCCTTTCTCAGCCTGATTACCTGGTCCTTGACTGTTGTTTTCCTCCTGATGTGGCTATACAACAGCTTCGGGTCAGACTTGACTTTTGATGCTATATCATTTTCGTATTGTCGCTGAGCCTCCCTTCTTACCTGTGCATATTCGTTTCTGGTTCTTCGGCTGATCTCTTTATTTTCCTTGGTCCTTTGTCTTCTGTACTTTTTCCATTCTCTAGTGCACTTAGTTTTTGCCTCCCTACACCTTTGGGTGAACCAAGGACTCGTTCTGGTCTTTCCATTTCTTCTGTTTTCCTTGGGGACAAACCTCTTCTCTGCCTCTTTGCATTTGGTTGTCACATATTCCATCATTTCTTTTACTGGTTTTCCTGCCAATTCTCTCTCCCACTGAACGTCTTGTAGGAAGTTCCTCATGTCTATGTAGTCCCCCTTTTGTAGTTTCGTTTCTCCCTTCCTATTACTGTACAACAGTAACTGTGCAACAGCAACTGTGCAACAGTAACTGTACAACAGTAACTGTACAACAGTAACTGTACAACAGCAACTGTACAACAGTAACTGTACAACAGTAACTGTACAACAGCAACTGTGCAACAGTAACTGCAACAGCAACTGTCCAACAGTAACTGTACAACAGTAACTGTACAACAGTAACTGTACAACAGCAACTGTACAACAGTAACTGTGCAACAGCAACTGTACAACAGTAACTGTACAACAGTAACTGTACAACAGTAACTGTACAACAGCAACTGTACAACAGTAACTGTACAACAGTAACTGTACAACAGTAACTGTGCAACAGTAACTGTACAACAGCAACTGTACAACAGTAACTGTACAACAGCAACTGTACAACAGTAACTGTGCAACAGCAACTGTGCAACAGTAACTGTACAACAGTAACTGTACAACAGCAACTGTACAACAGCAACTGTACAACAGTAACTGTACAACAGTAACTGTACAACAGCAACTGTGCAACAGTAACTGTGCAACAGTAACTGTACAACAGCAACTGTGCAACAGTAACTGTGCAACAGCAACTGTACAACAGTAACTGTACAACAGTAACTGTACAACAGTAACTGTACAACAGCAACTGTACAACAGTAACTGTGCAACAGCAACTGTACAACAGTAACTGTACAACAGTAACTGTATAACAGTAACTGTACAACAGCAACTGTACAACAGTAACTGTACAACAGTAACTGTACAACAGTAACTGTACAACAGCAACTGTACAACAGCAACTGTACAACAGTAACTGTGCAACAGTAACTGTACAACAGTAACTGTACAACAGTAACTGTGCAACAGCAACTGTGCAACAGCAACTGTACAACAGTAACTGTACAACAGTAACTGTACAACAGTAACTGTGCAACAGCAACTGTGCAACAGTAACTGTGCAACAGTAACTGTACAACAGCAACTGTACAACAGCAACTGTGCAACAGTAACTGTGCAACAGCAACTGTGCAACAGCAACTGTGCAACAGTAACTGTACAACAGCAACTGTACAACAGTAACTGTACAACAGCAACTGTACAACAGTAACTGTACAACAGTAACTGTGCAACAGCAACTGTGCAACAGCAACTGTGCAACAGTAACTGTACAACAGTAACTGTACAACAGTAACTGTAGAACAGTAACTGTACAACAGTAACTGTACAACAGTAACTGTACAACAGCAACTGTACAACATCAACTGTGCAACAGTAACTGTGCAACTGTGCAACAGCAACTGTGCAACAGTAACTGTACAACAGTAACTGTACAACAGTAACTGTACAACAGCAACTGTACAACAGTAACTGTGCAACAGCAACTGTGCAACAGTAACTGTGCAACAGTAACTGTGCAACAGTAACTGTGCAACAGTAACTGTACAACAGTAACTGTACAACAGTAACTGTACTCACCTATTTGTACTCACCTATTTGTGGTTGCAGGGGTCGAGTCATAGCTCCTGGCCCCGCCTCTTCACTGGTCGCTACTAGGTCCTCTCTCTCCCTGCTCCATGAGCTTTATCATACCTCGTCTTAAAACTATGTATGGTTCCTGCCTCCACCACGTCACTTGCTAGACTATTCCACTTCCTGACAACTCTATGACTGAAGAAATACTTCCTAACATCCCTTTGACTCATAGGAGTCTTCAACTTCCAATTGTGACCCCTTGTTTCTGTGTCCCCTCTCTGGAACATCTTGTCTCTGTCCACCTTATCTATTCCTCGCAGTATTTTATATGTCGTTATCATGTCTCCCCTAACCCTCCTGTCCTCTAGTGTCGTCAGGCCGATTTCCCTTAACCTTTCTTCGTAGGACAATCCCCTTAGCTCTGGGACTAGTCTTGTTGCAAACCTTTGCACTTTCTCTAATTTCTTGACGTGCTTGACCAGGTGTGGGTTCCAAACTGGTGCTGCATACTCCAGTATGGGCCTAACGTATATGGTGTACAGAGTCTTGAATGATTCCTTAGTAAAGTATTGGAACCCTATTCTTAGGTTTGCCAGCCGCCCGTATGCTGCAGCAGTTATCTGATTGATGTGTGCCTCAGGAGATGTGCTCGGTATTATACTCACCCCAAGATCTTTTTCCTTGAGTGAGGTTTGCAGTCTTTGGCCACCTAGATTATACTCTGTCTGCGGTCTTCTTTGCCCTTCCCTGATCTTCATGACTTTACATTTGGCAGGGTTAAATTCAAGGAGCCAGTTACAGGACCAGGCTTGTAGCCTGTCCAGGTCTCTTTGTAGTCCTGCCTGATCCTAAACTGATTTAATTCTTCTCATTAACTTCACATCATCTGCAAACAGGGACACTTCACTGTGCAACAGTAACTGTGCAACAGTAACTGTACAACAGTAACTGTACAACAGTAACTGTACAACAGTAACTGTACAACAGTAACTGTACAACAGTAACTGCAACAGTAACTGTACAACAGTAACTGTGCAACAGTAACTGTATAACAGTAACGTAACACAGTAACAACAGGTCACTGTTGTTCTATGGAGGTATTATTATTATTATTATTGTTATTATTATTATTATCATCATTACTGCCCTGATATATATACAGACTGGTTCTATCACAGGAGGTCAGTCCCCAATAATTTTTTCATTTCAGGGGGTCAGTCCCCATGACTGAGGATGTTATTCGTGTGGACTGACGGCAAATTCCTTTGAGCTGTGAGAGGAGGTCGTCAGAAAGGTCGTTCAGAAGAATGCTGACACCCAGGGTCGTTCCTAGTCACCTAGAAGAGTGGGATGGTCACCTAGCTGGCTGGGATAGTCACCTAGGTGACAGTGATAGTAACCTAGTGGCTACGATAGTCACCTAAGTGGCTGGGATAGTCACCTAGGTGGCTGTGATAGTCACCTAGGTGACTGTGATAGTCACCTAGGTGACTATGATAGTCACCTAGTGGCTATGATAGTCACCTAGGTGACTGTGATAGTCACCAAGTGACTGGGATAGTCACCTAGGTGACTGTGATAGTCACCTAGTGGCTAGGATAGTCACCTAGGTGACTGTGATAGTCACCGAGTGGCTGGGATAGTCACCTAGGTGACTGTGATAGTCACCTAGGGGACTGTGATAGTCACCTAGTGGCTACGATAGTCACCTAGGTGGCTGGGATAGTCACCAAGTCTTCTGTGATAGTCACCTAGGTGGCTGGGATAGTCACCTAGGAGTCTGAGATAGTCACCTAGGTGTCTGGGATAGTCACCTAGGTGACTGAGATAGTCACCTAGGTGACTGAGATAGTCACCTAGGTGTCTGGGATAGTCACCTAGGAGTCTGAGATAGTCACCTAGGTGTCTGGGATAGTCACCTAGGAGTCTGGGACAGTCACCTAGGTGACTGAGATAGTCACCTAGACTGACAGTCTAAATGACTGACAGTCTAAATGGCTGACAGTCTAAATGGCTGACAGTCTGAATGGCAGACAGTCTGAAGGGCTGACAGTCTGAAGGGCTGACAGTCTGAAGGACTAACAGTCTGAAAGGCTGACAGTCTAAATGACTGACAGTCTAAATGGCTAACAGTCTAAATGGCTGACAGTCTGAAGGGCAGACAGTCTTAAGGACTGACAGTCTAAATGGCTAACAGTCTAAATGGCTGACAGTCTAAAAGGCTGACGGACTAAAAACCTGACAGTCTGAAAGGCTGACAGTCTGAGGTGAGGTGAATGCATCAGGAGAACGTCATGTGAAAGTAAAAGTCTGGTTCAGGTGTCCTTAGTAGTCAGGTGACCCTGTAGGTGCCCAGGTACCTTCACCTAACTGCTAGTTCACCTACTTCTCCTACTACTCACCTAGATGATTGTCTGACTTCCTGGTGTTCACCTAGCAGTAAGTAGGTACCTTTGTGTTAGTCATCCTACACCTGTTGTCCCTGTTCACCTAGCAGTAAGTAGGTACCTGGGTGTTAGTCACCATACACCTGCTGTCCCTGTTCACCTAGCAGTAAGTAGGTACCTGGGTGTAAGTTACCTTGTACCTACTGTAAGGTCTTTGAAAGACTGTAAGGTCTTTGTAAGACTGTGAGGTCTTTGTAAGACTGTGAGGTCTTTGTAAGACTGTGAGGTCTTTGTAAGACTGTAAGGTCTTTGTAAGACTGTGAGGTCTTTGAAAGACTGTGAGGTCTTTGTAAGACTGTGAGGTCTTTGAAAGACTGTGAGGTCTTTGTAAGACTGTGAGGTCTTTGTAAGACTGTGAGGTCTTTGTAAGACTGTGAGGTCTTTGTAAGACTGTGAGGTCTTTGTAAGACTGTGAGGTCTTTGTAAGACTGTGAGGTCTTTGTAAGACTGTGAGGTCTTTGAAAGACTGTGAGGTCTTTGTAAGACTGTGAGGTCTTTGTAAGACTGTGAGGTCTTTGTAAGACTGTGAGGTCTTTGTAAGACTGTGAGGTCTTTGTAAGACTGTGAGGTCTTTGTAAGACTGTGAGGTCTTTGTAAGACTGTGAGGTCTTTGTAAGACTGTGAGGTCTTTGTAAGACTGTAAGGTCTTTGTAAGACTGTGAGGTCTTTGAAAGACTGTGAGGTCTTTGTAAGACTGTGAGGTCTTTGTAAGACTGTGAGGTCTTTGTAAGACTGTGAGGTCTTTGAAAGACTGTGAGGTCTTTGTAAGACTGTAAGGTCTTTGTAAGACTGTGAGGTCTTTGTAAGACTGTGAGGTCTTTGTAAGACTGTGAGGTCTTTGTAAGACTGTGAGGTCTTTGTAAGACTGTAAGGTCTTTGTAAGGCTGTGAGGTCTTTGTAAGACTGTAAGGTCTTTGTAAGACTGTGAGGTCTTTGAAAGACTGTGAGGTCTTTGTAAGACTGTGAGGTCTTTGTAAGACTGTGAGGTCTTTGTAAGACTGTGAGGTCTTTGAAAGACTGTGAGGTCTTTGTAAGACTGTAAGGTCTTTGTAAGACTGTGAGGTCTTTGTAAGACTGTGAAGTCTTTGTAAGACTGTGAGGTCTTTGTAAGACTGTGAGGTCTTTGTAAGACTGTAAGGTCTTTGTAAGACTGTAAGGTCTTTGTAAGACTGTGAGGTCTTTGTAAGACTGTGAGGTCTTTGTAAGACTGACTGTGAGGTCTTTGTAAGACTGTGAGGTCTTTCTTAGACTGTGAGGTCTATGTAAGACTGTAAGGTCTTTGAAAGACTGTGAGGTCTTTGTTAGACTGTAAGGTCTTTGAAAGACTGTGAGGTCTATGTAAGACTGTGAGGTCTTTGTAAGACTGTGAGGTCTTTGTTAGACTGTGAGGTCTTTGTAAGACTGTGAGGTCTTTGTTAGACTGTGAGGTCACACAGGTCGACATTCCGTTCTTCCTGGATTCCGCTCCTCCCTTCCTTTCTGTCTCCCTACCTACGTCCCTACCTACCTCTCTACCTTCCTCCCTACCTACCTACCTACCTCCCTCCCTAGCTCCCTACCTCCAGGATTCTCCCTGTAAGGATGTGGTTTAGTTCCAAGGATATCAAGTTGGCCAGGATTAGACCAGTTCCTCTCTTTCTGCCTTCTTTCTAAGTATATCTCAGTGTATATACACTGAGAGGTGTATATCTCAGTGTATATACACTGAAAGGTGTATATCTCAGTGTATATACACTGAAAGGTGTATATCCCAGTGTATATACACTGAAAGGTGTATATATCACTGAGAGGGTATATCTCAGTGTATATACACTGAGAGGTGTATATCTCAGTGCATATACACTGAGAGGTGTATATCTCAGTGTATATACACTGAGATATATACACTGAGAGGTGTATATCTCAGTGTATATATCACTGAGAGGGGTATATCTCAGTGTATATACACTGAGAGGTGTATATCTCAGTGCATATACACTGAGAGGTGTATATCTCAGTGTATATACACTGAGAGGTGTATATCTCAGTGTATATACACTGAGAGGTGTATATCTCAGTGTATATACACTGAGAGGTGTATATCTCAGTTATTGGTTAAGAATATTCTTGGAATTCAAAGCATGTATGATATTCCTGTAAGGTGTACTCCAAGGTATACACTTCAAGGTGTGGACTACTACCACCACTACTACTACTACTACCACAACTGCTACTACCACCACTACCACCAAACAACAACTTCTTCCAGGTACCAGCGCAGCATCCAGACACAGGAGATTTCAACAGGACAGTAAAAACTCATCCCGTTATCTCCTGACTGTCTCTGAGGCGGTGCGGATGCTGGGACGCCAGGATGGTCTTTCTCTGACGTCTAAGACCACCCTGGCCTTTAAAGACCTGCCCTTTACCGGCTAGTCTGTCACATAATGACCTAATTGTTCATGTGAAGGTAATTGAGATGACCTTTGCGTTTAATTGACCTTTAAATTGGGTTATTAAGACTGGTTGGTTAATGGGGTTTAAAGTCTATCTATTACACCAGGGTCATTAAGACTGGTTAGTTAATGGGGTTTAAAGTCTGTCTACTACACCAGGGTCATTAAGACTGGTTGGTTAATGGGGTTTGAAGTCTATCTACTTCAATAGGGTCATTAAGACTGGTTGGTTAATGGGGTTTAAAGTCTGTCTACTACACCAGGGTCATTAAGGCTGGTTGGTTAATGGGGTTTAAAGTCTATCTACTATACAAGGGTCATTAAGAGTGATTAGTTGGTTAATGGGGTTTAAAGTCTGTCTACTATACCAGGGTCATTAAGAGTGATTGGTTAGTTAATGGGGTTTAAAGTCTATCTACTACATCAGGGTCATTAAGACTGATTGGTTGGTTAAAGGGGTTTAAAGTCTATCTACTAGACACTTTTCGCACACCCTCACTACCTTATCCATAAACCCCGACATTTCGCACATACGATATTACTTCCTGCTCGTTTCGCCCACTGGAAAGGTCTTGCACTGTAACTTTTCACTTCCAGGGCTTTCCAAAAGTTCCTTTCTCTCCCAGAAACACTGCGACGTTTTGCCCTTGACCTACAAGCCACGTTACAAAGATCTACGTGATGTATAACCGTAGTATACCTGGCTATACCTGTAGTATACCTGTAGTATGCCTGTAGTATACCTGTAGTATACCTGTAGTATGCCTGTAGTATACCTGGAGTATACCTGTAGTATACCTGGAGTATACCTGGAGTATACCTGGAGAATACATGGTGTATACCTGGAGTGTACCTGTAGTATACCTGGTGTATACCTGGAGTATACCTGGAGGGTGTTCCGGGCCTCATCAAGTAGTAAGATTCACGTAAGATTCTTGTAAGTCACTTAAGAGTCTAGTAAGTCACGTAAGATTCTTAAAAGTCACGTAAGATTCTCGTAAGTCACGTAAGATTCTTGTAAGTAACGTAAGATTCTTGTAAGTCACGTAAGATTCTTGTAAGCTTCTCGTAAGATTCTTGTAAGATTCTCGTAAGATTATTGTAGCTTCTCGTAAGATTCTTGGAAGATTGTGCAAAATTCTCGTAAGATTCATGTAAGATTCTTGTAAAATTCTCGTAAGATTGCTGTAAGATTCTTGGAAGATTGTTACAAAATTATCGTAAGATTGTTGTAAGATTCATGTAAGATTCTCGTAAGATTCATGTAAGATTCTCGTAAGATTCTTGTAAGATTCTCGTAAGATTCTTGTAAGATTCTCGTAAGATTCTTGTAAGATTCTTGGAATACTGATGATCAGTCACGATCAGGGTGTGGTGTTGCAACTGAGGTGTTGAGGGCGAGATGTTGATGTTGCATAGTGAGTATTATTGCAATGTTATTAATAATAATAATAATAATATAATAATAATATGCACAACACAACACTCAACACACAAAACATACATCAAAGAGGCATCACGGGACATCATAGCTCTCACAGAAACCAAGCTCACAGGAATGATAACACATGCCATCTTTCCAACAGGATACCAGATCCTGAGACAAGACAGAGGGAACAGGGGGGGGTGGAGGAGTGGCACTGCTCATCAAAAAACAATGGGATTTTGAGGAGCTGCAATGGGGAGACAGAGAAGCAAGAGACTGCACAATAGGAACACTTCAGTCTGGAGGTTACAAAGTGGTAATTGCAATGATGTAGAACCCACCACAGAACAGCAGGAGGCCAATGAGAGTAACAGAGATGGTTGACACACTGGATGAAGTGGCCAGAAGAACAAAGCAGGGCAAAGCTACTGGTTGTGGGTGACCTCAATCACAAAGAAATTGACTGCGAAAACCTGGAGCCACATGCGGGGCCAGAAACGTGGAGGGCTAAGATAATGGAGGTGGTACTGGAAAACCTCATGAATCACTACCAGAGAGAGAGAGGAGAGGATGAACCAGCAAGACTGGACCTAGTATTCACCTTGAGTAGTGCAGATATTGAGGACATCACATATAAAAGACCCCTCGGAGCCAGTGATCATGTGGTCCTGAACTTCGAATACATAGTAGAGTTACAAGTGGAGAGGGAAGCAGGAAGAGTAGGGCAGGTGAAGCCAAACTACACGAGAGGTACTACACAGGCGTGAGGAATTTCCTGCATGAGGTTCAGTGGGACTGAGAACTGGTGGGGAAATCAGTAAATGAGATGATGGAATATGTGACAACAATATGCAAGAAGGCAGAGGAGAGGTTTGTACCCAAGAGCAACAGAGATAATGAGAAGACCAGAACGAGTCCTTGTTCACCCATAGGTGTAGAGAGACTAAAACTAAGTCTGCTAGAGAATGGAAGAAGTGTAGAAGACTAAGGACCCAGGAAAATAAGGAGAATAGTCAAGAGCCAGAAAGGAATATGCACAGGTAAGAAGGGAGGCCCAACGACAATACGAAAATGACAGCATCAAAAGCCAAATCTGACCCGAAGCTGTTGTACAGCCACATCAGGAGGATAACAACAGTCAAGGACTGTTGTTATCCTCCTGAGGAAGGAAGGAAGGGAGATCACAAGAAACGACCGTGAAGTATGTGAGGAACTCAACATGAGATTCAAAGAAGTGTTCACAGAGGAGATAGAAGGGACTCCAGAAAGACAGAGAGGTGGGGTTCACCATCAAGTGTTAGACACAATACATACAACCGAGGAAGAAGTGAAGAGGCTGCTAAGCGAGCTAGATACCTCAAAGACGATGGGACCGGATAACATCTCTCCATGGGTCCTAAGAGAGGGAACAGAGGCGCTCTGTGTACTACTAACAACAATCTTAAACACATCTATCGAAATAGGACGAGTACCTGAGGTATGGAAGACAGCAAATGTAGTCACAATTTTTAAGAAAGGAGACAAACACGAAGCATTAAACTACAGACCAGTGTCACTAACATGTATAGTATGTAAAGTCATAGAGACGATTATCAGGAGGAGAGTGGTGGAACACCTTGAAAAGTAGTGGAGCACCTAGAGAGTGGTGGAGCACCTAGAAGAGTGGTGGAGCACCTAGACTAGGAGTGGTGGAGCACCTAGAAAGGAATGAGCTTATCAGTCATAACCAGCACGGATTCGGGGACGGGAAATCCTGTGTCACAAACCTACTGGAGTTCTATGACAGGGTGACAGCAGTAAGAGTATATTGCGTTTTTTTGGACTTCAAGAAGGCTTTCACCACAGTTCCACATAAGAGATTGGTCCAAAAGCTAGTGGATCAGGCAGGTATATCAGGAAAGTCACTGCAATGGATCAGAGAATACCTGACAGGGAGGCAACAACGAGGTGGCACAGCAACAAGGGGACACAACAACAAGGGGACACAACAACAAGGGGACACAACAACAAGGGGACACATCAGCAAGGGAACACAACAACAAGGGGACACAACAACAAGGGGACACAGCAACAAGGGGACACAACAACAAGGGGACACATCAGCAAGGGGGCACAACAACAAGGGGACACAACAACAAGGGGACACATCAGCAAGGGGACACAACAACAAGGGGACACATCAGCAAGGGGACACAACAACAAGGGGACACATCAGCAAGGGGACACAACAACAAGGGGACACATCAGCAATGGGACACAACAACAAGGGGACATGGCAACAAGGGGTCACAACAACAAGGGATCACAACAACAAGGGGTCACAGCAACAAGGGGACATGGCAACAAGGGGTCACAACAACAAGGGATCACAACAACAAGGGGTCACAGCAACAAGTGGTCACAACTGGAAGTTGAAGACAGATGAGTCACAGGGATGTTAGGAAGTATTTCTTCTGTCACAGTGTTGTCAGGAAGTGGAACAATCTGGAGAGTGATATAGTGGAGGCAGGATCCATACACAGCTTTAAGAAGAGGTATGGTAAAGCTCATGGAGCAGGGAGAGAGAGTAAACCTAGTAACCACCAGCCAAGAGGCGGGATCAGAAGCTATAACTCGACCCCTGCAACTTCAATCAGGTGAATTAGGCGACTTCAACACATACATCACGATGGTCATGCTGAAGCAGCCTAGGAAGGCTGTCTGGTCTTGAAGACGTGTTCCAGAGGTCGAAAGGAGAAGCAGGAAGAAGGGAGACAGAATGAGGGAGACAGATAGAGACAGAGAGATAGAAGGGGGGGTAGTGAGGTAAATGGGGGGTATATAAGAGTGGGAGGGGTCCACACCACGAGAAAGTGAAGGGATATATAGGAGACGTTATCTGCTGGTCGTCCAGTCTACGTTAGGTCTCCGCACTATGTACAGGCTTGCTATTCTCCTTCTAGTTGGTGAGTACCTACTTACTGTGCACCTAGTGAGTTCCCCCCTGTGTACCTGGTGACTGTGTGTACCTAGTGTCAGTGCTGGTCCCTGTGTACCTAGTGACTGGTCCCTGTGTACTAGCGTCAGTGCTGGTCCCTAGTGCTACCTCAGCGTCAGTGCTGGTCCCTGTGTACCTGATGACTAGTTCCTGTGTACCTAACGTCACTGCTACATCCTGTGTACCTAACGATACTGCTACCGCCTGTGTACCTAACGTCACTGATACTCCCTGTGTACCTAACGACACTGATACATCCTGTGTACCTAATGACTTCTCCCTGTGTACCTAACAACACTGCTAGTGCCTGTATACCTAACGACACTGCTACCTCCTGTGTACCTAACGACATTGCTAGTCCCTGTGTACCTAACGACATTTCTACTTCCTGTGTACCTAACGACACTGCTACTTCATGTGTACCTAACGACACTGCTACCTCCTGTGTACCTAACGACACTGCTACATCCTGTGTACCTAACGACACTGCTAGTCCCTGTGTACCTAACGTCACTGCTAATCCCTGTGTACCTAATGACTGCTCCCTGTGTACCTAATTACTACTCCCTGTGTACCTAGTGACATTACCACCTGGTACCTATAACTGATACCCTAGTACTCACATCGATCTGCTTCCTAAATACCTAATGTGCCCTAAGTGCTCTAAGTACTCTGATGTGTCCGAAGTAACCGGGTACCCTGGTACCTAGTTACCGATCGTCATAAATAGGCTTTAGGTAAGGCTTAGAAGCCATTTTTAACGTGTATGAGGAATATAGTACCAAAATTCTCAGTAATTGTGGGCTTAGTACCTTGCTCTAGGAAACCATTTTTAACTGAAGGCAGGAATAAGCCTGAATCTTACTGAAGATTTGTCAGCTTAGTAAGCTTGCTCTGGAAAGCGTAAGCTGCTTACCAAGGCTCAGCTAAAGCCTGTATCTACTGGACCAGTCAGTGAAAGCTTTGTCAGCTTAGTAGGCTTGCTCTGGAAAGCTTATGAAGATCACCAAGGCTCAGCTAAAGCCTGTACCTACTGGACCAGTCAGTGAAAGCTTCAGTGGCGTCTAAATCTAACTCAAAAACGGGCTTAGTTCAAAGATTTTCACTCTTCTGGGGTTCAATTAGTTGGGAATGATTCATTTCTCACTCTGTTTGTTGCTTATTATACACATTCTTTCACATTTTCACATCACATGTTACCCTCAGATGCGACATCTCCACTGCCTCCAGCCTCCTTGCTGCAACGTTGACATCCCATACCTCACACCCATTAGCTGTAAAATTAGAGGTGTATATCTCAGTGTATATACACTGAGAGGTGTATATCTCAGTGTATAGACACTGAGAGGTGTATATCTCAGTGTATATACACTGAGAGGTGTATATCTCAGTGTATATACACTGAGAGGTGTATATCTCAGTGTATATACACTGACAGGTGTTATCCCTTCTGTCTTTCTATTAAAAAGAAAACATGAACTATCTCTCTACCTGTACTCTCTCTCTCTGTCACTCTCTCATCTCTCTTTTTACTCTATCTTTCTAATATATTTTCTCTGTTATGAAAATCTTTTATGTGCTGTCATTTCTGCCATTACCAATTTCCCCTCATTATTGCATCAGTCTTGTCCTCTCTAACAAGCACCTGCCCTCCTCTCTAACAAGCACCTGCCCTCCTCTCTAACAAGCACCTGCCCTCCTCTCTAACAAGCACCTGCCCTCCTCTCTAACAAGCACCTGCCCTCCTTCTAACAAGCACCTGCCCTCCTCTCTAACAAGCACCTGCCCTCCTCTCTAACAAGCACCTGCCCTCCTCTCTAACAAGCACCTGCCCTCCTCTCTAACAAGCACCTGCCCTCCTCTCTAACAAGCACCTGCCCTCCTCTCTAACAAGCACCTGCCCTCCTCTCTAACAAGCACCTGCCCTCCTGTAACGATATTATTTTCTAGCATTATTAAGCAGTCTAGTCTAATGTTTATTATTTTAACCATAATTTTTAAAGGGGTGGAGTGGTAAGCCAGTGGAAGGTCTCTGTCAGGTGATCAAAAGCTCCAGCTGTGGGTTATTGTGTGGCTAAGACTGCATCAGGAAACACTTGTCCTGTTTCCTGATAAATCTAACCTAACCTAACCTGACCCAACTTAATTAACCTAACCTAACCTGACCCAACTTAATTAACCTAACCTAACCTGACCTGACCTAACCTAACCTATCCTAAACTAGCCTAACCTAACCTGACCTAACATATCCTGACAAACCTAACCTAAACCTATCCTAAACTAACCTAACTTAACCTAATTTAACCTAACCTAACTTAACCTTACCTAACATTCTTCAACCCTCCTCCTACTTTCTCACCTTATTATTCCTCCAATCTTTCCATGTATAAGACGCACCTTCCCTCATATAACCAAAATTTCAGTGCCACACTCAGGCATTCTAAAATGCTGACCACATCTCTCTAATTCAAACAACCCTCTCTTCAAAGTCAAGTTCAAACTATCTCTACCATATAAGACGCACACAAGTTCAAATCATCAAACATATCGAACTTCTGCCTCATTTCTGACATATTTCTGACAGTTGACAGCTGTAAGTTCACATTCTAATGACTTTCACTTGTTCTGACCCATTGACACCATTAACCAGGCTGTGAATAGTGGGGAATGAGTTAAATGTTGAGTGTTGGTGTATTGTGAGGAGATATGACCAGGACGTTCCTGATACATGGGAGTTATTTGTAGGGGTTTAAAATGTTGGTATGGGAGATGGTGTTGAACTCTGTTGAATGGTGATGGGTGAGTACATTCACACACACACACACACACACACATACACACACACATACACATACACATACACACATACATACACACACACACACACACACACACACACACACACACATACACACACACACACATACACATACACATACACACATACATACACACACACACAAACACACATACACACACACACACACACATACACACAATCAGGCCAAATTTCACTTTCTTGAACAACCTGACAAAGAACAGTTGCGTCAGAGCTGTGGGTTGTAGAGGTTAAACCTGCCCTGCCCACCTCTTGTGTAACCCATGGTCGCCCACACACACACATACACACACACACACACACACACATCAACACACACACACACATACACACACTCACTCACATACAAACACACATACACACACACATACACACACACATACACACACTCACTCACATACAAACACACATACACACACACATACACACACACATACACACACACACACTCACACACACATACACACACACACACACACACACACACACATGGCATGGTGGCTAGCGCTCTTGCTTCACACACGGAGGGCCCGGGTTCAATTCCCGGCGGGGCCGAAACATTTCCAAGTGTTTCCTTACACACACACACATACACACACACATACATACATACAACAGGCCTAGTGTCTAATCGACATGTGCCTAGGACAAAATGGTAACTAACACACATACACACACACACATACACACATACACACACACATCTATCAACTGTCAGTGTTCACCTAGCAGTAAGTAGGTACCTGGGTGTTAGTCATCTTAGATAAGTTGGTGTGTGGCAATCTTGACAGGTGTGTGGCCAGCTTGACAGGTTTGAGGCCATTTTGACAGGTGTGTGGCAAACTTTACGGGTGTGTGGCCAGCTTTATGGGTGTATGGCCAGCTTGACAGGTGTGTGGCCAGCCTGGTGTCCTTGGCCAGACTTGAAAGTGAAAGTATTCAGTAGGAGCTGGAAACAGGAAAGTAGGTGAAAGTGTTAGATGAACCTGACTTAGGTGGTGGTAGTGGTGTTAGTAGTGGTGATAGTTACACAGTGGGAACACCAGCAGTGTTGCTACACTATTCTCTACAATACTCAGTGTTGCTACGCAGTTCTATACGACCTTCACACGGTCTCAACACAACACAAGACTAACCCAGCCGGGTATTTGTCTCCTTGCAGGCACTGCAGCTGCCCAGTTCCAGTGCCCACCAGACGATGGCTTCTACGTCGACCCAAGACAGTGTGATAAGTACTATGACTGCTATCGTGGTACCCAAACCGAGAAGCTGTGCCCAGATGGCCTAATCTTCGACACTACCCAGGGCCCCAGGGTAGAGCAGTGCAATTATCCCTTCATTGTTGAGTGCCCTGAGGGCTCTTCCTTACGTGAGTGTTACTTGTCTACTGTTAAAATAGTGATAATTTACTCTGATCAATGCTAATTTTCTATATTCGAGGTAAATCCCCTTATATCCGAGGCTAATTCTCTATATATAATGATAATCCCCTTATATTCAAAGCTAATCCCCTTATTTTTCAAGGTTAATCTTCCATATTCAAGGTTAATCCTGTATATTCAAGGCTAATCCTGTATATGCAAGGGTAATCCCCTATACTGAAGGGTAATCCCACATATTCAATAATAATCATCTATATTCCAGGCTAATCCCCTTATATTCAAGGCTAATCCTCTATATTCATGGTATTGCATAAGTTGTAAATTTCCCCATCCATGGTACTGTAAACTAGCAGTAAACTGTCCCATCTACAATAAGCAACATTACTCCCCCACAGAGACGCCTCAGCCATCAGGTATTGAGTGTCCTCGCCAGAACGGTTACTTTGAGCACGAGAACCCCAAGAACTGTGAGTCCTATTACGAATGCACGAACGGCTTGGCTGTCCTTCGAAAATGTGCTACTGGCTTAGTCTTCGATGAGTTCACAGGTGTCTGTCAGTGGTCACACACTGGTGTTCGGTCTGGCTGTGGCTTTGTACCAGGTAAGAGAGCGGGTGTTGGGATGTGTTTGGTGACAGGTGTTTTAGTCTGTGTTCAGTGTCCGTCTGAATGATTGTCGAAGACCTTAGCAGTAATAGTGGTAGTAGCAGTACTAGTAGTAGTAGCAGTACTAGTGGTAGTAGCAGTACTAGTAGTAGTAGCATTACTAGTAGTAGTAGTAGTACTTGTGGTAGTAGCAGTACTAGTAGTAGTAGCAGTACTAGTGGCAGTAGTAGTAATGACAGAGGTAGTACTAATAGTGGTGATAGTAGTAGCAGCAGTAATATTAATAGTACTTGTAATACTAGCAGTTCTAGTACTACTAGAATGCACGCTAGTAGTGGGGAAAGTGTCAGAGCCAGCACCAGCGCTATGACTCAGGCCTCAATATCTATCTTAATAGCTTTTGGATTCCTTGACTTTGGTTCTTTCTAACTCTTTGACTTCTAGGCTCCCGAGAGCTCCTGTATATGCACCAAGAATCACTGAAGTCAAGAGTTTCTTTTAAATTGCAGAAGTCAAAACAAAATTGTGAAGTCCAAAAAAACTGGAGGTCAAAAATTTTAAATCTATATGTTTTGTCAGCTATAAATTTATATATTTAGCCAGCAATAAATCTATATATTTTGTCAGCTAGAAGTTTGTTTTCTAAGCTATAAATCTATACATTTCCAGAGGTTCTGCCTGACGGGTTTACCTGCCCTAACAATACCCAGCTTCATACTAATGGGCAGGAGCTGGACCACGCCCGCTATGTCAATCCTAACGACTGTCGCTTCTTCTATGTCTGCGAGGATGGTATCCATCCTAGGGAAGTAGGATGCCCCAAGGGCACTGTCTTCAATGATGTAAACCTGCTCTGCGATGCCCCTGAGAATGTGCCTGGCTGGTAGGTACCTTTGTAGTACCCCTGTGGTACTCTTGCCTTGTAGTACCCCTGTGGTACTCTTGCCTTGTAGGACCCCTGTGGTTCGTCTTTGCTGTTAATAACAGTGTGTATAGTGTATATAGATGCATAATATCAGTGTATATCGTATGAATGTGTATATTTTGACCATTTTCCTCTTGTATTCCCAGTGAGAATTACTACCCAGCTGAGGACGTCAGGAGTGCAAAGGCTGGCGGACTAATCTAAATGAAAAAGGCAGCTGGAAAAGGCCCGCAAAATGCCTTTTTTGACGTGACTAAAAATCCACAAATCTTGTTGACATGACCTCCGTGAGCCGCCATCTTGAAGGTCAAATGTATATCCTATAGACAATGTATTTAGTGTATTTGGGGCAGATTTTTTTGAGAATACGATTTTTTTTGACTCTAGTCTGTAAGGAAGTCCAAAATAATTGTTTGATAAATTGGATGGACTATCCAATCCTACTGTATAGTGTTAAATCCTACTGTATAGTGTTCAATCCTACTGTATAGGGTTCAATCCTACTTTATAGTGTTCAATCCCACTTTATGGTGTTCAATCCTACTGTATAGGGTTCAATTCTACTTTATGGGGTTCAATCCCACTTTAAGAACTTCAATCCTACTTTATGGTGTTCAATCCTACTGTATAGGGTTCAATCCTACTGTATAGGGTTCAATTATACTTTATGAGGTTCAATCCCACTTTAAGAACTTCAATCCTACTTTATGGTGTTCAATCCCACTATATAGTTCAAGCCCACTTCAGACTGTTCAATTCCATTATATAGTGTCCATTCGAATTGTAGAGTGCTGAATCCCACTCTATACAGAATCCAAAATCCCTATAAAGTGTTCAATCCCAATATTTAGACTCCAATCCCATTATAAAGTGTTCATTCCAACTATAAGTATGCAATCTCACTATAAAGCGTCCACTCCAACTATATAGTATCCAATCCTACTATAAAGTGTCCAATCACACTATATAGAATCCAATCCCACTAAAAGTATCCAACCCCACTATTATTAAAGTGTTGAATCCCATTATAAAGTTTTCAATTCCACTATAAAGTATCCAATCCAACTATATAGTATCCAATCCCAAGTTGTTTACCATTCTCTTCTATCCTTCCTTTATCACTCTTCGTAGGCCTATCACTCTTCCTAGGCCTATCTACTTTCATTTTTTTCGACAGTCTCCATCATTTTTTTGCAAAAATTCTTTGACTTTTGTTATATTTATACCAGCACGTCCATACATTTCCCCCCCCGTGCCTAGAAATAAAAAAAAATATATATACAAGATAATCTAGTTTAATTCCTATCCTTGCAAAATCTCCTAGTTGTGTCTAGGATGATACTGGAGTATCTAGGATGATACTGAAGTATCTATAATGATACTGCCATATCTAGGATGATACTGGAGTGTTTAGAATAATACTGGAGTATCTAGATGATACTGGAGTATCTAGGATGATACTGGAATATCTAGGATGATACTGGAGTATCTAGGATGATACTGGAGTATCTAGGATGATACTGGAGTGTTTAGAATAATACTGGAGTATCTATGATGATACTGGAGTATCTAGGATGATACTGGAATATCTAGGATGATACTGGAGTATCTAGGATGATACTGGAGTATCTAGGATGATACTGGAATATCTAGAATGATATTGCAATATCTAGGATGATATTAGAGTGTCTAGATGATTCAGGAGTGTCTAAGATAATACTGGAGTGTCTAGGATAATATTGCAATATCTAGGATGATACTGGAGTGTCTAGGATGGTACTGGAGTGTCTAGAATGATAC
>WNWK01001778.1:190000-215000 GCA_009830355.1 Cherax destructor | reverse complement strand
CTCTGTGTATACCCTCTGTCTATACTCCCTGTTTATACTCACTGAGTATACTCTCTGTGTATACCCTCTGTGTATACTCCCTGTGTATGCTCACTAAGTATACTCTCTGTGTATACTCTCTATGTATACTCTCTGTGTATACTCTCTGTGCATATTATCTGTGTATACTTCCTGTGTATACTTCCTGTGTATACTCTCTGTGCAAACTCTCTGTGTATACTGAAGATATATACAACTCTTAACAATAGATGGTATACTGTGTTGAGTAGTGCAGTTATACCTGGATATACACAATTCTCCAACGTTTTCTGTGTATACAATGTGTTTGACGTTCTCTGTATAGAGTAGGTATAGTGAACCCTGTATGTCAGTGTATGTACAATGAGAGGTATATATAAGATAAGATAAGCTAAGATAAGATTTCTTCGGATTTTTAACCCCGGAAGGTTAGCCACCCAGGATAACCCAAGAAAGTCAGTGCGTCATCGAGGACTGTCTGTCTTATTTCCATTGTGGTCCTGAATCTTGTCCCCCAGGATGCGACCCACACCAGTCGACTAACACCCAGGTACCTATTTGCTGCTAGGTGAACATGACAACAGGTGTAAGGAAACACGTCGAAATGTTTCCACCCGCCGGGAATCGAACCCGGGCCCTCCGTGTGTGAAACGAGAGCTCTAGCCACTGAGAGGTGTATATCTCATTGTATATACACTGAGAGGTGTATATAAGACAGTTTATAAATATTGAGAGGTGTATGTCTTAGTGTATATACACTGAGAGATGTATATCTCAGTGTATATACACTGAGAGGTGTATATGACAGTGTATATACGCTGGGAGGTGTATGTCTCAGTGTATATGCACTGAGATGTTTATATCTCAGTGTATATACACTGAGATGTGTATATCTCAGTGTATATACACTGAGTGGTGTATATACATTTGGATGTGTATATCTCAGTGTATATACACTGAGAGGTGCATACACTGAAATGTTTATATCTCAGTGTATATACACTGAGATGTGTATATCTCAGTGTATATACACTGAGATGTGTATATCTCAGTGTATATACAAAGAGTGGTGTATATACATTGGGAGGTGTATATTTCAGTGTATATACACTGAGAGGTGTATATCTCAGTGTATATACACTGGTAGGTGTATATCTCAGTGTATATACACAGAGAGGTGTATATCTGAGTGTATATACAGAGATGTGTATATCTCAGTGTATATACACTGGGAGGTGTATATCTCAGTGTATATACAATGAGAGGTGTATATCTCAGTGTATATACCCGGAGAGGTGTATATCTGAGTGTATATACAGAGAGGTGTATATCTCAGTGCCTATACCCTGAGAGGTGTATATCTCAGTGTGTATACACTGACAGGTGTATATCTCAATGTATATCTCAGTGTATATACACTGACAGGTGTGTATCTTAGTGTATACACACTGACAGGTGTCAGTATGTGTGTGATTTCCATTCATTTAGTCACAGTTGGAAGCCTATGTAAGGCTGACAGGTGTGGATAATGAGGTGAATGATCTTCTGGTATATATCCCCAAGTGTCGTGAGTATATACCAGTATATACCCTCTGATTGTAGGCATATATGTTGATGATACTGTACTTTCAGGGACTGACCCCCTTCTATCATGACTGTGGTATTGACTACCTTCTATCATGACTGTGGTACTGACTACCTTCTATCATGACTGTGGTACTGACTACCTTCTATCATGACTGTGGTACTGACTACCTTCTATCATGAATGTGGCACTGACTACCTTCTATCATGACTGTGGTACTGACTACCTTCTATCATGACTGTGGTATTGACTACCTTCTATCATGACTGTGGTACTAACTACCTTCTATCATGACTGTGGTACTGACTACCTTCTATCATGACTGTGGCACTGACTACCTTCTATCATGACTGTTGTACTGACTACCTTCTATCATGACTGTGGTATTGACTACCTTCTATCACGACTGTGGTACTAACTACCTTCTATCATGACTGAGGTACTGACTACCTTCTATCATGACTGTGGTACTGACTACCTTCTATCATGACTGTGGTACTGACTACCTTCTATCATGACTGTGGTACTGACTACCTTCTATCATGACTGTGGTACTGACTACCTTCTATCATGACTGTGGTACTGACTGCCTTCTATCATGACTGTGGTACTGACTGCCTTCTATCATGACTGTGGTACTGACTACCTTCTATCATGACTGTGGTACTGACTACCTTCTATCATGACTGTGGTACTGACTACCTTCTATCATGACTGTGGTACTGTCTACCTTCTATCATGACTGTGGTACTGACTGCCTTCTATCATGACTGTGGTACTGACTACCTTCTATCATGACTGTGGTACTAACTACCTTCTATCATGACTGTGGTACTGTCTACCTTCTATCATGACTGTGGTACTAACTACCTTCTATCATGACTGTGGTACTGACTACCTTCTATCATGACTGTGGTACTGACTACCTTCTATTATGACTGAGGTACTGACTACCTTCTATCATAACTGTGGTACTGACTACCTTCTATCATGACTGTGGTACTGACTACCTTCTATCATGACTGTGGTACTGACTGCCTTCTATCATGACTGTGGTACTGACTACATTCTATCATGACTGTGGTACTGACTACCTTCTATCATGACTGTGGTACTGACTACCTTCTGTCATGACTGTGGTACTGACTACCTTCTATCATAACTGTGGTACTTACTACCTACTATCATGACTGTGGTACTAACTACCTACTATCATGACTGTGGTACTTACTACCTACTATCATGACTGTGGTACTTACTACCTACTATCATGACTGTGGTACTGACTACCTTCTATCATGACTGTGGTACTGACTACCTTCTACCATGACTGTGGTACTGACTACCTTCTTCATGACTGTGGTACTGACTACCTTCTATCATACTGTGGTACTTCTACCTACTATCATGACTGTGGTACTACTACCTCTATCATGACTGTGGTACTTACTACCTACTATCATGACTGTGGTACTACTACCTACTATCATGACTGTGGTACTGACTACCTTCTATCATGACTGTGGTACTTGACTACCTCTATCATGACTGTGGTACTGACTACCTTCTATCATGACTGTGGTACTGACTACCTTCTATCATGACTGTGGTACTGACTACCTTCTATCATGACTGTGGTACTGACTACCTTCTATCATGACTGTGGTACTGACTGCCTTCTATCATGACTGTGGTACTGACTACATTCTATCATGACTGAGGTACTGACTACCTTCTACCATGACTGTGGTACTGACTATCTTCTATCATGACTGTGGTACTGACTACCTACTATCATGACTGTGGTACTGACTACCTTCTATCATGACTGTGGTACTGACTACCTTCTATCATGACTGTGGTACTGACTACCTTCTATCATGACTGTAGTACTGACTACCTTCTATCATGACTGTGGTACTTACTACCTACTATCATGACTGTGGTACTGACTACCTACTATCATGACTGTGGTACTGACTACCTTCTATCATGACTGTGGTACTGACTACCTTCTATCATGACTGAGGTACTGACTACCTTCTATCATGACTGTGGTACTGACTACCTTCTATCATGACTGAGGTACTGACTACCTTCTATCATGACTGTGGTACTGACTACCTTCTATCATGACTGTGGTACTGACTACCTTCTACCATGACTGAGGTACTGACCACCTTCTATCATGACTGTGGTACTGACTACCTTCTGTCAAGACAGGTATTGAACGAATGATGGTTAATGTGCCTTCCTGTTATCTGCTGGTCACTCTGTCTTATAGACAATGACTTACAGTGCAAATTTTGCAATATTGCACCAGATTCTTGACTGGTGCAGAACACACACACACACACACACACACACACACACACACACACACACACACACACACACACACACACACACACACACACACACACACTCACACACACACTCAGACGAGTCACAATGCTATCAGGAACTGTTACTTCAGTTACAAAGCTGTCAGAAAGTGAACCAAACATTCCCAAGCAACGAACCCGGGCCAGGAGCTGCAGTCGACCCTTGCAACCACAAATAACCCCCCCCACAAAACCACAAACAATCTCACCAGGTCCCCTTAACTCTGTTCCACATCCCCCCTAGCTAAACCACCCTACCCCCTGTGGTCCAGAAGCGGGGGAGAGTGGCCCACTGTCAGCAGTGGACCACTGACAGCAACAGTGGTGGCCTGACCACTGTTGAAAAGGCAGCAATCCACAGTGTCTATCCAGTCTTCAGCCCAGACCAGTGTGACCATGCAGTCCCCAGCCTTCCTCCTAGCATTGCTAGCACTAGGTGAGCTTCTAACTAGTCACTCTGCTCGTCATGGTCTCCTGACCTTCTAGCAAGCTTGAACTAGCTAGTATATAAGCCTGAACTAGCTACTTCAAGCAGGGATCTCTACTTCTGATTAAAAGTGAAAGTTTTATTTTTTTCCAGCTCTTGTTTTACAGATTTAGATTTTGTGGCTAGTAGTGGCTAGTTTATTGTGTACCTTGTATACTGTGGCTAGTTTATTGTGTACCTTGTATACTGTGGCTAGTTTATTGTGTACCTTGTATACTGTGGCTAGTTTATTGTGTACCTTGTATACTGTGGCTAGTAGTGGCTAGTTTATTGTGTACCTTGTATACTGCGGCTAGTAGTGGCTAGTTTATTGTGTACCTTGTATACTGTGGCTAGTAGCGGCTAGTTTATTGTGTACCTTGTATACTGTGGCTAGTAGCGACTAGTTTATTGTGTACCTTGTATACTGTGGCTAGTTTATTGTGTACCTTGTATACTGTGGCTAGTAGTGGCTAGTTTATTGTGTACCTTGTATACTGTGGCTAGTAGTGGCTAGTTTATTGTGTACCTTGTATACTGTGGCTAGTAGTGGCTAGTTTATTGTGTACCTTGTATACTGTGGCTAGTTTATTGTGTACCTTGTATACTGTGGCTGTTTATTGTACCTTGTATACTGTGGCTAGTTTATTGTGTACCTTGTATACTGTGGCTAGTTTATTGTGTACCTTGTATACTGTGGCTAGTAGTGGCTAGTTTATTGTGTACCTTGTATACTGTGGCTAGTAGTGGCTAGTTTATTGTGTACCTTGTATACTGTGGCTAGTAGTGGCTAGTTTATTGTGTACCTTGTATACTGTGGCTAGTAGTGGCTAGTTTATTGTGTACCTTGTATACTGTGGCTAGTAGTGGCTAGTTTATTGTGTACCTTGTATACTGTGGCTAGTTTATTGTGTACCTTGTATACTGTGGCTAGTTTATTGTGTACCTTGTATACTGTGGCTAGTTTATTGTGTACCTTGTATACGTGGTAGTAGTGGCTAGTTTATTGTGTACCTTGTATACTGTGGCTAGTAGTGGCTAGTTTATTGTGTACCTTGTATACTGTGGCTAGTAGTGGCTAGTTTATTGTGTACCTTGTATACTGTGGCTAGTAGTGGCTAGTTTATTGTGTACCTTGTATACTGTGGCTAGTAGTGGCTAGTTTATTGTGTACCTTGTATACTGTGGCTAGTTATTGTGTACCTTGTATACTGTTAGTTTATTGTGTACCTTGTATACTGTGGCTAGTAGTGGCTAGTTTATTGTGTACCTTGTATACTGTGGCTAGTTTAGTTTATGTGTACCTTGTATACTGTGGCTAGTAGTGGCTAGTTTATTGTGTACCTTGTATACGTGTAGTAGTGGCTAGTTTATTGTGTACCTTGTATACTGTGGCTAGTAGTGGCTAGTTTATTGTGTACCTTGTATACTGTGGCTAGTAGTGGCTAGTTTATTGTGTACCTTGTATACTGTGGCTAGTAGTGGCTAGTTTATTGTGTACCTTGTATACTGTGGCTAGTAGTGGCTAGTTTATTGTGTACCTTGTATACTGTGGCTAGTAGTGGCTAGTTTATTGTGTACCTTGTATACTGTGGCTAGTAGTGGCTAGTTTATAGTGTACCTTGTATACTGTGGCTAGTAGCGGCTAGTTTATTGTGTACCTTGTATACTGTGGCTAGTAGTGGCTAGTTTATTGTGTACCTTGTATACTGTGGCTAGTTTATTGTGTACCTTGTATACTGTGGCTAGTAGTGGCTAGTTTATTGTGTACCTTGTATACTGTGGCTAGTAGTGGCTAGTTTATAGTGTACCTTGTATACTGTGGCTAGTAGCGGCTAGTTTATTGTGTACCTTGTATACTGTGGCTAGTAGTGGCTAGTTTATTGTGTACCTTGTATACTGCGGCTAGTTTATTGTGTACCTTGTATACTGTGGCTAGTAGTGGCTAGTTTATAGTGTACCTTGTATACTGTGGCTAGTAGTGGCTAGTTTATAGTGTACCTTGTATACTGTGGCTAGTAGCGGCTAGTTTATAGTGTACCTTGTATACTGTGGCTAGTAGTGGCTAGTTTATAGTGTACCTTGTATACTGTGGCTAGTAGTGGCTAGTTTATAGTGTACCTTGTATACTGTGGCTAGTAGTGGCTAGTTTATAGTGTACCTTGTATACTGTGGCTATTAGCGGCTAGTAGTGTACCTTATATCTATCCTGTGGATAGTTGTGGCTAGTTTATTGTGTTTGGTTATGTATTCACCTATATGTGGTTGCAGGGGTCAAGTCATAGCTCCTGGCCCCGCCTCTTCGCTGGTCGCTACTAAGAGAAGCTTTACTTAGCTTTTTCAAGCTAAGATAAAGCTTACTTAGTTTTGTAAACTAAAATAAAGCTTACTTAGTTTTGCAAGCATTTCAAATGTGTTGAAATCGCGAAGGTAGCGCGGGGATGGTGGTAGCTGCCCGTCTTGTGGTGTAATAGCCTCCCTGGGGTCCTGTACTGACCTTGTACGTAACAGTAAGGCCACTGACCTTTCTCCAGTGTTGAAAGTTCAGCTCAGATGACACCTCTGACCAGGGAAGGAGCCTTGGAACAAACCTGTTTGGCTTCCTCAGTCACTGTGGGACTGATACCCCTACAGTGATTGTGGGATTATCAGTCTTTATTGATGAATAAGACACATGTACAACACCTGGGTGTCTTTATTGATGAATAAGACACATGTACAACACCTGGGTGTCTTTATTGATGAATAAGACACATGTACAACACCTGGGTGTCTTTATTGATGAATAAGACACATGTACAACACCTGGGTGTCTTTATTAATGAATAAGACACATGTACAACACCTGGGTGTCTTTATTGATGAATAAGACACATGAACAACACCTTGGTGTCTTTATTGATGAATAAGACACATGTACAACACCTGTGTGTCTTTATTGATGAATAAGACACATGTACAACACCTGGGTGTCTTTATTGATGAATAAGACACATGAACAACACCTAGGTGTCTTTATTGATGAATAAGACACATGTACAACACCTGTGTGTCTTTATTGATGAATAAGACACATGAACAACACCTGGGTGTCTTTATTGATGAATAAGACACATGTACAACACCTGGGTGTCTTTATTGATGAATAAGACACATGTACAACACCTGGGTGTCTTTATTGATGAATAAGACACATGAACAACACCTGGGTGTCTTTATTGATGAATAAGACACATGTACAACACCTGGGTGTCTTTATTTTTGAATAAGACACATGTACAACACCTGGGTGTCTTTATTGATGAATAAGACACATGTACAACACCTAGGTGTCTAGAGCAGTGTGCTGGCCCACACATATGTGGGTTAAGGTGTTTTTAGACTTGTTTAGCCTTGAATGTTACCTGGTCTGACCAGCACTGTCACTACCATCACTACCACTACCACCACTACTACCACTACCACCACTACCACTACTACCACCATTACCACCACTGCCACCATTACCACCATTACACCACTACCATCACTACCACAACTACCACCACTACCATCACTACTACCACTACTACCACTACTACCACTACCACCACTACCACCACTTCCACCACTACCATCACTACCACCACTACCATCACTACCACCACTACCATCACTACCCCCACTACCACCACTACTACCACTACCACCACTACCACCACCGCTACTACCACTACCACCACTACCACCCCTACTACCACTACCACCCTACCACCACTACCACCACTACCACCACTACCACAACTACTACCACTACCACCACTACCACCACTACCATCAATACCACCACTACCACCTCTACCACCACTACCACCACTACCACCACTACTACCACTATCACCACTACAACCACTACCACCACTACTACCACTACCACCACTACCACCACTACCTCCACTACTACCACTACCACCACTACCACCACTACTACCACCTCCACCTACACAAAATAGACCTATAAGTAAATATGACAATCATACATGACCGTAACATCTCTCTTGTGTCTTCAAATTGACTTAGATTTAGATATATTTTGAACTTAGAGAGAGGTGAGGATTCAATATACACTCTATGTCTCTCACAGAAACTTAATTTTGAACTGAACCTTTTCAAAAATGGCCTATAAGAAATAACGAATCTTACAGGACCATAAGATCTCTCTCTCTCTGTATGATCTTATGTGAGAATGTAAGATTGTGGTTAGAAATTTCTAAAGGGAAAGTGATCTTGCGTGAGCTGGTGCATTGAACTTTATTTACTCTGATGGTGAGTCTTGCTGGAAGATTCTCACAAGAGGAGGATTGTAAGATCTTCAAGATCCTGGAAGATTCTCACAGTAGGAGGATTGTAAGATCTTCAAGATCCTGGAAGATTCTTACAAGAGGAGGATTGTAAGATCTTCAAGATCCTGGAAGATTCTCACAGGAGGAAGATTGTAAGATCATTAAGGTACCATTGTAAGATCTTCAAGGTACCATTGTAAGATCGTTAAGGTACCATTGTGAGATCTGGAGCAAATTAGAGCTAGCACACATCTTGTCGACCTTCAAGTAACGGGGGAGATTTAGAGCCAGTTTTTTTATTCTCTCTATCTATCTATCTCTCTTTGTATCTATCTGCCTGTGTATCTATCTATCTGTCTAACTCTCTCTCTCTCTCTGTCTATCTATCTCTCTATGTATCTATCCGTCTATCTATCTATGTATCTATCTACCAATCTATATATGCATCTCTTTTTTTCTGTCTATCTATCCATCTATGTATCCATGTAACTATCTATCTACGTATATCTCTCTCTATCTGTCTATCTATCTATGTATTTCTTTCTCTATCTATCTATATGTTTATATACGTATCTATCCATCTATGTATCAATCTGTCTTTCTATCTATGTATCTCTCTCTCTCTCTCTATCTATCTATATATATATATATATATATATATATATATTCTCTCTCTTCTCTCTCTCTCTCTCTCTCTCTCTCTCTCTCTCTCTCTCTCTCTCTCTCTCTCTCAAGGTTAAGTTAAGGATTCCTAACTTTATTGACAAGCAAGAGTTGTTACCTACATCAGCTCATTTGAAAGCATTTTTATTGTTATGAAACATACAAGTAGGGAACAGGATGAAGTTGGAGCCATCTGTGGGCCACCTGTGAGCCATCTGTGGGCTACTGGCCAGCATTTTCATTTGATCAAATGACTTTATCTCGTTAACATCATAATGCTGTACGAATGTGTTCCAGACTCGAGTCATCCTGGGGATAAATGATCTCAGATGAAGTGATCTTCTGGAGAAGGGTACAGTCAGAGTGAAGTTGCTGCTGGCTGCCCGTCTTGTGGTATAGAAGCTTGCTTCTCGCTGTCCTCGAACTGGATCCAAGTGTGGTACTTTGACAATGTTGGCCTTGTACATAACAGTAAGGTCACCCACATCCCTCCTGTGTTGAAAGCTCTGCTTAAATGACAGATCTGTCCAGGATGGGTCCAGGCGAGAGATGAGACGTCTTGCTCTGTTCTCTACTCTGTCAAGCAGTCGCAGATGAAAGGGGGGGGGGGGCAGACAAGCCAAGAAAATGGAGCATACTCAAGGTGTGAGCGTACTTGTGCCTCATACAGAATCTTGCAACCCCTACTGTCAAGCAGATGCAAGAGACGTCGAAGTGCTGTAAGTTTCCTGGTCGCCTTGTTTGCAAGATTTACAACTTGGTTCTTCATGGCCAGTTTGGAGTCAAATTTCACCCCAAGGATATCAACTTCTTCCCCAGGTACCAACACCCTCCCATTCATACTTACTACTGCACCGGCATTACCATCATGGTGCCTAGAGACCATCATCATTTCTGTTTTCTCAGGAGCAAATGTTACCTGCCATCGGTTTCCCTAAGCTGATATAGCTCTTAGCTGGTGATTGATGTAGCTTAAGGCAGCTGGCATTTCTTCTCTTGGATACGTGACTGTCAGAGTACAGTCGTCTGCATATGCATGGGATTCTGGGATGAGATGAAGAAGGTCATTGAAGTAGACATTCCATAACAATGGTCCAACACACTTCCTTGTGGAACACTTGCCCCAATAGGATGTATTGCTGATTCTGTTCCATTGAGAACTACCTTTAGTGATCTTCCATTAAGGTAATCACTGAGGAGACATAGTGTACAGCCTGCAATTCTCAGTGCTTGCAGTTTTGGCAAGAGGCCCTGGTGTCACACTCGGTCAAAAGCACCAGCAATGTCCAATGCTACCACACAGCTGACTTTGGATTCATCCAGTGACTGGTGCCACTTAGTGGAGAGGTTCAACAACAGATCAGCAGCAGAGTAACCTTTCCTGAAGCCATATTGACGGTCACAAAGTAGTGAGTGGTAGTCAAAAAACTCTTCCAGTGATTGACAGGAGTGACACTGGTCTGTAGTTGCTGATTTCTGCTCTGCTCTTCTTTTTGTGAACAGCGGCTACATTTGCCTCTTTCCACAGAGAATACCATTTACACTGTGCTAGGCAGTGATGAAAGATGCGAGTTAGAGGTGCTGCTAGCTGGTCTGCACATCTCAGCAATCTTGGGCTCAACTTGTCTGGGCCCACAGCCTTTTCTTGATCAAGCAATTTAAGAAGGAAATGCACCTCCTCCTGCCTTATAGTCACCACTGACAGTTTTGACACAGTTCTTGCAGCTAGCCAAGGAGGGTCCCTTGCTGGATCAGGAACTTGCCTTTTGGTAGCAAAGTGTTCGGTAAAGAGGTCCGCTTTCTCTTGACTACTAGTAGAGGTGGTCCCATCCTGCTGATTTAGAGGTGGAATGAGTTCATCAGACAGATAACCTTATCTGTCCTTGACCAGGGACCACCAGGTTTTAGAGCCCACTCTACCTGATGCTAACTTTCTTTTTGTGTCCACCTCCCATTTAGCGATGACCCACTTTTGAACTTCACCCATATGCCTACAGGCTTGTCTGTGCAAGTTCCTGTTATAAGTGGTAGGTGTCTCCTATACCTTCGCCATGCCTTGTACTTAGCAGTAGCAGCCAAGGGCTGGCCAATTACCTCTTTCCCATAGTCAGGTTGTGCGTGTGGACTCCTCACCTCGTTCTGTTGGGATCTTAAGTGTGGTAAAAACAGCCTTGTGGTCAGATGATCCAACACAACCGAGGGGTTGACAAGTGACTATACCTTCTGCCAGGTCACTCACTACTGGGTCAAGGGATGAGCCAGAGATGTAAGTAGGGAAATCAACAAAGTTTCTCATGTCAAACACAGCAAGAAGGTCATCAAAGTCCCTCTGTATAAGATGTTAGTTGAGGTCACCAACAATTATAATATGTTGACAGTTGTGTTGGAATAGAAGGGAGTATATATTTTCAATCAGGAAGTTGATGGGGTCTGCATGTTGCCATTGAGGTCTGTACATTGCACATACTAGTACAGAAGTACTAGTGTTTATGCATAGCCTGAAGAACATCACTTCAAGATGAGTAGTGATGGCAACATCAATGTGCTGGTCATGTACACTTTTAGAGCAGCACATAACAACACCTCCTCCTTGGCCTCGCCTCTCTCGTCTCATCCATGACGAGGTGTAGCCTCCAGGACGCTGATAATGTTATAACACTGACCTCCAGGACGCTGATAATGTTCCAACACTGACCTCCAGGACGCTGATAATGTTCCAACACTGACCTCCAGGACGCTGATAATGTTCCAACACTGACCTCCAGGACGCTGATAATGTTCCACCACTGGCCTCCAGGACGCTGATAATGTTCCACCACTGGCCTCCAGGACGCTGATAATGTTCCAACACTGGCCTCCAGGACGCTGATAATGTTCCACCACTGGCCTCCAGGACGCTGATAATGTTCCAACACTGGCCTCCAGGACGCTGATAATGTTCCACCACTGGCCTCCAAGGCGCTGATAATGTTATAACACTGACCTCCAGTACGCTGATAATGTTTCAACACTGACCTCCAGGACGCTGATAATGTTTCAACACTGGCCTCCAGGACGCTGATAATGTTCCAACACTGGCCTCCAGGACGCTGATAATGTTCCAACACTGGCCTCCAGGACGCTGATAATGTTCCAACACTGGCCTCCAGGACGCTGATAATGTTCCAACACTGGCCTCCAGGACGCTGATAATGTTCCAACACGGGACCTCCAGGACGCTGATAATGTTCCAACACTGACCTCCAGGACGCTGATAATGTTCCAACACTGGCCTCCAGGACGCTGATAATGTTCCAACACTGACCTCCAGGACGCTGATAATGTTCCAACACTGACCTCAGGACGCTGATAATGTTCCAACACTGGCCTCCAGGACGCTGATAATGTTCCAACACTGACCTCCAGGACGCTGATAATGTTCCAACACTGGCCTCCAGGACGCTGATAATGTTCCAACACTGGCCTCCAGGACGCTGATAATGTTTCAACACTGGCCTCCAGGACGCTGATAATGTTTCAACACTGGCCTCCAGGACGCTGATAATGTTCCAACACTGACCTCCAGGACGCTGATAATGTTTCAACACTGACCTCCAGGACGCTGATAATGTTCCAACACTGACCTCCAGGACGCTGATAATGTTCCAACACTGACCTCCAGGACGCTGATAATGTTCCAACACTGGCCTCCAGGACGCTGATAATGTTCCAACACTGCCTCCAGGACGCTGATAATGTTCAACACTGACCTCCAGGACGCTGATAATGTTTCAACACTGACCTCCAGGACGCTGATAATGTTCTAACACTGACCTCCAGGACGCTGATAATGTTCCAACACTGGCCTCCAGGACGCTGATAATGTTCCAACACTGACCTCCAGGACGCTGATAATGTTTCAACACTGACCTCCAGGACGCTGATAATGTTCCAACACTGGCCTCCAGGACGCTGATAATGTTCCAACACTGGCCTCCAGGACGCTGATAATGTTCAACACTGCCTCCAGGACGCTGATAATGTTCCAACACTGGCCTCCAGGACGCTGATAATGTTCCAACACTGACCTCCAGGACGCTGATAGACTGTTCACAAAAACCTGGCCTCCAGGACGCTGATAATGTTAACATGGCCTCAGGACGCTGATAATGTCACACAACACTGGCCTCCAGGACGCTGAAATGAAACTGGCCTCCGGGACTGTGACACACGCAACACTGGCCTCCAGGACGCTGATAGACTGGAGTGTAACACGCAACACTGGCCTCCAGGACGCTGATAGACTGAGTGTTGCACACGACTGGCCTCCAGGACGCTGATTGACTGGAGTGATGCACACCAACACTGGCCTCCAGGACGCTGATAGACTGGAGTGTTGCACACACACACTGGCCTCCAGGACGCTGATAGACTGGAGTGTTGCACACGCAACACTGGCCTCCAGGACGCTGATAGACTGGAGTGTTGCACACCGCAACACTGGCCTCCAGGACGCTGATAGACTGGAGTGTTGCACACAACAACACTGGCCTCCAGGACGCTAATAGACTGGAGTGTTGCACACAACAACACTGGCCTCCAAGACGCTGATAGACTGGAGTGTTTCACACAGCAACACTGGCCTCCAGGACGCTGATAGACTGGAGTGTTGCACACAATCAACACTGGCCTCCAGGACGCTGATAGACTGGAGTGCTGCACACCGCAACACTGGCCTCCAGGACGCTGATAGACTGGGTGTTGCACACCAACACTGGCCTACAGGACGCTGATAGACTGAGTGTTGCACACCAACACTGGCCTCCAGGACGCTGATAGACTGGAGTGTTGCACACAACAACACTGGCCTCCAGGACGCTGATAGACTGGAGTGTTGCAACAACACTGGCCTCCAGGACGCTGATAGACTGGAGTGTTGCACACCCAACACTGGCCTCCAGGACGCTGATAGAGTGGAGTGTTGCACACACAACACTGGCCTCCAGGACGCTGATAGACTGGAGTGTGCACACAGCAACACTGGCCTCCAAGACGCTGATAGACTGGAGTGTTTCACAAGCAACACTGGCCTCCAGGACGCTGATAGACTGGAGTGTTGCACACAACAACACTGGCCTCCAGGACGCTGATAGACTGGAGTGTTGCACACAGCAACACTGGCCTCCAGGACGCTGATAGACTGGAGTGTTGCACACAGCAACACTGGCCTCCAGGACGCTGATAGACTGGAGTGTTGCACACAGCAACACTGGCCTCCAGGACGCTGATAGACTGAGTGTTGCACACACAACACTGGCCTCCAGGACGCTGATACACTGGAGTTTTGCACACGCAACACTGGCCTCCAAGACGCTGATAGACTGGTGTTGCACAACAACACTGGCCTCCAGGACGCTGATAGACTGGAGGTGCAAACAACACTGGCCTCCAGACGCTGATAGACTGGAGTGTTGCACACGCAACACTGGCCTCCAGGACGCTGATGATGGAGTGTTGCAACAGCAACACTGGCCTCCAGGACGCTGATAGACTGGAGTGTTGCACACAGCAACACTGGCCTCCAGGACGCTGATAGACTGGAGTGTTGCACACAGCAACACTGGCCTCCAGGACGCTGATAGACTGGAGTGTTGCACACAACAACACTGGCCTCCAGGACGCTGATAGACTGGAGTGTTGCACACAACAACACTGGCCTCCAGGACGCTGATAGACTGGAGTGTTGCACACAGCAACACTGGCCTCCAGGACGCTGATAGACTGGATCCTCGTGATGTGTTCCGTGTATCTCTGGTAAGATTATCTACACTAGCAAAGTTTGAACCCTATCTTCTTGTACATTACAGGCAGGTGTCAGTACCAGGAGCCAGAGCTCAGCAGGTGCCCAGAACAGTACGGATTACAGGTGTACCCTCACCCAGCCTCCTGCAACCAGTTCTACAAGTGTGCCAACGGTACACTCAGCCTGGAGACCTGTGAGAACGGCCTTTTATTTGACGGTACAGGAGCTGTACACAACCACTGTAACTACCACTGGGGCGTCAACTGTGGTGATCGTAAAGCTGAGTGTGAGTATGTCCACGTTACCCCTTAAAACTAACTCAAAATAGTGGTGAATATGGTAGTTACCCTTAAAACTAACTTAAAATATGGTAGTTAGCCCTTAAAACTAACTTAAACTAGTGGTGAATACGGTAGTTACCCCTTAAAACTAACTTAAAATACGATATTTACCCCTCAAAGCTAATTTAAACTAGTGGTGAATATGGTACTAACTCCTTAAAACTAACTTTAAATATGGTAGTTACCCCTTAAAACTAAATTTAAATATGGTAGTTACCCATTAAAACTAACTTTAAATATGGTAGTTACCCCTTAAAAGTAATTAAACTAGTGATAAATATGATAGTTACCCCTTAAAACAAACTTAAACTAGATGGAATTAATGTTTAATGGGAGAATAAAATAGTTACCCTTCCTGCTATATTATTTTTTAAATAATACAAATAAAATAGTCATCCTTTCTATTAATTTTTTTCAATAATTTAAATTAAAATTTAAGAATAAAAAAGTCACTCCTCAACGCTTCAAAAATTACTTAGATATCAAAATCAATTGTTTCTCTAAACTTGGATACGTATATTAATTTTTTCCTTCTAAAAATAAATCTGTTGAATAAATTTGATTTTAAAAATAATATTTTATGTATTTGCTTATTAATTTAAAATTGTTTATGTATATAATATTTATATAAAGCCCTCTAACTCCCTCTCCTCCTCCCACAGTAACTCCCTCAGGTCGTGGCATCTGTGAGTACGACTTTGGACTCTTCTCAGCGGGTCCATGTGAGACTTACTTCGTCAAGTGCGCCTACGGCGAACCTATAGACGAGCCTTGTACCCCAGGCCTGGCCTATGATGACAATATTCATGGCTGTAACTGGCCAGACCTCCTTGAATATTGTGACTCAGAAAGTAGGTTCTCACACACACACACACACATACACACACACACACACATACACACACACACACACACATATATATATATATATATATATATATATATATATATATGTAAATACAGGGAGAGTTGGGTGATAGCTGTGGGCCTTTCGTGTTTCAATCGTCATCAGGAGCTTGCAATGTTGCAGAAACCCGGGCATTGCGAAGCTCCTGTTGAAGTATCGGTTACAAATGCGAAAGGACTAGAGATACGACTCAACTCTCCCCCTGTGGTCTTATTTGGGTTCAATGTGTCTTATTTGGGCTCAGTATTTTGGTTCTATATGTCTTATTTGGGTTCAATATGTGTTATTTGGGTTCAAATATGTTATTTGGGTTCATTATGCCTTATTTGGGTTCAATATATCTTATTTGGACTCAGTATTTTGGTTCTATATGTCTTATTTGGGTTCAATATCTTATTTGGGTTCAATATGTGTTATTTGGGTTCAATATATGTTATTTGGGTTCATTATGGCTTATTTGGGTTCAATATTTCTTAACTGCGTTCAGAACTGTGTTTTCAGGGTTCAATATGTGTTCTTAGGGTTCTGTATGTCTTCTTAGGGTTCAAATGTCCCTTGTAACCTCTTGCCCTTCTTCCAGAACTGGTTGGGTTCTCCTGTCCAGCGTACGTGGACTCTAAGGATCCGGCAGCCAAGTTCCTGCCCTACCCGAGGTATCCTTCGGGAGACTGTGGTCGATATGTTGTATGTGTGGACGGGAAGCCGAGGCTCGTAGGCTGTGGGGACTACACGGTCTTTAGCGAGGAGTCTTTGACCTGTGAGGACCCGGAGTATGTTCCCAAGTGGTAAGTTGGGGTCCTCCTGGTGGTGGCTGTATGGTCTTCAGGAGAGTCTGTGAAGTGGTAAGTGACTTTGTGGGGTCTTTAGTGAGGACTCGGAGTATGTTCCCTAGTGGTATGTTGGGGTCTTGGAGTCTTTGTGGTAGGGACTGTACTGTCTTCAGGAGAGGTAAGATGAGGTCCTGGGACTATTGGGGTCTTAGAGACCAGGGACTTACTGGATGTTCATAAATTAGACTCTTGTATATGTTGTGGCAACATTTCACCCACACAGTGGGTGAAATGCAGAGAAGAATGGTTGAAGACAGAAGAAGGTTGAGGTAATCAGTCCCTCAGTCTGGAGTCCATGTAATCATTCCCTAAGTCTGGAGTCCATGTAATCATTCCCTCAGCCTGGAGTCCATGTAATCATTCCCTCAGTCTGGAGTCCATGTAATCATTCCCTCAGTCTGGAGTCCATGTAATCATTCCCTCAGTCTGGAGTCCATGTAATCATTCCCTCAGTCTGGAGTCCATGTAATCATTCCCTCAGCCTGGAGTCCATGTAATCATTCCCTCAGTCTGGAGTCCATGTAATCATTCCCTCAGTCTGGAGTCCATGTAATCATTCCCTCAGTCTGGAGTCCATGTAATCAGTCCCTCAATCTAGAATCCATGTAATCAGTCCCTCAGTCTGGAGTCCATGTAATCAGTCCCTCAATCTAGAGTCCATGTAATCAGTCCCTCAGTCTGGAGTCCATGTAATCAGTCCCTCAATCTAGAGTCCATGTAATCAGTCCCTCAATCTAGAGTCCATGTAATCAGTCCCTCATCTAGAGTCCATGTAATCAGTCCCTCAATCTAGAGTCCATGTAATCAGTCCCTCAATCTAGAGTCCATGTAATCAGTCCCTCAATCTAGAGTCCATGTAATCAGTCCCTCAATCTAGAGTCCATGTAATCAGTCCCTCAATCTAGAGTCCATGTAATCAGTCCTCAATCTAGAGTCCATGTAATCAGTCCTCAATCTAGAGTCCATGTAATCAGTCCCTCAATCTAGAGTCCATGTAATCAGTCCCTCAATCTAGAGTCCATGTAATCAGTCCCTCAATCTAGAGTCCATGTAATCAGTCCCTCAGTCTAGAGTCCATGTAATCAGTCCCTCAGTCTAGAGTCCATGTAATCAATCCATCAAGACTGATTTATTGATTACATGGACTTCAGACTGAGGGACTGACCCCCTTAATCTCCTTGTGATCATCACCATTCCTCTCTGTATAGGACTGATGAAGCCAGTAATAAAGACACACAAGTATTGTCAAATTAAGTAATATGAACACCACTGTTGAACAGTGAACATATTTCCTGTTCACTAACAGTCAATTCTTCAGTCACTGTTCTAAACGCTTCCTGACTAATGTTCTACAAATTTCAAGAGTTTGAATTAGATTTTGATTTGTTAGCAAATTTATTTCCAGTGTTGTTGTTAGTCTTTGTTTACTCCTTATTAGAGTTTGTTCAACATTGTTCATTATTGTTCAATATTGTTCATTATTGTTCAATATTGTTCAATATTGTTCAATATTGTTCAATATTGTTCAATATTGTTCAATATTGTTCAATATTGTTGTTAGTCTTTGTTTACTCCTTATCAGAGTTTGTTCCACATTGTTCATTATTGTTCAATATTGTTCATTATTGTTCAATATTGTTCAATATTGTTCATTATTGTTCAATATTGTTCAATATTGTTGTTAGTCTTTGTTTACTCCTTATCAGAGTTTGTTCCACATTGTTCATTATTGTTCAATATTGTTCAATATCGTTCATTATTGTTCAGTATTGTTCAATATTGTTCAATATTGTTGTTAGTCTTTGTTTACTCCTTATCAGAGTTTGTTCAACATTGTTCATTATCGTTCATTATTGTTCAGTATTGTTCAATATTGTTCAATATCGTTGTTAGTCTTGTTTACTTATCAGTTTGTTCAGCATTGTTCATTATTGTTCAGTATTGTTAAATATTGTTCAATATCGTTCATTATTGTTCAGTATTGTTCAATATTGTTCAATATCGTTCAGTATTGTTAAATATTGTTCATTATTGTTCAGTATTGTTCAATATTGTTCATTATTGTTCAGTATTGTTCAATATTGTTCAATATTGATCAGTATTGTTCAATATTGTTCAATATTGTTCATTATTGTTCAGTATTGTTCAATATTGTCCAATATTGTTCTGTAACTTATCTATTCTCTTCTGATAAATTGTTCAGTCTATTACCTACACTAGACAGTCTAGTGTAGACAGTCTACACTAGACAGTCTACACTAGACAGTCTAGACTACACAGTCTACACTAGACAATCTACACTAGACAATCTAAACTAGACAGTCTAAACTACAAAGTCTACACTAGACAGTCTAGACTACACAGTCTAGACTACACAGTCTAGACTACACAGTCTAGACTACACAGTCTAGACTAGACAGTCTACACTAGACAGTCTACACTAGACAGTCTACACTAGACAGTCTACACTAGACAGTCTACACTAGACAGTCTACACTAGACAGTCTAGACTACACAGTCTACACTAGACAGTCTACACTAGACAGTCTACACTAGACAGTCTACACTAGACAGTCTACACTAGACAGTCTACACTAGACAGTCTACACTAGACAGTCTACACTAGACATTCTACACTAGACAGTCTACACTACACAGTCTACACTACACAGTCTACATTACACAATCTACACTACAGTCTACACTAGACAGTCTACACTAGACAGTCTACACTAGACAGTCTACACTAGACAGTCTACACTAGACAGTCTACACTAGACAGTCTACACTACACAGTCTACACTACACAGTCTACACTACACAGTCTACACTACACAGTCTACACTACACAGTCTACACTACACAGTCTACACTAGACAGTCTACACTACACAGTCTACACTACACAGTCTAGACTACACAGTCTACACTAGACAGTCTACACTAGACAGTCTACACTAGACAGTCTACACTAGACAGTCTACATTACACAATCTACACTACACAGTCTACACTACACAGTCTACATTACACAATCTACACTACAGTCTACACTAGACAGTCTACACTACACAGTCTACACTAGACAGTCTACACTAGACAGTCTACACAAGACAGGTAATATTCTATTATTCGCAGGTAATATTACAAGACATGTCTAGCACTGTGGCTTCATCAGTCCTATACAGAGAAGAATGGTGAAGATCACAAGGAGATTGAGGGGATCAGTCCCTCAGTCTGGAGTCCATGTAATCAGTTCCTCAGTCTAGAGTCCATGTAATCAGTCCATCAGTCTTGATGGATTGATTACATGGACTTCAGCCTGAGGGACTGATTACATGTACTTCAGCCTGAGGGACTGATTACATGTACTTCAGCCTGAGGGACTGATTACATGGACTTCAGCCTGAGGGACTGATTACATGCACTTCAGCCTGAGGGACTGATTACATGCACTTCAACCTGAGGGACTGATTACATGCACTTCAGCCTGAGGGACTGATTACATGTACTTCAGCCTGAGGGACTGATTACATGTACTTCAGCCTGAGGGACTGATTACATGCACTTCAGCCTGAGGGACTGATTACATGTACTTCAGCCTGAGGGACTGATTACATGTACTTCAGCCTGAGGGACTGATTACATGCACTTCAGCGTGAGGGACTGATTCCCTCTAACCTCCTTCTGAACTTCAACAATTTTTCTCTGTATTGGACTGATGAAGGCCACTGTGTGGGCAAAATACCTGGAGTTTACCTGGAGAGAGTTCCAGGGGTCAACGTCCCTGCGGCCCGGTCTGTGACCAGGTCTCATGTTGGATTAGAGCCTGATCAACCAGGCTGTTACTGCTAGCCGCACGCAGTCCAACGTACGAACAACAATGTTGCCACAATATACACAAGTGTCTAATTCCTCAACATATCGCTTCTCTGAACTTTTAGCAAGTTCAATACTAGGACTCTCAGTCCTGGTAGTGTAGGCCTACCATTATCAGGCCTGGTAGTGTAGGCCTACCAGGACTATCAGACCTGGTAGTGTATGCCTACCAGGACTATCAGACCTGGTAGCGTAGGCCTACCAGGACTATCAGGCCTGGTAGCGTAGGCCTACCAGGACTATTAGGCCTGGTAGTGTAGGCCTACCAGGACTATCAGACCTGGTAGTGTAAGCCTACCAGGATTATTAGGCCTGGTAGTGTAGGCCTACCAGGACTATTAGGCCTGATAGTGTAGGCCTACCAGGACTATCAGACCTGGTATAGTGTAAGCCTACCAGGATTATTAGGCCTGATAGTGTAAGCTTACCATGATTGTCAGACCTGGTATGCCTACCAGCCATGATAGGCCTGGTAGGCTCTATTACACACTGTTCCTCTCATATATACAGGGTGTTTCAAATTTATTGGCCCAATTTCAATGCAATATATACTATTCAAATCGGGTCAATTAATTTCAAACACTTTGTATATGCTGGCTCCCTTACCTTCCTGTGTTAGTGTGACTTGTTTATGTTACTGGTGACTCACTAGATTCCAGTAAGTCACTCAAGTCCATAATGTCCACAAATATTTTTAATATTTAAAAATTCACTCACTCACCTCTCTCTCTCTCTTTTATATATATATATATATATATATCATTATATATATATATATATATATATAATACACATGTATATATATATATATATATATACTATATATATATATATATATATATATATATATATATAATATATATATATATATATATATTTACTTATATATATATATATATATATATATATATATATATATATATATATATATATATATTATATATACATGCTATAATTACTGTAGCGAGCTCAACATCTGGTACCTGGATGATGGCACTCTGGCAGGTACTGGGAGTCCTTGTTAGAGGACCTACAACGGGTGAAGACACAGGGAGAAGCCTTAGGACTCATCCTTAATCCCTCAAAGTGTGAAATTATCACAACAAATCAGGAAATAATCAATGCGGTGCAAACAGTCCTCCCAGAAGTCACTACTACCACTCCATCCAACAGTACCTCCTGGGAGCACCGCTGGGTCACCACGCCATCGACACTGTCCTCAAGGACAAAGTGAATGACCTGAAAAGAATGGAGGAGAGAATAAGTGATCTTGATGCCCATGATGCCCTGTATCTCCTCACAAGGTGTCTTACTATGCCAAGACTCACTTACTTCTGAGGTGCGCACCCTCTTTTGAAAACCCAACACTTGACGAGTATGACGCACACCTGAGATCAACCTTCAAGAAGGCACTGAATCTGTCACTAGAGGATCAGCAATGGGAGCAGGCAACCCTCCCAGTGCGACTGGGAGGTATAGGGTGCGCAAAGCAAGGCAGGTAGCGTTACCTGCATTTCTGTCATCGTGTTTGGCTTCCAGTGGATTAGTCAAGAGGATTGTCCCTGAACGTTTGAGAGGTGTGGTGGGAGCTCAAGACCCCAAGTTCATTGAAGCAGCAGTGCAGTGGGACATCCTGGCAGACTCCTCCAGTAGACCAGCTCCTCCCAAAGAGCACAAACAGTCCCACTGGGACAAACCGATCATGGAAAAATTTTCCAACACAATGCTCACCAACGCTTCAGGAAAGGACAAAGCTCGTCTCCTAGCGGTGAAGGCACCACACTCAGGAGATTTCCTTCTTGCTGTTCCCAATTCCTCTCTGGGGACTCGACTCGACCCACAGGCCATTCGGATTGGTGTTGCTCTTCGCCTAGCCGCCCCCATACTCACCGAACATAGGTGTATTTGCGGCAGGGCGACGGCTGACCAATTCGGACTTCATGGTCTAGTGTGTCACACATCAGAAGGGAAGTATACTAGACATGAGGAGGTCAATGACATCATAAAGAGAAGCCTCGCCACATCCCGTTGCCCAGCTAACGGGAACCCCAAGTGCAGAGGTCTGATGGAAGTCAAAAGCGTCCTGATGGAGCCACCATGCTACCCTGGAAGGATGGTAAGCAGATTGCTGTGGGACTACACCTGTGCTGCCACATTGGCAGACACCTACCTACCACACTCCTTAGCCGAAGGGGTGGAGCTGCCAGCCACAGGGAGACCCAGAAGACCCGCAAATATGAAGACCTTCCCTCTTGCTATAACTTCATCCCAATAGGGTCGGAGACCCATGGAGCATGGGGCAAGTGTGCTCTAAAGTTTCTCAAGGAGCTGGGTGGAAAACTCATCATAGAAACCAAGGACCACAGGGCGACAAGCTTCCTCTTTCAGAGACTCAGTGTTGCGATCCAGAGGGAAATGCCTGCAGTATTTGGGCACGCGGCCCACTGCCGGGGAGTTGGACGAAGTATTTGACATGTAGCTCTGAGTTGTTATCTATGTTGTTTTACTCCCCATTGTATTTTGTATTTTGTCTTGAAATAAAGTTTGTATAAAAAAAAAAAGATGGGGTGGTAGGGAAAGTGGAATATTCAAATGGCTTCAGAAAGAAATCTAAATATTCTTCCTTGAAGTCTTTTTATCCACTTCTCCGAGGCAATGGGTCGCACAATTGACACCAGAGGTGGACGCCATCCTTATATATATATATATTGAAATTTACCCATCTATTAATTCTATTTATCTATTTTTCAGCTCCAAGTACTTCAAGAAATAGATAGAGATATATAGAGGGCTAGGAACTTCTATAGGCCTACTAAAGTCCACGACTAGAATTGTGACTCAAAAAATGAGATTTGGACACTATAATTTGGACCTAAGTCGAAGAAAAGGTAAAATTTTTAACCCTGGACATAAATCATTGAACAACTTGGTCATTAGTCATGGAACAACCCAGACATAAGTTATGGAACAACCCGGGCATAAGTTATGGAACAACCCGGGCGTACGTCATGGAACAACTCGGACATAAACCATGGAACAACCCGGACATAAGTCATGGAATAACCCGGACATAAACCATGGAACAACCCGGACATAAGCCATGGAACAACCCGGACATAAGCCATGGAACAACTAATTTCTAAAATATTTTTGCAATTATTAAAATAATTTTCACAGCCAAAAAAAAATGTCTAGAAGTATTGAAAAAAATAATTCAATTTAATGGCCACTAATTAAGAATTTAAATTTCATGTTTTTTGAATTTCAAGTCAAAATTCAATGCCATTTCGTCTATTATAAAAAAATTAATGCTGGGTAATTTAGACATATGTATGATAATTGTACTTATGTATAATTGTCCATGAATAATCATACTTATCAAATTTTAGCAAATAAAATTAGATGGAATAGAATTTTTTTTTACATTAGTTTCCCCTATTTATTTACATTGGTCTCTGTGTTGAAAAAGTTAAGGGAGTCTCCTCTAAATGTGCCAGTGAGGGTTCTTGAGGTTGGTACGAGGCTTCTGATGCCAGAACTGGAGCTAACTTCGTCTTTGGTTGTCTCATAATTTGCTAGGTGGTGTATTGTTCATGTGGGTTTGGTGCTTTCCCCATTAGTGGGGTAATGATAGTTGAAGTGACCCATTGTTTCCGGGGATAGGTAGGCAAAATTGTGGTTAGTTAATGGGGTTTAAAGTCTATGCTACACCAGGGTCAGTAAGACGCATATATACAGTACACACACACACACACACACACACACACACACACACATACACACACACACAAGATAATCATTGCAGTGATGTATAACCCATCACA
>WNWK01001778.1:177500-185000 GCA_009830355.1 Cherax destructor | reverse complement strand
ATGTTCCAGACCACTTTGTATAGGTGTCTGGACGTCGATTAGGTTGTGGTCTAAGTTGTCGTCGACACAGGTCTTTGTTAATCGTGAATATAAGATCGAGGGTATTTTCTTTATTCTGGTCGGCTCTGTTATCTGCTGGCTTAAGGGAAATAAATTGCAAAGACTTAATAATTAAATTATGTGAGCCAGTTCATACAAACTAACTGTGGTTAGATATTCTCAGCAGATAGCGTCAGAATGGAGCATAAAGCCGTCTGATATCTGCTTTTCAAAAGTATCCTCCCTATTCTTCACCCTTGCATTACCCCCATGTACCACCTGCCATTCTATAATCATTTACCATTATTTCCTCACCCACCATTATTTTCCCCACCATCCATTTTGTCCCCATCAACCATTATTTCCTTCTCTCCCTGTAATGCTTTCGCCAATAATTTTTTTTTTTTTCCCGATACATTTTTCCCACTCATTCGACAGCCTTTTGGTGGATGGTAAAAATATGGAGGCAACAATTACGTGACATTAACCGTGACGAATAGAAACTACCGCGAAATTATGTTTTCCATCCATTGCCTTTCAGTGAGGACAGGAGAGAGAGAAAGAGAGAGAGAAAGAGAGAAGAGAGAGAGAGAGAGAGAGAGAGAGAGAGAGAGAGAGAGAGAGAGAGAGAGAGAGAGAGAGAGAGAGAGAGACTATTCGACACTTTTCCATCACTACTCCAACATCTGGCAGCAGTGCTTCATCTGCAAGTACTGAGTCAGGATTTTCTCCACCAGAGATTGATGCAGTTAATAATCAGATGCTGCGCCAAAGAACGAACAGCAGGGACACATCTGTCAGAACTGTACAGAGGCGTGGTAGAGGACGTGGTAGAGGACGTGGTAGAGGACGTGGAAGAGGACGTGCAGGAGGAAGACGACATCTACAGTCGTCTTACCTTCCACCAACACAGTCCCAGGAAAACGTTCATCAGATACACAATCATCAGCTCACCAGCGGCAGAACCTGCGGATAAATCAGCAGCGAAACACAGGAGATGCAACACATAGGAGTCCACCCTCCCAGGTGCCATAATTGCACCTGGTATCTCGCAGGTGCGAGATACCAGGTGCAATTACTGCCACACGAGGGGACATTAGGAGGACCAGTGTCGGAAGAAAAAGGAACTTGACAGACAGGACCACCTGTTTAGAGACCGGTTCTTGGAACAAACCAGCAGGATCTCTGAATTGGTAAAAACACACGTCACCCACTCAGCTACTCCTATCTCAGCCCAGCAGGTTGTTTTGTGTCTTATACAAGACCACAGACCTACATCCCAGCAGCTTCCTCGGTGCCCTTCCTCTCTCAAGGGCTGGCACCTTACACACCTTACACACCTTACACACCTTACACACCCACCACCTCAAGGTGAACACATCATGAGGAGCCAGTCTATCAGCATCCTGTCGGACAACATTAGAGGTTTCATTACCAATGTTGGAGAGCTCACACACAGTGGTGTGAACACTCGACGTCCCGACATGATAGCTGTTGTTGAAACATTTTTGGACGACAGGAAGAATTGCTGGTTACACCTCATGGATGAGAAGATACAGGCAAGGGCAAGGAGGAGGTGCTGCTGTGTACTTCTCTAAAAGTGTACATGCCCAGCACATTGATGTTGTCATCCCTACTCATCTTGAAATGATATGCATAAACACTAGTACCTCTGTACTAGTAGGTGCAATGTACAGACCTCAGTGGCAACATGCAGACCCCATCAACTTCCTAATGGAAAATGTAGACTCCCTTCTGCTCCAACACAACTGTCAACATAACATAATTGTTGGTGACCTCAACCAACATCTTATACAGAGGGACTTTGATGACCTTCTTGCGGTGTTTGACATGAGAAAGTTTATTTCCCTACTCACATCTCTGGCTCCTCCCTTGACCCAGTACTGAGTGTTCTGACAGAAGGTATAGTCACTTGTCAACCCCTAGGCTATGTTGGATCGTCTAACCACAAGGCTGTTTTTACGACACTGAAGATCCCAAAAGAACGAGGTTAGGAGTCCACACGCACAACCTGGCTATGGGAAAGAGGTAATTGGCCAGCCCTTTGCTCTGAGCTCGCCACCACGGATTGGAATGCTCTTCTCCAAGGGGATGTTGACAACCAAGTGAAAGCTTTCACTGGACACATCCTTAATCTACAACAAGAACACATCCCTCACCGGCAGTATGTGACGAAGCCTACAGATCAGCCTTGGTTTGTCTTTCGTTGTAGAGAGGCTGCTACTGCTAAGTACAAGGCTTGGCGAAGGTATAAGAGACATCCTACTACCTATAACATAAACTTGCAGAGGGAAACCTGTAGGCATATGGGTGAAGTTCAAAAGTGAGCCATCACTAAATGGAAGGTGGACATAAAAAGAAAGCTAGCATCAGGTAGAGTAGGCACCAAAACCCTATAGTCCCCCATTCAAGGACAGACAAGGTTATCTGCCTGATGAACTTATTCCACCTCTAAATCGACAGGATGGGACCACCTCTACTAGTAGTCAAGAGAAAGCGGACCTCTTTGCCGAACACTTTGCTACCAAAACTCAGGTTCCTGATCCAGCAAGGGACCCTCCTTGGTTAGCTGCAAGAACTGTGCCAAAACTGTCAGTGGTGACAATAAGGCAGAATGAGGTGCATCTTCTTCTTAAATCGCTTGACCAAGAAAAGGCTGTGGGCCCAGACAAGTTGAGCCCAAGATTGCTGAGAAGATGTGCAGACCAGAATATCACTTCATCTGAGATCACTTATCCCCAGGATGACTCGAGTCTGGAACATTCATACAGCATAATGATATCAACGAGATAAAGTCAGTTGATCAAATGAAAATGCTGGCCCACAGATGGCTCTAACTTCATCCTTTTCCCTACTTGTTTGTTTCAAAACAAAAATGCTTTCAAATGAGCTGATGAAGGTAACACCTCTTAGCTTGTCAATAAAGTTAGGAATCCATAACTTGTCATTGTCAAACCCTGTGTATAAAAGAGAGAGAGAGAGAAACATTTGTAATTTGGCAACCACAATTCACAACACGTTAAACTTGGACGCCAGACACAAAATAATCATGGTTATGAACTCCCCGGGAGGAAGACTGAAACTTACATTAGTGGTCACAGTTGGGGGCCCATGCTAACCTTCCTAGTGCGTGTCCAGAAATAAGCCTAGTTGGATGGCGCTTAATTGGCCGGCATGGTGCAGTGGATAACATACTAGCCTGCTAGTTTTTTACGCCTGACTTGCAAAGAGTTCGAGTGTAAAGATCAGAGAGTTATTGTTGACAATTGTTTCATTATCATTTCACGAGACAGGCATCCTCATCATCACCATCACCATCATCACTATCATCACTATCATTATCATTATCACCACAACAACTCGTCTTCAAGAGGCGGTCAACGTTGAATCTTCTACGACAGTACAATAAAACGTTACTTACTCCCAGGGGTAAGTAGCTAAAGTTCGTCAGGCTGTCACCTCTCCAGAACCATAAACAAACGTAAGGAGTAGTAATGGAAGTGCCTCTGTAGACAAGTTGAGTCTGTCCGTCAAGTTTCCGTCGTTTATTCAATATAGAAAACGTTTCAGGAAATGTCGATTTCTACGCGATCACCGTTTTCCGCTATGCGCTGTATTAGATCACGCACTTTACGAAATCCCACCTTTGACATTAAGCGAAATGTTTTACAACATCACCCACTTTACGAAATGCCGCGTTTGACATCAAAAACACTTCACAAGATCACACGTTTTACAGCATCACTCATTTTATGAGTTTCGCACCGTGTTTTACGAGAACACATGTTTTTCGAGAATACGTGTTTTACGAGAACACGTGCTTTACGAGAACACGTGTTTCACGAGAACACGTGTTTTACTAGAACACGTGTTTTACGAGATTCTTGCTTTACAACATCAACCGTTTTTACACGATCACGTATTTTACCAAATTATTGTTTCATTAGAATAAACGCAAGATAACTCGGACCGGGCCGCGGGGGCGTTGACCCAAGGAACTCTCTCCAGGTAAACTCCACGTAATATATATATATATATATATATATATATATATATATATATATATATATATATATATATATATATATATATATATATATAAGCCCTTGCTCCAGGCATTTTAGGCGCCTCTTACGACACGCATGGCTTACGGAGGAAGAATTCTGTTCCACTTCCCCATGGAGATAAGAGGAAATAAGAACAAGAACTAGTAAGAAAATAGAAGAAAACCCAGAGGGTGTGTATATATATATGCTTGTACATGAATGTGTAGTTTGACCTAAGTGTAAGTAGAAGTAGCAAGATGTACCTGAAATCTTGCATGTTTATGAGACAGAAAAAAGACACCAGCAATCCTACCATCATGTAAAACAATTACAGGCTTTATATATATATATATATATATATATATATATATATATATATATATATGTCGTGCCGATTAGGTAAAACTGGTCAATTAGCAAGAACTCATCTAAAATTAAGTCCTTTCTAAAATTTTCTCTTATACGTTTAAAGATATATTTTTTTCATTTATGTTAATGTAAGAATTTATAATTTTGTACCAAGAGAAACTTTGAAAACCTACCTAACCTTATTACAACAAGCGCAATTTAATTTAGCCTAACCCAACTAAATATATTTTAGATACGGTAACATTAATTTAATAATAAACAAACACAATGAAATATATTTTTTTCGTTATGTTCAGAATGATTTTGGCGAAATTATTGCATACACAAATTTTCACTTGTCTTATATGGCAAGATGAACGTTGCTATTTAAGCCAAAATCGGAAGTTTTACCTAATCGGCACGACATATATATATATATATATATATATATATATATATATATATATATATATATATATATATATATATATATATAAACTGCGACTAGCCGAGGATTCGAATCCATGTCGTTTTGGCCCAGCCTTGTGGTGAGCGATAATCACATGACACCTTAGCCCACAGGACCACACAATCCTACAAGAACCAATCACCCAGCCAAGCTAGGTATGTCCTCGGACCAAGAGTAACACACATAGCTTGGCTGGTGCTTGGTTCTTGTAGGATTGTGTGGTCCTGTGGGCTAAGGCATCATGTGATTTTCGCTCACCACAAGCTCCAAACGACATGGGTTCAATCTCGGCTATCGCAGTGTTGTTATTGATTCAATACCACTTGTTCGTGTTCACAATAATATAATATATATATATATATATATATATATATATATATATATATATATATATATATATATATATATATATATATATATATATTTGACAGTTTTCTTAATTTTCTTTTAGTAAGTTATCCGGGAAAAGAGGTTACTAGCCCATTGCTCCCGGCATTTTAGTTGATTTTTACAACACGCATGGCTAATGGAGGAAGATTCTTATTCCACTTCCCCATGGATATGAAAGGAAAAACAATAAGAACAAGAACTATTAAGATAAAATCAAAGAAAACTCAGATGAATGTGTATACATAAATGTGTACATGTATGTGTAGTGTGACCTAAGTGTAAGTAGAAGTAACAAGACATACCTGCAATCTTGCATGTTTATGAGACAGACAAAAGACACCAACAATCCTACCATCATGTAAAACAATTACAGGCTTCCGTTTTACACTCACTTGGAAAGACGGTAGTACCTCCCTGGGTGGTTCCTGTCTACCAACCAGCTACCAAAAGGAGATCAGATGAAAGAGTGGGAGAGGCACTGTCAAAAATTTTTGCTGAAAATATGAAAATTTTTTGGAGTGAGATAAACAAGTTAAGAAAGCCTAGGGAACGAATGGATCTGTCAGTTAAAAACAGAGTAGGGGAGTTAGTAGATGGGGGGAATATTTTGAGGAACTTTTAAATGTCGATGAAGAAAGGGAGGCGGTAATTTCATGCACTGGCCAGGGAGGTATAACATCTTTTAGGAGTAAAGAAGAGCAGGATGTGAGTGTGGGGAAGGTGCGTGAGGCATTACGTAGAATGAAAGGGGATAAAGCAGCTGGAACTGACTGGATCATGACAGAAATGTTAAAAGCAGGGGGGGATATAGTGTTGGAGTGGTTGGTATTTTTGTTAAATAAATGTATGAAAGAGGGGAAGGTACCTAGGGATTGGCAGAGACCGTGTATAGTTCCTTTATATAATGGGAATGAGGACAAAAGAGATTGTAGAAATTATAGGGGAATAAGTTTACTGAGTATACCAGGTTAAGTGTACGGTAGGGTTATTATTGAAAGAACTAGAGGTAAAACAGAGAGTAGGATTGCAGATGAGCAAGGAGGCTTTAGAGTGGGTAGGGGATGTGTAGATCAAGTGTTTATATTGAAGCATATATGTGAACAGTATTCAGATAAAGGTAGGGAAGTTTAATTGCATTTATGGATTTAGAAAAGGCATATGATAGAGTGGATAGGGGAGAAATGTGGCAGATGTTGCAAGTGTATGGAATAGAGTTACTGAATGCTGTAAAGAGTTTTTATGAGGATAGTGAGGCTCAGGTTAGGGTGTGTAGGAGAGAGGGAGATTATTTCCCTGTAAAAGTAGGTCTTAGACAAGGATGTGCAATGTAATCATGGTTGTTTAATATATTTATAGATGGGGTTGTAAAAGAAGTAAATGCTAGGGTGTTGGGGAGAGGGGTGGGATTAAATTATGGAGAATCATATACAAAATGGGAGTTGACACAGTTACTTTTTGCTGATGATACTGTGCTTATGGGAGATTCTAAAGAAACGTTGCAAAGGTTAGTGGACGAGTTTGGGAGAGTGTGTAAAGGTAGAAAGTTAAAAGTGAACATAGATAAGAGTAAGGTGATGAGGGTATCAAACAATTTAAATAAAGATAAACTGGATATCACATTGGAGAGAGGGATTATGGAAGAAGTAAATGTTTTCAGATATTTGGGAGTTGACGTGTCAGTGGATGGGTTTATGAAGGATGAGGTTAACCATAGAATTGATGAAGAAAAAAAGGTGAGTGGTGCGTTGAGGTATCTGTGGAGACAAAAAACGTTATCCATGGAGGCAAAGAAAGAAATGTACGAAAGTATAGTGGTACCAACACTCTTATATGGGTGTGAAGCATGGGTTGCAAATGCTGCAGCGAGGAGGCGGCTGGAGGCAGTGGAGATGTCCTGTCTAAGGGCAATGTGTGGTGTAAATATTATGCAGAAAATTCGGAGTGTGGAAATTAAGAGGAGGTGTGGAGTTACTAAAAGTATTAGTCAGGGGGCTGAAGAGGGGTTGTTGAGGTGGTTTGGTCATTTAGAGAGAATGGATCAAAGTAGAATGGCTTGGAGAACGTATAAATCTGTAGATGAAGGAAGGCGAGGTAGGTGTCGTCCTAGAAAAGATTGGAGGGAAGGGGTAAAGGAGGTTTTGTAGGCGAGGGGCTTGGACTTCCAGCAAGCATGTGTGAGTGTATTAG
>WNWK01001778.1:0-175000 GCA_009830355.1 Cherax destructor | reverse complement strand
ACTTCAATAACACATTAAAAGGCTTCAAAACCCTGGAGTCTACCTGGAGGTAATCCGGGGATCAACGCCCCCGCGGGAAGGTCCACGACCAGGTCTCCTGGTGGATCAGGGAATGATCTACTAGGCTGTTACTGGTGACCGCACGTACGAACCACAGCCCGGCTGATCCGGCACCGACTTTATTTATCTGTCCATCTCCCTCTTGAAGGCAGCCAGGGATCTGTTGGCAATTTCCCTTATGGCTGGTGGGAACCTGTTGAACAGTCTTGTGCCCCGGACACTTATGGTGTTCTCTCTTAGTGTACCAATGGCGCCCCTACTTTTTTTTTACACCGCCTGCCCAGTCTTTTACTTTCGTAGGGAGTGATTTCTGTGTGCAGATTAGGGACCATTCCTTCTATGATTTTCCAAGTGTAGATTATGGTGTATCTCTGTCGCCTGCGTTCCAGCGAGTACAAGTCAAGTGCTTCCAAGCGTTCCCAGTAGTTGAGGTGTTTGACGGAACTTATATGTGCAGTAAAGGTTCTCTGTACACTCTCTAGATCTGCAATTTCACCTCGGGTGAAGACCAATATTAAATGCCCCGGGAAATGGACATAGAGAAAATTGAGGTTCAGTTCTTCTTTTCTCTCCCGTTACTCTATCCTTCCCTCCGTCCCTCCTTCCCTCCCTCCCTCATTCGCTCCCTCCCTTGCTCCCTCCCTTCCTCCCTCCTTCCCTCACTCCCTCTCTCCCTCCCTCCCCGTCTTCCCCACATCTCATTTGCCTATGAGCCCCTCCACCTCCTGCCTCCTCCTCCCCCCCAGTGGCAAAATTGGTTTGATGTTCTCTCCTAGTTTAAAAAAATTGAAAACGGATTTTATGTCTTCAAAGAGTAAAGACAATTTTTCTTTCGTGTTGGTAAAAGTTACTGTCAATGGCCGGAGGGAGAACCAGATGTACCACCAACATATGAAGGAGATGAGAGAAAGAGAGAAAGAGAGAGAGAGAGAGAGAGAAAGACAGAGAGGCAGACAGACATACAGACACTGTGTCCCAGTACCAAAGGACTTCACTCAGTCTCTACAATAAGGACAACTGCCAGAAAACTGTAAAAGGGAAACTGTGGTCCTCGTATATATAAAGAGGGAGACAGAGAAGAGGCATAGAATTACAAGACAGTCTCTCTAACAAGCATGATGTCAAACATTCTGGAGAAGAGCGTCAGGAAAAAGGTTATAGGATCATTTGGAGAGAAGAAAGTTCTTTACAGAAACCCAGCACGAATTAAGGATGGAAAATCCCGTTTTACAGATTCGGCGGAGTTGTAGGACAGAGTCAAAGAGATATAACAAGAAAGATAATTTTGGATGGACTGCATCTTCCTGGACAGCATGAAAGTATTTGATACAGTAGCACACTAGAGACTATTTCAGGAATTAGAGGAACAGGAAGGGTTATATGGCAGAGTGTTCCAATGGTTCCTGGAGTTCCTGGATAACAGAAGGCAGAGAGTAACAGTGACGGAGGAGATATCAGAATGGAAGAGAGACAGAGAGAGAAACGAGTGATGTTCCGCAAGGATCAGTAATAGGACCGCTAGTGTTCCATATACACGTGAATGACCTACCAGAGGGGACTGTTCGCAGATGATGTAAAACTAATGGGAAGAATAAAGAAAACACAGTCATAAGCACCAGGGTGACCTTAACAAGTTACAGGTGTGGTGAAAAAGTGGCTTCTCGAGTTCAATGTAAACAAAGGCAAAGATGTTATGATAAATGGAGAAGGTGAGGACAGAGCAGACACTGAGAACAACCTGGGCGCAGAGAAGTTGTAAATATCAGAGAGTGAAAAGGAACTTGGGGAGAATATAATGTAAAGAATATGCACAGCTTCCAGAATAAATACGATAAGGCACAGAAAGCAAGAAATAAGTAATGACGATCAGAGTGGTGTGGGAGTTGAGTATCTATCCCTGTAAACATAATTCGATGAGTACCTCTTGGCGAGCACACACACACACACACACACACACACACACACACACACACACACACACACACACACACACACACACACACACACACACACACACACACACACACACACACACACACACACACACACACATTCTTTACATTATATTCGCCCCAAGTTCCTTTTCACTCTCTGATATTTACAACTTCTCTGTACACAGGTTGTTCTCAGTGTCTGCTCTGTCCTCACCTTCTCCATTTATCATAACATCTTTGCCTTTGTTTACATTGAACTCGAGAAGCCACTTTTTCACCACACCTGTAACTTGTTAAGGTCACCCTGGTGCTTATGACTGTGTTTTCTTTATTCTTCCCATTAGTTTTACATCATCTGCGAACAGTCCCCTCTGGTAGGTCATTCACGTGTATATGGAACACTAGCGGTCCTATTACTGATCCTTGCGGAACATCACTCGTTTCTCTCTCTGTCTCTCTTCCATTCTGATATCTCCTCCTTCAAGCACGTAAAGAAACTAGAGAAAGTGCAAAGGTTTGCGACAAGGTTAGTTCCACAACTCAGGGGTCTGTCTTATGAAGAAAGGTTGAGGGAAATAGGACTAACAACACTGGAGGAAAGAAGGGTCAGAGGAGACATGATAACGACATACAAAATACTCCGGGGAATCGACAAGGTAGACAGTGACAGGATGTTCCAGAGAGGGAACACAGAAACAAGGGGACACAACTGGAAGCTGAAGACTCAGATGAGTCAAAGGGATGTTAGGAAGTATTTCTTCAGACACAGAGTAGTCAGGAAGTGGAATAGTCTAGAGAAAGATATAGTGGAGGCAGGAACCATACATAGTTTTAAGACAAGGTATGATAAAGCTCATGGAGCAGGGAGAGCAGAGACCCAGTAGCAGACAGCGAAGAGGCGGGGCCAGAAGCTGAGTCTCGACACCTGCAACCACAATTAGGTGAGTACAATTAGGTGAGTACACACACACATACACAGTAAGGAATCGTTCAAGACACTGTACACCATGTACGTCAGGCCCATACTGGAGTATGCAGCACCAGTTTGGAACCCACACCTGGTCAAACACCTCAAGAAATTAAAGAAAGTGTAAAGATTTGCAACACGACTAGTCCCAAAGCTAAGGGCCATGTCCTACGAAGAGAGGTTAAGAGAAATTGACCTGACGACATTGGAGAACGGGAGGGTTAGTGGGGACATGATAACGACATATAAAATACTGAGAGGAATCGACAAGGTGGAGAGAGACAGAAGGTTCCAGAGATGGGACACAGCAACAAGGGGTCACAAGTGGAAGTTGAAGACTCAGATGAGTCAGTGGGATGTTAGGAAGTATTTGTTCAGCCATAGAATTGTCAGGAAGTGGAATAGTCTGGAAAGAGATGTAATGGAGGCAGGATCCATACATAATTTTAAGATGAGGTATGATAAAGCTCATGGAGCAGGGAGAGAGAGGATTTAGTAGCGAGCAGTAAAGAGACGGGGTCAGGAGCTATGACTCGACCCCTGCAACCACATATAGGTGAGTACAGACACAGCAGTCCATCATAAATTCGCAGCAGTCAGTCAGGCAGCAACTTCACCCGCTGCCTTTGACACCGCCTTATTTCCGAAATAGTTAATGAAAAATTCACAGTTAATTTATATTGACGTTTTTTGGGTTCCAGGTGCGAGTTTCTGCTCAAATACGTTTGTTTGTTATTAATTTGTTGAAACAACTCTGTGTGAAGCAAGGCAATGTAGTGTCAAATATGAGACAGAGGCGAAAACTGTCGTTAGTAGACGGTGGGATGAAGGTGATTGTTGTTAGTGGACGGTGGATGGACGGCGGTTGTAGTTAGTGAACGGTGGATAGATGGTGGTTGTTGTTAGTGGACGGTGGATAGATGGTGGTTGTTGTTAGTGGACGGTGGATAGATGGTGGTTGTTGTTAGTGGGCGGTGGATGGACGGCGGTTGTAGTTAGTGGACGGTGGATAGATGGTGGTTGTTGTTAGTGGACGGTGGATAGATGGTGGTTGTTGTTAGTGGACGGTGGATAGATGGTGGTTGTTGTTAGTGGACGGTGTGTGGATGGTGGTTGTTGTTAGTGGACGGTGGATAGATGGTGGTTGTTGTTAGTAGACGGTGGATGGATGGTAGTTGTTGTTAGTTGACGGTGGGATGAAGGTGATTGTTGTTAGTGGACGGTGGATAGATGGTGGTTGTAGTTAGTGGACGGTGGATGGATGGTGGTTGTTGTTAGTGGACGGTGGATGGATGGTGGTTGTTGTTAGTGGACGGTGGATGGATGGTGATTGTTTTTAGTGGACGGTGGATGGATGGTGGTTGTTGTTAGTGGACGGTGGATGGATGGTGGTTGTTGTTAGTGGACGGTGGATGGATGGTGGTTGTTGTTTGTGGACGGTGGATGGATGGTGGTTGTTGTTAGTGGAAGGTGGATGGATGGTGGTTGTTGTTAGTGGACGGTGGATGGATGGTAGTTGTTGTTAGTGGACGGTGGATGGATGGTGGTTGTTGTTAGTGGACGGTGGATGGATGGTGGTTGTTGTTAGTGGACGGTGGATGGATGGTAGTTGTTGTTAGTGGACGGTAGTTGTTGTTAGTGGACGGTGGATGGATGGTGGTTGTTGTTAGTGGACGGTGGATAGATGGTGGTTGTTGTTAGTGGACGGTGGATGGATGGTGGTTGTTGTTAGTGGACGGTGGATGTATGATGGTTGTAGTTAGTGGACGGTGTTTGTTGTTAGTGGACGGTGGTTGTTGTTAGTGGACGGTGGATGGATGGTGGTTGTTGTTAGTGGACGGTGGATGGAGGGTGGTTGTTGTTAGTGGACGGTGGATGGATGGTGGTTGTTGTTAGTGGACGGTGGATGGATGGTGGTTGTTGTTAGTGGACGGTGGATGGATGGTGGTTGTTGTTAGTGGACGGTGGATAGATGGTGGTTGTTGTTAGTGGACGGTGGATGGATGGTGGTTGTTGTTAGTGGACGGTGGATGGATGGTGGTTGTAGTTAGTGGACGGTGGATGGACGGTGGTTGTTGTTAGTGGACGGTGGTTGTTGTTAGTGGACGGTGGTTGTTGTTAGTGGACGGTGGATGGATGGTGGTTGTTGTTAGTGGACGGTGGATGGATGGTGGTTGTTGTTAGTGGACGGTGGATGGATGGTGGTTGTTGTTAGTGGACGGTGGATAGATGGTGGTTGTTGTTAGTGGACGGTGGATAGATGGTGGTTGTTGTTAGTGGACGGTGGGATGGTGGGACGGAGTGCAGTGACTGCTTTACTCTCTCTCTCTCTCTCTCTTTCTCTCTCTCTCTCTCTCTCTCTCTCTCTCTCTCTCTCTCTCTCTCTCTCTCTCTCTCTCTCTCTCTCTCTCTCTCTCTCTCTCTCTCTCTCTCGCACGTACAACAGAAAATAACAACAATAAAAGAATACACAGTTAAATGTCCTTGTTGGAATGTGTTAACATTAACCAGATGCATTTAACAACAGCGAGGTAATTAGAACCAGGCAGACTCACCCAAAGTTTCTCATTGTGAAATTTCACACTTAATTGCTGATGGTGGCTCTATTGTTCCCCCCCCTCAACACCCACCGAAATATTTCAACTCTACCTCCCCCATCAAAAAAAATATTATTCACTTTTTTAATCACGTATTTTCCCCCAAAAAAATGTCTAAATTTTGTTTTAATTAACTCTATTTATTCAAAATTCCTATCAGAGGCTGTAATTAATCATACGGAGAATTCACACGTAAAAAAAATAAAATTAAAAATATAATTATCGCGTTGGATGGAGAGAATAAAGATGAGGAGTTTTGCAGCATCTTGTGAGTCATAATGTTATCTGGGAAGATGCCTTCATAATGTTTACAGCAATCAGTATAAACAAGAACAAATATACCAGTAAAGACATGTTGCTATATCTACCCTTACCCTGAGAGGTCACCTGCTGCTATTCTGGTCATGTTGCTATATCTACCCTTCCCCTGAGAGGTCACCTGCTGCTATTCTGGTCATGTTGCTATATCTACCCTTCCCCTGAGAGGTCACCTGCTGCTATTCTGGTCATGTTGCTATATCTACCCTTCCCCTGAGAGGTCACCTGCTGCTATTCTGGTCATGTTGCTATATCTACCCTTTCCCTGTAAGGTCACCTGCTGCTATTCTGGTCATACTGCTATATCTACCCTTTCCTTGTGAGGTCACCTGCTCGTATCCTGGTTATGTTGCTATATCTACCCTTCCACTGAGAGGTCACCTGCTGCTCTCCTGGTCATGTTGCTATATCTACACTTCCACTGAGAGGTCACCTGCTCGTATCCTGGTCATGTTGCTATATCTACCTTTACCCTGAGAGGTCACCTGCTGCTATCCTGGTCATGTGATCCCGGTTGTTGCCAGTGTTTGAGTGGATCTTCGTACAACATAGGCTACAAGTTACAACTGGACCTTCACATACCAGTGATTAATTAACAGTCCTGTGATTAATTAACAGTCCTCAACCACAGTAGTGGTTGAGGCGACACTGTGGTGATTTCGGGTGTACGAGTCACGTGTGTCAGGTGTATCTGAGAGAACGAAAGTTGAAGGAACAGCGGCGATGTTATACTAACAATTGTGGAAAGAGAAGTAGTAGGGAGAATATGAATAATATTTCAAAAAAATAAATGATTTAGCAGATGTAGACCAAACGAAATGTAAACTTTGCCAGAAGGACTATTGTCACACCCTGCGTCATTATGTACTGGAGTGCGATAAAATTGATGAATTCAGAGACAACTCACTCAGAAATGTTCAAGAAATGTCAAAGTATTTTATCCACAGTGGTATATTACAAACCATTCTGGAAAAATACCCTGACTTTGTTCACTGTAAATAATGTATTATGTCATGCATGTGTGTGTGTGTGTGTGTGACGCAATTAATATTTGCACTAATAACTCATTACAGTTGTGACCGGGTGTGGACGTGTGAATGACTCATTACTTTGTAATTCGTTCATAATTGTAACCATGTATAAACATGTAGATGATTCATTACCTTTGTAACTTGTTCATGATTGTGACCAAATCAACCTGGAGTTCATTACCTTTGTAACTTGCTCAGCTATCAAAACTTTGAGGCCCAGTCCCTGGACCCATTATGTACCTCTGTAATCTTTTGACTACCGCCCACAGGATGGGTATGGGGTGCATAATAAAGATATTACACTAAACTAACTAACTAGAATAAAATTGGGATGACATATGTGGGTCATAATAAATGTTCAAGCACCTGCAGTTGAGGGAAGAGACAAGAGACAGATTTTTCAGAGTGTTAAGTCACTGTTTAGGGAGTTTTTATCCAAGGGAAAGAATAACTGTTGAGGGAGGAGACTTGAGCGCTGAAGTGGAAAACAATGTTGCAGAGGACATAGCGCCAAAGTTTGGCGTGTAAATTTTGGCGTGGGGATCATTAAATGAAGGGTGGGTATGAAAAAAAAAATACGAAAAGCCAACACGAACGTAGCAGTCCTTTGCTGCTAAAACAATGTAGCAGTCCTTTGCTGCTAAAACAATGTAGCAGTCCTTGCTGCTAAAACAATGTAGCAGTCCTTGCTGCTAAAACAATGTAGCAGTCCTTGCTGCTAAAACAATGTAGCAGTCCTTGCTGCTAAAACAATGTAGCAGTCCTTTGCTGCTAAAACAATGTAGCAGTCTTTGCTACTAAAACAATGTAGCAGTCTTTGCTGCTAAAACAATGTAGCAGTCCTTGCTGCTAAAACAATGTAGCAGTCCTTTGCTGCTAAAACAATGTAGCAGTCTTTGCTACTAAAACAATGTAGCAGTCCTTTGCTGCTAAAACAATGTAGCAGTCCTTTGCTGCTAAAACAATGTAGCAGTCCTTGCTGCTAAAACAATGTAGCAGTCTTTGCTACTAAAACAATGTAGCAGTCTTTGCTACTAAAACAATGTAGCAGTCCTTTGCTGCTAAAACAATGTAGCAGTCTTTGCTGCTAAAACAATGTAGCAGTCCTTGCTGCTAAAACAATGTAGCAGTCCTTTGCTGCTAAAACAATGTAGCAGTCTTTGCTGCTAAAACAATGTAGCAGTCCTTGCTGCTAAAACAATGTAGCAGTCCTTTGCTGCTAAAACAATGTAGCAGTCCTTTGCTGCTAAAACAATGTAGCAGTCCTTGCTGCTAAAACAATGTAGCAGTCCTTTGCTGCTAAAACAATGTAGCAGTCTTTGCTACTAAAACAATGTAGCAGTCCTTTGCTGCTAAAACAATGTAGCAGTCCTTTGCTGCTAAAACAATGTAGCAGTCCTTTGCTGCTAAAACAATGTAGCAGTCCTTTGCTGCTAAAACAATGTAGCAGTCCTTTGCTGCTAAAACAATGTAGCAGTCCTTTGCTGCTAAAACAATGTAGCAGTCCTTTGCTGCTAAAACAATGTAGCAGTCCTTTGCTGCTAAAACAATGTAGCAGTCCTTGCTACAAAAACAATGTAGAGTCCTTGCGCTAAACCCAGGACCTTTGCACAACAGGCGTAAAGAGATACCGAAGGTGGTTGGATATTTTGCAACAACTGGGTAACTGCAGACACGCCTTCAGGAATATAAATGTGTCGCGGGAGAGAGAAACTGAAAGCATGCTCTTCTATAATCTTCTCAGCTCCCAACTCTCTCTCTCTCTCTCTCTCTCTCTCTCTCTCTCTCTCTCTCTCTCTCTCTCTCCTCTCTCTCTCTCTCTCTCTCTCTCTCTCTCTCTCTCTCTCTCTCCCCCTTCGGTCTCACATCACTGAGTGGGGATGGTAGAAACGGTTACCCTGATATAACGACCTTGCCAGACCAGGTTGCAAATCAAGTTCCCAGGCAATGAATAAACCACGAGAATAAAGGCTAAGGTAAATACCAAGGGAGTTTTTGAGTGCCCGTCTATTCCCTCTGTTCCGTCTAGTCTTCTGTCACATGCCTCCTCCCTTGCCTTATTGCTCATACCTCACTTTACTTCCCGAAGGAAAATAATCTTTCTTTCCCATGCCTTATTTAATTTCATCTTTAGACTATTAATCATCATTTGTTGATCGTGCGACCCACCTCCTGCACTCCACTTCTTCCCTCGCTTTTAGATTCACTATTTTCTTGCACTAGTGACCTTCACCACCTATACACGAGATCCAGTAGGCTATGATAGGAGCGCGAGTGTGTTAGTTACCATTTTGTCCTAGGCACATGTCGATTAGACACTAGGCCTGTTGTATGTATGTGTGTGTGTGTAACGAAACACTTCGAAATGTTTCGGCCCCACCGGGAATTGAACCCGGGCCCTCCGTGCGTGAAGAAAGAGCGCTAGCCACCATGCCATCGGTGTGTACTCACCTAATTGTGGTTGCAGGGGTCGAGACTCAGCTCCTGGCCCCGCCTCTTCGCTGTCTGCTACTGGGTCTCTGCTCTCCCTGCTCCATGAGCTTTATCATACCTTGTCTTAAAACTATGTATGGTTCCTGCCTCCACTATATCTTTCTCTAGTCCATTCCACTTCCTGACTACTCTGTGGCTGAAGAAATGTTTCCTGACATCCCTTTGACTCATCTGAGTCTTCAGCTTCTAGTTGTGTCCCCTTGTTTCTGTGTTCCCTCTCTGAAACAACCTGTCACTATCTACCTTGTCAATTCCCCGCAGTATTTTGTATGTCGTTATCATGTCTCCTCTGACCCTTCTTTCCTCCAGTGTTGTTAGTCCTATTTCCCTCAATCTTTCTTCATAAGACAGACCTCTGAGTTGTGGAACTAACCTTGTCGCAAACCTTTGCACTTTCTCTAGTTTCCTTACGTGCTTGACCAGGTGTGGGTTCCAGACTGGTGCTGCATATTCTAGTATGGGCCTGACGTACACGGTATACAGTGTCTTGAACGATTCCTTGTTAAGGTAACGGAACGCTAATCTAAGGTTTGCCAGACGCCCATATGCTGCCGCAGTTATCTGGTTGATGTGTGCCTCCGGAGACGTGCTTGGCGTTATATTCACTCCAAGGTCTTTCTCCTTTGCCGAGGTTTGTAGCCTTTGTCCGCCTAGCCTGTACTCTGTCAGCGGTCTTCTTTGCCCTTCTCCGATCCTCATGACATTGCATTTGGAGGGATTGAATTCGAGAAGCCATCTGCTAGACCAGATGTCGAGCTTGTCCAGGTCTGTTTGCAGCCCTGCCTGGTCCTCTTCCGATGTGATTCTCCTCATTATTTTCACATCATCCGCGAATAGAGACACTTCTGAGTCTATCCCGTCCGTCATGTCATTTACATATACCAGGAATAACACTGGTCCTAGGACTGACCCCTGCGGTACACCGCTCGTCACAGGCGCCCACTGTGATACCTCACCACGCACCATGACCCGTTGTTGCCTCCCTTTGAGGTATTCCCTGATCCAATCCAGTGCCCTTCCTGTTATACCTGCTTGTTCTTCCAACTTCTTTACTAATCTCATGTGAGGAACTGTGTTGAAGGCCTTCCTGCAGTCCAGGAAAATGCAATCAACCCACCCTTCTCTCTCCTGCCTTACCTCTGTTATTTTATCATAGAACTCTAGGAGGTTTGTTACACAGGATTTGCCTTCCCGGAATCCGTGCTGTCTGGTGTTTATTATCCTGTTCCGCTCAAGGTGTTCCACCATTCTTTTCCTGATGATTTTCTCCAGGACTTTGCACACTATACATGTAAGTGACACCGGTCTATAGTTTAGTGCCTCTTTTCTGTCTCCTTTTTTAAAAATGGGGACTACGTTGGCCTTCTTCCATACCTCAGGTAGCTGCCCAGTTTCAAGGGATGTGTTGAATATTATGGTAAGTGGCACACTCAGTACCTCAGCTCCTTCCCGAAGAACCCACGGGGAGATATTGTCCGGACCCATCGCCTTTGAGGTATCGAGGTCACTGAGTAACTGCTTCACTTCCTCCTCAGTTGTGTGTATGCCCTCTAGCACTTGGTACATCCCTTGTTGGTGACGAACCATGTCCTGTCTACCCAGCTGCCTTCCTTCCTCCATTGTGAATACTTCCTTAAACCTCAAGTTGAGCTCCTCACATACCTCTTGATCATTACTTGTGAGTTCCCCATCTGTGTGTGTGTGTGTGTGTGTGTGTGTGTGTGTGTGTGTGTGTGTGTGTGTGTGTATGTGTGTGTGTGCTTATACCCTCCTTGCTGCCCAGGCTAGTACCTGACTGAGACTTATACTAGGAAGAACTCACGGACCAACTACTATAAGTCTGACCTGTGATGCCCTCCTGGCGAAGGGTACTAGCCACATAGCAGTCGGGAGCAAAGACCGATCATCCACACCGACTACTCCATCCCCGACACCTTTACACCTTCGGAGGGCTGCTGCTGTCTCCTTCCTTGCGTCCCCCACGCAGCAACGTGCCTCCTATTCTTGCTGGCTTATATGTACTCTCAGCTGATGAAGTCAAGCTCAGTAAGAGGTGTAAGACTGACTTGTTGTAACCGATATCCTCTATGACACCGCCCTCAGGCCGAACTTTGCAATCAGGGAACAAAATCTGATTGGAGAGATCTTCTTACGAGTCACTTGATACTTTTAAAGGCATAAGAAAGGTCGTCACGGACGCACTTCCCAGCCTTCCAAACTTTCTCGTCTCCTCAATTTCTTTTTTCCTTTATGCATCCACTGATCGATACAACCTTATGTTCTTTCTCCTCCCATCACCTGATTACTGACATTTTCCCCCAGTCAGAGTTCTGAAGTCCATAGATCATCAGGAACCTCCTCTCTCTCTCTCTCTCTCTCTCTCTCTCTCTCTCTCTCTCTCTCTCTCTCTCTCTCTCTCTCTCTCTCTCTCTCTCTCTCTCTCTCTCTCTCTCTCTCTCTCTCTTTCTAATTGCCTTTCCCTCCAAATTGCTTTTTCGGTCTCCATAATTTCTCGTGTTGCTTCTCTTACCATCTCTGCGTCAATGTCTTCGGAGTGCATCTCTCCTCCAGTGATTTTCCTTTTTCATTAATTCCAGATCTCTCTATTTCTCCTTCTATTGTTAATGATTTCATCTGCCCTTTTCTAATTGGCTACTTTTCTCGCATAAATTCACTTCCCTTACATATGGCTTTAACCAAAACAAGAACCTCGGTTATAAAGTGAGGCTCGCGCGAGCCCCTGGCAGGCTAGCAGCCCACACACAGGTGGCCAGGTGACCTCTTGTGGTATAAACCTTGGTATTATATACCGACAAATTCGTTTAGAAAGACACGTAAGCCAACACTGGGACATATTTATTGGAAAACGTTTCGGTCCTGGGATCTTGATCACTTCTAATATACAGAGGTTAAAAAAGACAGTATATATAGGTGGAGAGTGAGGTGTGAGTTACACATGGTGACCTTCGGGTGTCACGTGGCATTCTAAACTTCTTGAAGTTTAGAATGCCACCTGGCTGTCTCGAGGGAGACAGCCAGGTGACGTCAAGAGACAGTCAGGTGACACCCAGGTATTTAACTCCATGAGTGTTTTAGTTCGCTTTCACCTTCAAAGACTTTACAACACAGGCAGTCATTGCCCGTCAATGGCTCTCTCCCTCAAAAGTGTTTTTCCCCTCCAATCATGCAACAGGGCGAGATTTACACTGGGGAATTTACGCTTGTGAGCGCAGCGGTCTAGCTTCGTGGGTTAGTCCGGGTAATAGGTTAGTCCGGGTAATAGAGAACATGTTCCACAGCTTCTCTTTCGAAATTGCATATCACAAATATTGACACTGCATTTCATTGTGACATTTGGAATATGTTTTGATAATGACTTTTGTTTCAAGAACAATTCACACTGACCCTTGCTTAAAAATACTAATGAAGAACGCAAATGTGCAGAAAGATGTAGAAAACAGGAGAGATCGAAGATGTGCTCGGTGTGTGTGTGTGTGTGTGTGTGTGTGTGTGTGTGTGTGTGTGTGTGTGTGTGTGTATGTGTGTGTATGTACTCAAGTAATTGCGGTTGCAGGGGTCGAGACTCAGCTCCTGGCCCCGCCTCTTCGCTGTCAGCTACTGGGTCTCTGCTCTCCCTGCTCCATGAGCTTTATCATACCTCGTCTTAAAACTATGTATGGTTCCTGCCTCCACTATATCTTTCTCTAGACTATTCCACTTCCTGACTACTCTGTGGCTGAAGAAATGCTTCCTAACATCCCTTTGACTCATCTGAGTCTTCAGCTTCCAGTTGTGTCCCCTTGTTTCTGTGTTCCCTCTCTGGAACATCCTGTCACTGTCTACCTTGTCGATTCCCCGCAGTATTTTGTATGTCGTTATCATGTCTCCTCTGACCCTTCTTTCCTCCAGTGTTGTTAGTCTTATTTCCCTCAACCTTTCTTCATAGGACAGACCCCTGAGTTGTGGAACTAACCTTGTCGCAAACCTTTGCACTTTCTCTAGTTTCTTTACGTGCTTGACCAGGTGTGGGTTCCAGACTGGTGCTGCATATTCTAGTATGGGCCTGACGTACACGGTGTACAGTGTCTTGAACGATTCCGTGTTTAGGTAACGGAACGCTAATCTTAGGTTTGCCAGTCGCCCATATGCTGCCGCAGTTATCTGGTTGATGTGTGCCTCCGGAGACGTACTTGGCGTTATACTTACCCCAAGGTCTTTCTCCTTTGCCGAGGTTTGTAGCCCTTGTCCACCTAGCCTGTACTCTGTCAGCGGTCTTCTTTGTCCTTCTCCGATCTTCATGACTTTGCATTTGGTGGGATTGAATTCGAGAAGCCAGTTGCTAGACCAGATGTCAAGCTTGTCCAGGTCTGTTTGAAGTCCTGCTTGGTCCTCTTCCGATGTGATTCTCCTCATTAATTTCACATCATCTGCGAACAGAGACACTTCTGAGTCTATCCCATCCGTCATGTCGTTTACATATACCAAGAATAACAATGGTCCTAGGACTGACCCCTGCGGTACGCCGCTCGTCACAGGCGCCCACTGTGATACCTCATCACGCACCATGACCCGTTGTTGCCTCCCTGTGAGGTATTCCCTTATCCATTCCAGTGCCCTTCCTGTTATACATGCTTGTTCTTCCAATTTCTTTACTAATCTCATGTGAGGAACTGTGTCGAAGGCCTTCCTGCAGTCCAGGAAAATGCAATCAACCCACCCTTCTCTCTCTTGCCTTACCTCTGTTACTTTATCATAGAACTCTAGGAGGTTTGTTACACAGGATTTGCCTTCCCGGAATCCGTGCTGTCTGGTGTTTATTATCCTGTTCAGCTCGAGGTGCTCCACCATTCTTTTCCTGATGATTTTCTCCAGGACTTTGCACACTATACATGTAAGTGACACCGGTCTATAGTTTAGTGCCTCTTTTCTGTCTCCTTCTTTAAAGATGGGGACTACATTGGCCTTCTTCCATACCTCAGGTATCTGCCCATTTTCAAGGGATGTGTTGAATATTATGGTAAGTGGCACACTCAGTACCTCAGCTCCTTCCCGAAGGACCCACGGGGAGATATTGTCCGGACCCATCGCCTTTGAGGTATCAAGGTCACTGAGTAACTGCTTCACCTCCTCCTCAGTTGTGTGTATGCCCTCTAGCACTTGATACATCCCTTGTTGGTGACGCACCCCATCCTGTCTACCCAGCTGCCTTCCTTCCTCCACTGTGAATACTTCCTTAAACCTCAAGTTGAGCTCCTCACATACCTCTTGATCATTGCTTGTGAGTTCCCCATCTTCTCTCCTCAGCCTTATCACCTGGTCTTTAACTGTTGTCTTCCTTCTGATGTGACTGTACATGAGCTTCGGGTCGGACTTAACTTTCGATGCTATGTCGTTTTCGTACTGTTTCTGGGCCTCCCTTCGTACCTGTGCATACTCGTTTCTAGCTCTTCTACTACTCTCTTTGTTTACTTGGGTTCTTTGCCTTCTGTACCTTTTCCATTCTCTGACACTCTGAGTTTTTGCCTCCCTGCACCTTTGGGTAAACCAGGGGCTCTTTCTGGCCTTCCCGTTTAATCTTTTTCCTCTGGGTATAAACCGTTCCTCTGCCTCCTTGCACTTTGACCCTACGTATTCCATCATTTCATTTATTGTCTGTCCATCCATTTCCCTTTCCCACTGAACCTCCTGCAGGAAATTTCTCATGCCTGTGTAGTTTCCTCTTTTAAAATCTGGTTTGTCTCTTTCGGTACCGTTTTCCCTCTCCACCTGTAGCTCTACAATGTACTCAAAGCTCAGCACCATATGGTCACTGGCTCCCAGGGGGATCTCGTGTGTTATGTCTTCAATATCTGAGCTGTTCAGGGTGAATACAAGGTCCAGTCTTGTTGGTTCATCTTCTCCTCTCACTCTGGTCGTGTCCCTGACATGTTGGTTGTTGCATGCAAAGAGTATGTAACCTTTATTCGGAGCATGTTAAACACACCCACATAGGCTCCCCTCCAACCAGCGAACCATCGTTAAGGGTTTGGTGATGGGGCCCCATCATCAAATCAACGACTCGGTTCAGCCAATTAAAATGCGAGTTTAACAATGACAAAGGTGACGTGGTTACCACTCGCGGTTTGTCATTGGAATTCCTGCATAGAGCTGGTTGTGGAAAGTTGTCTGTCTTTTGGCTGCTGCTTAGCCTAGACAACTGTGGCGTGCACTAAACACTACTCCTTTGTATATAGTGTACATATGTGTAAATAGCCCTTTGTTATACTTGGTGAAGGAAAAGACAAAAGTCTTATATAATCACAATTACTTGGTGAAGGAAAAGACAAAAGTCTGGAATTAATCTAACTGATTTTTTTAAGGAAATACAATTTCAATACATCTTCTACTGTGTTTCTTTGCTCCAAGCTCCCTTTACACTCAGGTTAAGAGGCCATTGAACCTGAGGTTGTAATATTGGTGCATCAGGTTTTCCAGTACCGCATCCATCATCTTGGCTCTCCAAGTTTCTGGACCCCCACATGGTTCTTGGTTCTCCCAGTCGATCTGCCTGTGGTTGAAATCGCCCATGACCAGTAGCTTCGCTCTGCTCATGTGCGCTTTTCTTGCCACCTCCGCCAGGGTGTCCACCATCGCTCTGTTGTTCTCATCATATTCCTCACCTGGCCTCCTGCAGTTCTGTGGTGGGTTATACATCACTGCAATGATTATCTTGTGTTCCCCAGACTGGATGGTACCTACTATGTAGTCCCTTTCTCTACACACCTCCATTCCTTCCATTTCCTCAAATTTCCAACGGTTCCTTACAAGCAGTGCGACCCCTCCTCCCCCCCGGCTCCTTCTATCTTTCCTCAGGATCTGATATCCCTGTGGGAAGATTGCATCTAATACTGTCTTCTTAAGTTTGGTTTCTGTGACAGCTATGATGTCTGGGGACACTTCACCTATTCTTTCATTCCACTCTTCATACTTGTTCGTAATTCCATCCGCGTTTGTGTACCAAACCTTCAACCTTGTTTCCAATACTGTGTCCCTGGGGAGATCTTGGTGGGTTGAGGGGGTGTGGGTGGGGTGCCCATAGGGGTTGCAGCATGGGTGGGGGATTGTATGGTTGGGGTATGGGTTGGTGGGGTGGAGTTTGTGGTGGGGGTGGGGGTAGCTGTGATGGTGGGTTTTGGGTTGCTGGGGTGGGGGCAGTGGGACTGATGAGTGTGTGTGGTGTTAAAGGGTATGGTTGGCGTGGGGGTTTTGTGATTTTAGGCCCACCGTGGGTACTTCCAGTGTGTGTGTTTCTCCTGTTTGGGCTTGGTGTCCTCCGTATCTTGCTGTCTCCTCTCTCTCCTCTCTTCGCCTTCTTATCTGCTCCTTCCGAGCCTCCCTTTCTTCCTGCGTTCTGTCCCGATCTAGGTATACATTCCGGTACCCCTGATTCGTCCTCAGCCGTGCTTTCTCTTGCAGGATCGTGGTGCGGCTGATTCTGCTTTGAAGATTACCTTGAGAGGTCGATTTCTTTCCCTTGTGTACCACCCAATTCTCCGAAAATTTGTCACTTGGGACGTGTCTCCCCCTAATGTGTGTGTGTGTGTGTGTGTGTATGTGTGTGTGTGTGTGTGTGTGTGTGTGTGTGTGTGTGTGTGTGTGTGTGTGTGTGTGTGTGTGTGTGTGTGTGTGTATGTGTGTGTGTGTGTGTGTGTGTGTGTTTGTGTGTGTGTGTGTGTGTGTGTGTGTGTGTGTGTTTGTGTGTGTGTGTGTGTGTGTGTGTGTGTGTGTGTGTGTGTGTGTGTGTGTGTGTGTGTGTGTGTGTGTGTGTGTGTGTGTGTGTGTTTGTGTGTGTGTGTGTGTGTGTGTGTGTGTGTGTGTGTTGTGTGTGTGTGTGTGTGTGTGTGTGTGTGTGTGTGTGTGTGTGTGTGTGTGTGTGTGTGTGTGTGTGTGTGTGTGTGTGTGTGTGTGTGTAGGAAGATGGAAAGGCAGTAAAGGCACTGAGTGACGTCACGAGTCAAATTAGGAAAGTTTCAACGAGATCTTCCGGAGTATGTGTGAGGGTGTTAGTGAGATGGATATGACACTTCTAACAGTGAGGGAGGTATTGAGGGAGGTGATGAAGGTGAGGGGTGAAGGAGGGGGGTGATGATGGTGAAAAGGTGATGCAGATGGAGTGAAAGCGGCTGAGTTCCAGGTGGTGGGGCTGAGAGTGAAGACGGCAGTGAAGATGGTGAACAAAAATAGTGAAAATGGTAATGGTGCTTCATGGTAACATTATATCCCAATTAACTGATCCGAAAAAAACAACAACGTCCGAGAGAATCACATTTGCCTGTGGCATCATCCAGTCAATCTTTATTTTTCTTATTTTCTTGTATCTCTCTTTTGTTTACATCTCGTAAGTCATACTCAACAGCGCATCATATAAACAACAGCGCATCATATAAACAACACATCGTGAGCCTCTTTCCTAAGTCCGCTCAGAACGTGAAATGTTCTAATAAATGTTCTAATAAATGTTAAGCCTAGTATTGACTGTGTGTTGCTTCCTCTTACTCTTGTTGTCTTATCTTACTCTTGTTGTCTTATCTTACTCTTGTTGTCTTATCTTACTCTTGTTGTCTTCACTTACTCTTGTTGTCTTCACTTACTCTTGTTGTCTTCACTTACTCTTGTTGTCTTCACTTACTCTTGTTGTCTTCACTTACTCTTGTTGTCTGCACTTACTCTTGTTGTCTTCACTTACTCTTGTTGTCTTCACTTACTCTTGTTGTCTGCACTTACTCTTGTTTTCTTCACTTACTCTTGTTGTCTTCACTTACTCTTGTTGTCTTCACTTACTCTTGTTGTCTTCACTTACTCTTGTTGTCTTCACTTACTCTTGTTGTCTTCACTTACTCTTGTTGTCTTCACTTACTCTTGTTGTCTGCACTTACTCTTGTTGTCTTCACTTACTCTTGTTGTCTTCACTTACTCTTGTTGTCTGCACTTACTCTTGTTTTCTTCACTTACTCTTGTTGTCTTCACTTACTCTTGTTGTCTTCACTTACTCTTGTTGTCTTCACTTACTCTTGTTGTCTGCACTTACTCTTGTTTTCTTCACTTACTCTTGTTGTCTTCACTTACTCTTGTTGTCTGCACTTACTCTTGTTGTCTTCACTTACTCTTGTTGTCTTCACTTACTCTTGTTGTCTGCACTTACTCTTGTTGTCTGCACTTACTCTTGTTGTCTTCACTTACTTCACACACTCCTCTCAGTTATTTGTCTGCCTGAAATACCCCACCATGATAGTGGTTTTCTTTGTACTTAACAAACCAAGGTTGTAATTACACATTGTAACCTTTACAAAGATATAAAATCTTTATCTTGCTCTTGCTGTCTCCTCTTACTCTTGTCTCCTTTTACTCTTGTCTCCGCTTACTCTTGTCTCCTCTTACTCTTGTCTCCTTTTACTCTTGTCTCCGCTTACTCTTGTCTCCTCTTACTCTTGTCTCCTTTTACTCTTGTCTCCGCTTACTCTTGTCTCCTCTTACTCTTGTTTTCTCCTCTTACTCTTGTCTCCTCTTACTCTTGTTGTCTCCTCTTACTCTTGTCTCCTCTTACTCTTGTTGACACCATCGATATAATGCATAAAAATCCAATCATTTCAATGAAGACTTTTATTTACCATTACTTTTTTTTTAAATTTCCCGGATGTTAGATTCTCTAGTTTATTTTCTTGATGTCGAAATTCGCAAACCAGGATCAATTTGACTGGTATTTCCATTATTATTTTCAAAAAGTCTCTAAGTGACCTTGTTTGGCACTGCCTGTTGCGCCCCTTGAACTGGGCCTCAATGTATATAATGTATATTTCAATTTGCTATAATTTTATATTGCTGATATTATCGATAATAGCTAAATCGTTAATATCTTGCTTTATATTATTATTAGGCTATTATTAGATTATCATTTGTATTTATTTACTTTAGGTAGGATGTAATATTTTATGTTGTGCTCGAGAGTGTGTAGTAACTGCCTTGTTGTTGGCAAACGACTGTTACGCTGCCGGCGTCTTGTTGCGGGGGGGAGTCAGTCTCTGGACACACCTGAGCTGGGTGGTTGTTCCTCCTTGCTCTCTCTCTCTGGCCTGCTGCCCTTCGTCGAGTCAACTCCTCACTCTTGTTGTTCTCGACATTAGACTGTTGGGTAGAGTATGCATTTGTTGGTGAGGCGAATCATACTTCTCAGAACTCTGTGTAACTCTGTTCACAGAGAATAGACTAGACAGTGATTTTTCGACGTTGTTCTGGGTTGTGTGTCACTTTGACACTCTTTGATTACTCAGGTCTCAAGCTATAGCTCTGGACCTACTTCGATAAGGCATCTGTGCACCGCCACAGTTTGGGATTGTTTATGCTGAACCTAGTTTCAGTAGAAAGGGAGTTTTATGACTGTTTTGGAGGATCTACTGATGGTCCCCAGTTAGGGTCGATTTTCTGTCTCCTTGTTCCTGACGCTGTGTTGCTGTTGCCTGTTATAGTGCTGTTCGGCGAAGTGGTCATTTTACTGGACAATCAAGCTGTTCAGATTGTCAGTTTAGTACAATGACCACTTCGTCAGAGAGATCAGTCTCCTCCCACCACTGCTGGATGACGTCCTGGAAGCACTGCCAGTCAGCCTTCTTAGTGTTCCACCGTGGAGGTGGGGAGTACGGAGGGTGTCTTGAGAGCGACAGAGTGGTGACGATTGCAAAATGGTCGCTGGTGAGAAGAGGGTGGATTTCCCAACTGGCTCCTGGAAGTAGCATCCGGGAGAGGAGCGTGACGTCCAGTCGGTTGCCATAGTGGTGAGTATCCCCGCCTGTCACGCGGGAGACCGGGGTTCGTTTCCCCGCCGGGGAGCCAATTTTCTGTCTCCTTGTTCCTGACGCTGTGTTGCTGTTGCCTGTTATAGTGCTGTTCGGCGAAGTGGTCATTTTACTGGACAATCAAGCTGTTCAGATTGTCAGTTTAGTACAGCTAGCTTATGAGAAGTTGTTCTGTCGTACACTGGTTGAGTCGAGTCATAGTTACCGGGAGCACACTCATACACACATTTATTCTTATTTGTATATATTATTGTTATTACTGACATTGTACCCCATGGTACTTCTGAGTCATTTATATATATGTGCCCTCAGCACAGACTTATTGTATATGAGAGCAGTGTAGGAGCTACCCTCCTAATTAACCTAATTTATATATTAATATCTTCATATTTGATTTACTTTGCTACCCTAGATTTTCTCACTTTGTTAATAAATCTTTTAAATCATTTACTTTGGTTAGTACCCTATCAGTTGCAATCCCCTTAATCTATATAACATGTCGGATAACTGAACCAGAATACTGACTTTGTTGCAAAAGCCCAGTAACAGGCTGGATGCTAGAAGGGCTTTCCTTTCTAGTGTTCACTGGAGATATCTATTGTTAATAGATATCGTGTCATTTTGTAACACTGCCTCAGTGACCTTGTTTGGCAGTGCCTCAGTGACCCTGTGAGGCAGTACCTCGGTGACCTTGTGAGGCAGTGCCTCAGTGACCTTGTGAGGCAGTGCCTCAGTGACCTTGTGAGGCAGTACCTCGGTGACCTTTGAGGCAGTGCCTCAGTGACCTTGTGAGGCAGTGCCTCGGTGACCTTGTGAGGCAGTGCCTCAATGACCTTGTGAGGCAGTGCCTCAGTGACCTTGTGAGGCAGTGCCTCAGTGACCTTGTGAGGCAGTGCCTCAGTTACCTTGTGAGGCAGTGCCTCAGTGACCTTGTGAGGCAGTGCCTCAGTGACCTTGTGAGGCAGTGCCTCAGTTACCCTGTGAGGCAGTGCCTCAGTGACCTTGTGAGGCAGTGCCTCAGTGACCTTGTGAGGCAGTGCCTCAGTGACCTTGTGAGGCAGTGCCTCAGTGACCTTGTGAGGCAGTGCCTCAGTGACCTTGTGAGGCAGTGCCTCAGTTACCTTGTGAGGCAGTGCCTCAGTTACCTTGTGAGGCAGTGCCTCAGTTACCTTGTGAGGCAGTGCCTCAGTGACCTTATCCATGTCATCTCTCAGTTATTATTAATCAGTTCAGCTGTTTTAATTTACAATCATGAGCGTCTCAAATTAATTTTCATTACATGAATGATACATAATACCAACAAGTTGATGAATAAGCCACCTGTGTACCACCTGGATATCCTAATTGATGAAGACGTTTCGTCAACAGGTGGCTTCATCAGATCAATACAATGGTGAATATTTGTTTGATACAGTAATATTGTGGAAACTTGGCACAAAGGATATCGTCTACAACCTGTTTGCTAAGGTCTGACGTAACTCTTGGGCACGACCTACTTCCCCTAGTAAGGTCCCGCTCACCTGTGACGATGTCTTCAACTGCTGAACCTCAGCTGACTGCTATATAAGAGTCCGTCTTCCTGGCTCTGCTTCGGATAACTTCTTCCTTATCATAGTGACTTTCCAGTAATAGTTTTCTAAGAATATTCTGTAATCCTTCATATATATACGTTACCGAACCCTTCTTTGTAATCCCTCATTCATCTTAATGAACTCTTCACTTTCCAAAGTATCACTAAATGGTTCGTTATATATATATATATATATATATATATATATATATATATATATATATATATATATATATATATATATATATATATACATATCAACAAGAAGGCATATAAAGGCAAGACTACACTTCACAGTCGCTTCACAACACCCGACTCTGTGAAACACAATTGATACTCTACCCAAGCACTAAGATTTTTTTACTTGTCTAATGTATCATTAAATTCTTCCCAATTTTTTTTAATTATAAAAGAATCCAATTTATATAAACCAAAAGAAATATTCATATTATTTTCAAAACTGCTTTTTATGAAACATGATTCTATTTTATTTCTGTCAATCATGGACTTGCTTGATACAACCTTCTCAGCCTTTTGAAAATCAATTGGATGGATAAAATCTCTCATATGAATAAACAGAGCATTAGAATCTTGTTATGTTGTTTTAATCTTAGTTCAAGACCAGTTTGACCATAATAAACTTTATCGCAGATTTTACATGGATTCTTATAGACACATCCGTCAGCATTTTGGGGGAATTTTTTATTAACACTTTTAACTGTGTTAAGATTTTTTAATACAACTTTGATATTAAAAGTCTTAAGAAGGGAAGGCATATCAACCAAGTTTTCATGTTATGGGAGAACCAACATATTTTTAGTTGAAGGTTGGTTGTCCCTTTTTGAATTGTAAAAAAGTATTTCTAGCTATTTTAAACGATTTATCAATTACGTTTCTTAGTTTTTTTTTATCATTAGCTATTTCATAATTTTGAGATTTCTTCATCTATGAACTCTGGACTACAAATACATAAAGCTCTCAAAAACATTTATGAGAATACCGACAGTTTAACTCTATCTTGAAGTAAAGAACAATAGTGTACATAGGAACAGTTATTTGTTGGTTTTCTCTAAATTTAAAATTTAAAATCATTGTTACCCTTAATAATTAAGACATTCCATGTATAAATTACTAAAAACAGGTGAGAGAGGATTTCCCATTGCCATACCAAACTTCTGAGTGTAAAAATAGTCATTAAACAAAAATTTCGCATCAACAATACAAAGTTTAATAAGTTTAGTGATAGTAGGAACTGGCAATTGTAAATCGTAAAGTTCTTCAAATTAGAAACTTAATAAATCATCAACTGGAAATTTTGTAAACAAGGAAGTAACATCAAAACTAACCATATTGAAATCATTTAAGTCAGTCAAGGTGCTTAATTTATCCACTAAATCTATGTTGTTTTTAACATTAAAGTTAGAATTTTTTCAAACAATTGGGATCAAAATATCTACAAGACATTTAAATAATTTATAGGAAACTGAACCTATGGAGCTAATAATTGGTCTAACTGGATTACCTAGTTTGTGCGTTTTTATTAATCCATACATGTAGGGTAAAGATGGATTAGTGGACGTAAATACATATTTTAATTAATTCATATTTGCCTTTCAGTAGACTTTTTATAGTTTTGAAATTACTGTTAACAGATTCTTATGGATTCTTTCTAAGTTTAGAATAAGTTTCTGTATCATCTAAGAGATTATTAATTTTATCTTGGTAATCAGTTTCTTTCAAAATTGCTATTGCATTTATTTTATCTGCTTTAGTAAGATGTAACTTTTTATTATTAATAAGTGTATCATAAGACTTAAAGAATCTTTGAGGGCAATTGGGAATATTTTGGTTTAACACAGAGCTATAAACCATCCCCTTACTTATATTAATTTATTCAGAGGATAAATCAGAGAATATTTCTAAGTTACAAAAGGCTTTTGCATTTTCAACATTTTTAAGTTTTTTGAAGTTGCAAAACTTTAGAAATAATATATATATAATACGATTAGTTTTTTATCTTTATTTTGTACTCTTATTCCTAAAGTTTTAAAATTTTTAGTATTTTGGATTTTACTTTCCATAACTTGAAAAGTCTTTTTCAATATTGTCAATCTTCCTACATCACGATTCTGTCTGATCTCCTCACTGAGTAATTTTTGCCATATATATACTATAAAATGTTTTTTTTTTCCGTTTAGTTACAGCTAGAGAAACTATATCAGGTTTCTTTTCATATATAATACCCTAAGTTCTAATCTTTTCCAGATTACTCCATCAATAATAGCGTATATAATACTAAAAATATATATTTTTCATATTGTTGATCTTTTCCTTGTTTGTTTGACATGATGTTCTTCTATATTGTGGTGGGTTTGCATGGCTCTGTTCTTCTATATTGTGGTGGGTTTGCGTGGCTCTGTTCTTCTATCTTGTGGTGGGTTTGCATGGCTCTGTTCTTCTATATTGTGGTGGGTTTGCGTGGCTCTGTTCTTCTATATTGTGGAGGGTTTGCATGGCTCTGTTCTTCTATATTGTGGAGGGTTTGCATGGCTCTGTTCTTCTATATTGTGGTGGGTTTGCGTGGCTCTGTTCTTCTATATTGTGGTGGGTTTGCATGGCTCTGTTCTTCTATATTGTGGAGGGTTTGCATGACTCTGTTCTTCTATATTATGGTGGGTTTGCATGACTCTGTTCTTCTATATTGTGGTGGGTTTGCATGACTCTGTTCTTCTATATTGTGGTGGGTTTGCATGGCTCTGTTCTTCTATATTGTGGAGGGTTTGCATGGCTCTGTTCTTCTATATTGTGGTGGGTTTGCGTGGCTCTGTTCTTCTATATTGTGGTGGGTTTGCATGGCTCTGTTCTTCTATATTGTGGAGGGTTTGCATGACTCTGTTCTTCTATATTATGGTGGGTTTGCATGACTCTGTTCTTCTATATTGTGGTGGGTTTGCATGGCTCTGTTCTTCTATATTGTGGTGGGTTTGCATGGCTCTGTTCTTCTATATTGTGGAGGGTTTGCATGGCTCTGTTCTTCTATCTTGTGGTGGGTTTGCATGGCTCTGTTCTTCTATCTTGTGGTGGGTTTGCATGGCTCTGTTCTTCTATGAGAAACTTATTTTCTTTCTCACTTCTACAATCATTCAGTCACTTGTAGTGTTTATGAAATCTTTTATTTTCACTCAGTCCTCCTTTGAAAATTCTGATCTAATTTGCAAATCCTTATTAACCTTCAATTACTCGATGCCTTTAATTCCTTTGTAAAAAGTTCTTTCTCATGTTTAATCTGAGTAAATTGTGTTTTCAGCGGCCTATGCTTGTCTTTCTCATATTTTCCAATAGGCCTATACGCCACAATATGTTCTTGGAAACCTAAAATCCACAATGCATTTTATCATCTCATTCTCGTGTTGTTTTTCCTCTTTGATTCATTCTGTTCTTGATTTTTGTTTTATTTACAACACAGCCAAAAAAAAACGATAACTGTTTTATCTCTATCAACAGCTTCCCTCACTATCTTAGAGTGATCTGCAATTCTCATTTTTAATTTCTTGGTTGATAGTGTCTCTGGCAGTGACTTCTTCAGCTGACATCACCTGTTCTTTTTATCACCGTTTTTTCTCTAATTAATTTTGCAAAAGTATCTTCAGTCTTAGATTTATATTCCTCCGGACCTTTAGTTCTCTAATTTTTGTGTATGTACGTGTGTGTGTGTGTGTTAGTTACCATTTTGTCCTAGGCACATGTCGATTAGACACTAGGCCTGTTGTATGTATGTATGTGTGTGTGTGTGTGTGTGTGTGTGTGTGTGTGTGTGTGTGTGTATGTAACGAAACACTTCGAAATGTTTCGGCCCCGCCGGGAATTGAACCCGGGCCCTCCGTGCGTGAAGCAGGAGCGCTAGCCACCATGCCATCGGGGCGTGTGTGTGTGTGTGTGTGTGTGTGTGTGTGTGTGTGTGTGTGTGTGTGCTCACACATTAATCATACTCGGGGTAGAAAATAATATTGAACGAGTCTCTGTTCATTGAATTAAGTTTTAAACAGTGAATGATTAATTTGTTATGACGACGCTGTTCCCGGCTTTTGTTTTATTTTTGTCAACAATGCTTTTGTTGCTGTTGTTGGCAAGGTTTAATTTTTCGTTGGCAATGGGTTTGCTGTTTTTGTTGGCAATGTTTTCGTTTCCTTTGTTAGCAGATTTTTTTGTTTACAGTGCTTTTGTTGTTCTTATTGTCAAAGTTTTTGTTGCTGCTGTTGGCAATGTTTTTGTTGTTCTTATTGTTGTTTTTGATGCGTTTGTTGTGAAAGTTCTTTTGCAGCAATTTTTTATTATTTTTTTTATATTGTTTTGTTGTTTCTATTGACAGCATTTGTTGCTGTTATTGGGAGTGTTTTAGCTGTTGCTGTCGGCAGTGCTTTTTGTTGTTGTTGTTGACAGGTTTTTCTTTGCAGTTGTTGACTATGTTTTTGTTAGCAACTATTCTGTTACTTTGCAGAATTTATTTTGCTACTGTAGATTTTTTTTTCTTTGCTTTTAAAATATTTTTGTTGTTCTTGATAATATTTGTAGATGTTGGCAATGCGTTTGTTCCATTTTATTTTTGCTTTTTTTTGTCGTTGTTGTTGTTGACAACTTTTTGTTGGTTTTGTTCGCAATGTTTTTGTTGATTTGTTACTGATTTTGTCTTGTTTTTTTAACCCTTTTTAAGGCAGCTCTTATGGCTATTCTCAGTATTCTTGATTTCATTCTAAGTGTTGCTGACTTCATTCTCACTGTTGCTGACTTCATTCTCAGTCTTGCTGACTTCATTCTCAGTGTTGCTGATTTCATTCTCAGTGTTGCTGACTTCATTCTCAGTCTTGCTGACTTCATTCTGAGTGTTGCTGACTTCATTCTCAGTGTTGCTGACTTCATTCTCAGTGTTGCTGACTTCATTCACAGTATTGCTGACTTCATTCTCAGTCTTGCTGACTTCATTCTCAGTGTTGCTGACTTCATTCTCAGTGGTGCTGACTTCATTCTCAGTGTTGCTGATTTCATTTTCAGTATTGCTGACTTCATTCTCAGTCTTGCTGACTTCATTCTGAGTGTTGCTGACTTCATTCTCAATGTTGCTGACTTCATTTTCGTTATTGCTGACTTCATTCTCGGGGTTGCTGACTTCATTCTCAGTGTTGCTGACTTCATCCTCAGTGTTGCTGACTTCATCCTCAGTGTTGCTGACTTCATTCTCAGTCTTGCTGACTTCATTCTCAGTGTTGCTGACTTCATTATCAGTCTTGCTGACTTCATTCTCAGTGTTGCTGACTTCATTCTGAGTGTTGCTGACTTCATTCTCAGTGTTGCTGACTTCATTCTCGGTATTGCTGACTTCATTATCAGTGTAGCTGACTTCATTCGCATTGTTGCTGACTTCATTCTAGGTGTTGCTGACTTCATTCTCAGTGTTACTGACTTTGCTGACTTAATTCTCAATGTTGCTGACTTCATTCTCAGTGTTGCTGACTTCATTCTCGGTGTTGCTGACTGCATGACTTCATTCTCAATGTTGCTGACTTCATTCTCAGTGTCACTGACTTCATTCTCAATGTTCCTGACTTCATTCTCAATGTTACTGACTTTTTCTTAGTGTTGCTGACTTCATTCTCAGTGTTGCTGACTTCATTCTCAGTGTTGCTGACTTCATTCTCGGTGTTGCTGACTTCATTCTCAGTGCTGGTAAATTCCAGGAAGTTGTGGTATCTATGGAGGTGAGCCTAAGAATTTATTGGGTATATGGTACAGGCAGTGTGTTGGTTGCTAGTCCGTGATGGTGGAGGTCTAGCGAGAGAGAGAGAGAGAGAGAGAGAGAGAGAGAGAGAGAGGTGTGTGTGTGTGGGGTGGGTGGGGGTAAGGAAAACGTCCTGCTATTCTTAAGTCTGCTGATGAAGTGAGAAAGATGAAGCAGCTGGTAGAACCAGCTCTAGGTTTGAGCTCGGTCCACCAGATGGCAACACCTGGCCCAGGTGGCGTGGCCCGTAATACATGGGCCGACAAATTTCATACATCGCTCGGGCACGCTACTTACAGTTGTCTCGACCGTGGCAAATGGTGGATAAAATTGTCTCCCAAAGAAGAGTTTTTTCTTGGCTGTTGTTGACTATCTTTTTGTTAACAACTATTCTGTTACTTTTTCAGAATTTATTTTGCTACTGTGGATTTTTTTTTATTGTTTTTGTTATAATATTTTTGTTGTTCTTGATAATATTTGTAGCTGTTGGCAATGTTTTTGTTCCATTTTATTTTTACTTTTGTTGTTGTTGTTGTCAACGTTTTGTTGTTTTTGTTCGCAATGTTTTTGTTGATTTGTTGGAAGAATGAATGAATGGTAAATCGATATATACACTAGGCAACCAAAAAAACACTTCATAACAGCTACAGCCCTGCGAGCGCAGTTCTCTTTGTACAGGGTACTCGGTCGACTCACGCATCTGATGCCAGGACTGACTCTAGAGTCAACTGGCAAATGTTTACGTCATCAAGGTGTGACCTGCAACCCTAAGGGATGTGTTACGATGGTCAAGGCACAGACCAGGCAGCGGGGGAGTTGACCCCCGCTGCCCTCTCCACGTATACTCCAGGTATACAGACCACAGTGCAGAACACATTCGAAAGACTAGGACACCCACAACTACTCGGTGTAAAAATGTAAAACGGGAATAAGGTAAAGTCAAATAAGATGTCCAGTATGTCCACAAGCTTCACTATTATAGGTAAAAACCAGTGGACTTGTAAACACTTGGCAAACGATTTCGATTGTCCATGAACGGAGTCCACATGGGACTGGGTGACACTGTTTCAACTGGGGTGACTCGGGAAAACAACGAAATCTCAGCATCACATGATTCGCTGAGATTTACCTAATATATTTTTTCCATGGAAATACATCGTGGGAAGTTAAGAAATTTATTTTTGTCTGATTCAAAGAGATTTGTGAGAACGTAGCAGATTTTTATATGAGCTTTAGAGAAGCTGGTGGTATGTTGGGATGGGTTTGGTGCTTAGAGATGAGAGTGATGTGAAATAAAGATAGGTAAGGTAAGATAGGGTGTTCCAGGAAGGGTTCAGCGTCTTTTTTAGATTAGAATTAAAAAAAAAATCCGGTAAACCCCTAAGTACAACGCAGAGTATTTGAGAGTCAGTACAATATCTTATTGTCCCTGATTCCCAATTGAATGTGTAATTTTTTGTTGAATACATCGCAATGAATGTTTAGTATTTACCGAAATCTGCAAGTGAATGTGTATTTTTTTAGAACATTTAAATGAATATGTAAAATTATTTGGAAATTCTCAAATGAATGTCAAAGGTTTTTCAGGACATTGAAATGAATTAGTAATATTTTTTTTGTAGATCCTCATTTTTTCGATGTTTTTCATAACGTCGAAATGAATATATAATGTTTTTGGTGTTCCTTGAGTGAATGTGTAATGTTTTTGGTGTTCCTTGAATGAATATATAATGTTTTTGGTGTTCCTTGAATGAATGTGTAATGTTTCAGAACATTGAAAGGGAATGATCAATATCATTTGAAGATTTCCATGTATAATAGAAAATGTCAAAAGCAATTAGTCTAGTTATGATATCTCTTGAGCAAATTATGTGTGAATAAATGTTTATAAATAAAATGAGAATGTGTTGGGTGAATGTGTTTGGGAGTTCAGGAGTAAAAGAATGCGACGGTAACACTGTGTTCGACTGGGTGTGAAAATGTAGGTGTGATGGGGTGTATCATTACCTGCACTGCATTGAAGTCACTAGTGCATGAATAGTGTTTAGAATAGGTGATAGGTGTGGATCAGTATTTTGGTGTACTTGAAGCCGAATGGGTTATTATTGCTCAGGTGAAGTATTCTCTGTAAATGAATGGGTGAGCATGGGTGATGAGTCTGGATCTTTGGTGGTAATGAAGTCCCTACTGGAAAATGGTAAGAGTGGAGATGTCACTACTGTGTTGTGAAGATGCGCACTGTGTTCCATCGAGGGTTGATGTGTCATGTTAACTAAATTTCCACCAGTGGTATTGTTTTTTCTTGAGACTCACCATAGATAAGAACTAAACTAAACTTCCACTTTGGCGACGTTGGACATTCATCTCTGAGATCGACTTTACTCTTGGTCACCTTTTTTTTTTTTTTTTTCTAATAAAGTTTTCTAATGCTCTGAAAGTAATATGAAGAATTTGTGTAAGTGAAAAATTGTGAGAGTAACACAACAAATCCAGATGTGTTGTGACTTTGAAAATATTACCTTATTTTGTGATGCTTATTTCGCTTCATTTTTGCTTATTTCTATATTGCTTATCTTATTTTACTTAAGATTACTTCTTCCATTCATTAAACTGAAGGAATAAATTTTCAAGGGAAGAGTAATAATGTTGAATTATAATTACCCGAGAATTAACCCAGGAGACTCAAATGGTGGGTGTGTGGGTGGTGATGGTGGGTGTGTGGGTGGTAAGGGTGGGTGTGTGGGTGGTAAGGGTGGTGATGGTGGGTGTGTGGGTGGTGATGGTGGGTGTTGATGGTGGGTGGGTGGGTGGTAATGGTGATTGGTGATGGTGGGTGGGTGGGTGGTAATAGTGGGTGGGTGGTAATAGTGGGTGGGTGGGTGGTGATGGTGGGTGTGTGGTAAAGATGGTGATGTTGGGTGTGTGATCAAGATGGTAATGGTGGGTGTGTGATAAAGATGGTGATGGTGGGTGTGTGGTAAAGATGGTGAGTGTGTGATAAAGATGGTGAGTGTGTGATAAAGATGGTGATGGTGGGTGTATGGTAAAGATGGTGATGGTGGGTGTGTGGTAAAGATAGTGATGGTGGGTGTGTGGTAAAGATGGTGATGGTGGGTGTGTGGTAAAGATGGTGATGGTGGGTGTGTGGTAAAGATGGTGATGGTGGGTGTGTGGGTGGTAAGGATGGTGATTGTGGGTTTATGGGTGGGTGTGTGGGTGGTGATGGTGGGTGTGTGGGTGGTGATGGTGGGTGTGTGGATGGTGATGGTAGGTGTGTGGGTGGTGATGGTAGGTGTGTGGGTGGTAAGGGTGGTGATGGTGTGTGGGTGGTGAGGGTGGTGATGGTGTGTGGGTGGTAAGGGTGGGTGTGTAGGTGGTGATGTTGGGTGTGTGGGTGGGTGGTAAGGGTGGGTGTGTCGGTGGTACGGGTGGTGATGGTGGGTGGTAAGGGTGGTGATGGTGAGTGGTAAGGATGGTTATAGTGGGTGTGTAGGTGGTAAGGGTGATGGTGAGTGGGTGGTAAGGATGGTGGGTGTGTGGGTGGTAAGGGTGGGTGTGTGGGTGATAAGGGTGGTGATGGTGGGTGTGTGGGTGATAAGGGTGGTGATGGTGGGTGGGTGGGTGATAAGGGTGGTGATGATGGGTGGGTGGTAAGGGTGGTGATTGTGGGTGTGTGGGTGGTAAGGGTGGTGATGGGTGGTTAGGGTGGTGATGGTGGGTGTGTGGCTGTCCCAGGCCCAGACTCATGGAACTCCGAGTTCATCAAGAACTGCAAGAAGCCTTCAACATTCTATGGAGAGGGAGCATGGACACAGGGGTCATCCCACACTCACTAAAAACAACAGACATAGCCCAACTCTACAAGGGTGGCAGTAAAGCAATTGCAAAGAACTATAGATCGATAGCACTAACATCTCATAAAAAATCTTTGAAAGGGTTCTAAGAAACAAGATCGCCAACCACCTAGATACCCAGCAATTACACAACCCAGGGCAACATGGGTTTAGAGCAGGTTGGTCCTGCCTGTCCCAGCTCCTGGATCACAATGACATGGTCCTAGATGCTATAGATGATAAACAAAATGTAGATGTATTATACACAGACTTTGCAAAAGCCTTTGACAAGTGTGACCATGGTGTAACAGCGCACAAAATGCGTGATAAAGGAATAACATGAAAAGTCAGTAGATGAATCTATAACTTCTTGACAAATAGAACACAAAGAATAATAGTAAACAGAGTATTACAATATTAGTTAAGAGAGCTAGGCAAAAACCCGATTACTCGGCCTGTTACCTAGGATTCTGCTCTCATAACAAAGCCTGCAATACCGTAATAATATAATCAAAGGTTATTGTCCGGGGCATATATATAAAAAATAGTACAATCTCTGTACATATAAAATAAAAGTATGATCATTGGTACAATGCATATAATATAATTTGTACTAAAAGGATAACAAAATACATTGTTAAATCTCACGACTATCATATCAAATTACAAAGTAAACAGTCAGGACCACCATCGTGTCCAATGTCACTACAATCACCGTGTCACACATGACACTACCAAACCCAGTGTCATGACACTCAATCATCGTGTCCCATGACACTTCCTGGTCCCCGTGGTACATCCACGATACTGCCTTTCCTCCGTGTCATAACACTACGTCTCTGTACTTCTTTTACTCCGTATCATGACACTCAGTCTCAATACTTCCTTTTCACCGCGTCATTTGACATTAAACACTCCGGGTTACACTACACATCTTCCTTGTTGATGTCACCTGACACTACAACGTTCACCGGGGTACACAACACCATAATGTTCCACAATACTTCTGTGTCACCTGACACTACAACTCTCACCGGAGTACACAACACCATAATGTTCCACAATACTTCTGTGTCTGTGTCACCTGACACTGCAACGCTCACCGGGGTACACACCACCATAATGTTCCACAATACGTCTGTGTCTGTGTCACCTGACACTGCAACGCTCACCGGGGTACACACCACCCTAATGTTCCACAATACGTCTGTGTCTGTGTCACCTGACACTACAACGTTCACCAGGTTTCAACAGACTAAGGTGAGACTCGTAGGTAACAGAAGCCAGCGAGGAACTGTAGTCAACAGACTGAGTGAGGTCCGTAACAGAAGCCAGGAACTGAGCAAACTGGTCAAGAAAGAAGCATGCGAGGAATAGTCCAGCCAGGAGGAAACAAAGTCCAGCTGGTGTCATCCACAGCTCAGTAAAGTAGCCACATTCCTCAGTCAAGTCGTGGACCATACTCATACTCATGCCAGGTTCTCCGCCCTGACAGTAACTGTGGTGACGTCACACCTGGCACTGCAGCCCAGTAATACTGGACGTACAGTACCCAAGTGGCCCGTCAACCACTCAACCCAATTATCTTGTTCGGGGTTCGGAACACAGTAAAATCCGAGGAAGCTACAGTGAAAAGCTCTGTTCCACAAGGCACAGTACTCGCTCCCATCATATTCCTCATCCTCATATCTGACATAGACAGAGATGTAAGCCGTGTCTTCCTTTGCGGATAACACCCGAATTGGAATGACAGTGTCCTCCATCGAAGACACCGCAAGACTCCAAGCGGACATCAACCAAATCTTGAAATTTCCACTGTGCGGACGTGGTGCTCTGCCTCCTGATGGCAAGTGGTTGCACTTATATTTTCCACAACATGGCGGCATCAGACAGACGCTGTATAAACACTGTGTGTTTGGAGTTGTTGAAGGGGATTTTGCAACCTGAAACAGTGTCTACGATGTTGCAACGAATCCTACAGGATATTTATCATATAGACATAGGAGACCTGTATGGAGTGGCGTTAAATGGAATGAGCAGGGTGTTTATCAAGTTGTCATAGACCCAGGAGTAAGAGCGCTTGGTTGATACCTATCAAGATTAAGGTCTGCGCAGTTACCAGCGGTATGGAGGTACGACTGAGGGACGTTTCGCGCTGTTATACGTGGATTAGAGCGCGTAACGTCCCATTTGAAGCAGACTCGGTTGATTTGATGGACGTCTTCAAAGATTTCGGCATCGTCTATGCAGCGAATGTGGGCAAATGGTAAGAGGGGCCCTTTGAGGGCCTCCTGGAAGGCTCTTACTTGCTGAAAATGACCAACAGGCGTCCTAACCCATCGTACGTTGTGTTACCGGACTTCAGAACACAAGAGTATGTCACATACGTGGGGCAAAGGAGCATTATGATTATGCTGCTAGACTGGATAGGATTTATATAACAGATCAGGTTAGGGTAGTGGGGATTCATATCATAGATGTGGGATTTTCGGATCATAGAGGAGTTATGGTGGATGCAACATGGGTAGGGGCGGAAAAATGGTTTAAGGGGTATTGGAAATTAAATGGTAAATTGTTGCGTGTGGACGGACAACGAGAATCCTTTGTACATTGGTGGAGGGAGATTTGGGGGCAGGGGAAAAAATTGAGGGGACATGGTGAGGCTTTTCTGAGTTGGTGGGAAAAGACAGCAAAGGAGGGAATTTAGGGGTTCTATCGGAGGTTGAGTAGGGAGGAGGTGTGCTGGTCTTATGGGTTGCAGAAGTACGTGGAGGGATTATTGGGTGAGTGTTATGAAAGACAGGGGACGAAAGGCATGGGTGGATGATAGTTGATGAAATAAAGATATGTGGGGTAACATACTTAAATACTGTGAGTGATGCCCGTAGAGTTAATTCAGAGAACGTGGTGCAGAAGACATAAGTAGGATAAAAGGGTGAAGGCCGGGAGATCTTACGTTGCAGCAAAGGGTAGTGGCGGTCAACACGCTAGTGTACAGTAAACTTTGGCACGTGGCAGTGGTTTTCCCTTTGTTGCAATCAGATATTAGAAGACTTGAGGTGAGAGTCATGAGATACATTTGGGCGTATGGTCGGCCGTGGCTGAGGAAGGCAATAGTTAGGAACAGGGTGGATAGGGGTGGCCTGGGGCTTATTGGGTTGGAGCGACGCTTATTTAGCTTGTATGTTAAAAGGTGTGTTGTACGTTGGGGTGGCATGGAAGCGGGGAGGGTAGGTATGATGGCAATAGAACTGGGTAGATGGTGGGGAGGGAGAGATTTAAGGATGGGTTGGGATATTTTGCGGCAAATGATGGTGGTGAAGACTACTCATAGATGGACTGCAAGTGAGATTGAAATAATGGGATGGGGTAGGAATGTTATTGAGGGTGCAAGTATGTATGATTGGCTTCATGTTTGTAAGGGGTTTAAAGGATTAAAGTTGAGATCGAGGGATAGGGAATTAATGTATCGGTTTTTGCATGGGGTGGTTGCATCGAAGGCGGTTTTATTCAACATGGGCATCATAAGGGATGGAAGATGTGAAAGGTGTGGTAATCAGGAGACTGGAATGCATGCGATATATTTTTGTGAAAGTTTGGGGCCGTGAGGAATGGATGGGTGGCGTTTTGCGAAGGATGGGGAGGGATAGGGTTTACGGGCTATTAGTTTGGATTTGGGCGAAGTTGGGCAGAGTATAAGGAGGGCTTTAATGTATGTAATGGTTGATTTTGTGTGTGAGTCGTGGCGGGTAAGGGAGGTGGGGGCACGAGAACACATTAGGGCAATAGCTGCAACTATGATTAGGACAAGAAATAGGAATAGGTGGGTGTATGGGAGAAGGTATGAAGATTTGTTCTCTAGTGAGTATAGGGAGATGAATTTGCAGGTGTTATTGGGTGGGTGAGTGGGAGCAGAAAATGGCTTGACATCTGGGTTGAGTGGGGGTTTCATCATGCTTAAGTGTAATGTCAGTGGGAGGATTGTTGAGGAAGGGGATGTTACAGTGTGAGGTATTGTGTGTGTGCAAGTGATTGGATGGGAGGGTTCAACAGTGGGGGTTAGAATAGGGGAAGTGGGGATGGGGTTGACGGATGACGCATTGTTTAATTGTGGGGTTGACTTCATTGGACATAGGATAGGATTAGATGAGTGAGTCGGGAATGTATAAACTTAATAGAATGTTGTGACTGACTATAAGGGGGAAATTTGTGGGATTGCCTTGGATTTTAGCCGCTGTGGTGGCAGCAGAAGTGGTGCTATGCACAGGTACTCAGATGTGCAGAATTTTATGCTTTCATTGTTGATCAATGTCGTCCAAGCCAAAGTTGGTAACTTTTGTGGTAAAATGGATTGTAAGTGGGTGAGAATGGGGAGTGATTGGTGTGTTTGGTGAACGGTGATTGGTTATTGGAAACACGCTTGAGTCTGGAGATCATGTAACACAGACACATCCATCATGATTGTAGTACTGTTGTATGTATTCTGAGTTACATTATATTATTAATATGCTGTATTAATATGTATAATTTGTCTACTGTAATGAGAACGTCAGTAGCTTTACATTTGTATTTCTGTTCATATACTTTTGTGTAATGTATATTGTTTTTGCGGGCTTAAGTATGTCATTAGATAGGTTATATGTAATTGACAGGATCACATGTTCTTTGGTGTCTATATAATAATGTTTTAAGATGTTTTTAGTTGCAGAATAGGCGGGAACGTAGTTCCTTGGGATATTAAATGGCTAATCTTAAAGTTGGAGAAAATAAGTATATTTGTTGGAGGAAGAGCATTCCGTAACGATATGTTAGTGTTAGGAGTGTTAGGCTTGCATGTGTATATTGTGAGTATTTTGTAGTATGTATAACAGTATTAAAATGTGTCTTGCAATAGTTTTCTAAGGCAGAGGATACTGTCTCAAGTAGGATATGTCACAGTGATTGTGAATGTAAATCAGATATTGTATGTCGTAGATCAAGATTGCCGTATTGTGTTAAGTACGGTCTAGTTGCATATATCAGAAATATTCTGTTTTTTATAAGCATGTCTTTTAAATAAAATATAAAAAAAAAATCTTGAATTAGGCCACTCAAAACAATATGAAGTTCAATGAAGAGAGAAAATTAAAACTGCATCAAGGTATACAACAAATTCTAACCATACAATAGATCGAAAAAGTAATGTGAAGGACCTGGGAGTGATAATGTCAGAGGATCTCGCCTTCAAAGACCACAACAATGTATCTACCACATCTGCTAGGAAAATGACAGGATGGATAATGAGAACCTTGAAAACTAGGGACGCCAAGCCCATGATGATTATCTTCAAATCGCTTGTTCTCTATAGGCTGGATTATTGCTGTATACTAACTGCCCCCTTCAAGGCAGGCGAAATTGCTGACCTGAAGAGTGTACAAAGAACTTTCACGGTACACATAAGTACGATAAAGTACCTAAATTACTGGGAACGGTTGAAGTCCCTTGATTTGTATTCCCTGGAACGCAGGCGAGAGAGATAGATGATAATATACACTTGGAAAATCCTAGTAGGATTAGTACCAAACCTGCACACGAAAATCATTCCCTATGAAAGCAAAAGACTCGGCAGGAGATGCAGTATTACCCCAATGAAAAACAGAGGCACCACGAGTACACTGAGAGAAAAAACAATAGGTTTCAGGGGCCCAAGACTGTTCAACTGCCTTCCAGCATACATAAGATGGATTACCAATAGACCCCTGGCTGTCTTCAAGAAGGCACTGGACAGGTATCTAAAGTCAGTACCTGACCAGCCGGGCTGTGGTTCGTACGTAAGTTTACGAGCGGTGAGCAGTAACAGCCTGGTTGATCAGACCCTGATCCACCACTAGGCCTGGTCTCAGACTGAGCCGCGGGGGCGTTGACCCCCGAAACCCTCTCCAGGTACGGTGGGTGTGTGGATGGAAAGGGTGGTGATGGTGGGTGTATGGGTGGTGAGGGTGGGTGCGTGGGTGGTAAGGGTGGTGAGAGTGAGTGTGTGGGTGGTAAGGGTTGTGAGAGTGAGTGTGTGGGTGGTAAGGGTGATGAGAGTGAGTGTGTGGGTGGTAAGGGTGGTGAGAGTGAGTGTGTGGGTGGTAAGGGTGGTGAGAGTGAGTGTGTGGGTGGTAAGGGTGGTGAGAGTGAGTGTGTGGGTGGAAAGGGTGGTGAGAGTGAGTGTGTGGGTGGTAAGAGTAGTGAGAGTGAGTGTGTGGGTTGTAAGGGTGGTGAGAGTGAGTGCGTGGGTGGTAAGGGTGGTGAGAGTGAGTGTGTGGGTGGTAAGAGTGGTGAGAGTGAGTGTGTGGGTGGTAAGGGTGGTGAGAGTGAGTGTGTGGGTGGTAAGGGTGGTGAGAGTGAGTGTGTGGGTGGTAAGGGTGGTGAGAGTGAGTAGGTGTGAGTGCAGTGAAGGAGTGAGGTCAAAGTGGATGGGGGGTGAGGGTTGGTAGGGTTAGGGAGGACTGAGGTCTGGGTGAGTGGGGTGAAGGAAGAGTGGGGTTAGGTTGAGTGGGGTGAAAGTGAGTTGGGCGAGGGGTGAGTGGGATGAGCTTGGGTAGGGTGGGTGATGTCTGGGTGGGTTGGGTTAGGGTGGATGGGGTCAGAGTAGGTGGGGTGAGGGTGGGTGAGGTTAGGGTCATTGAGGTGAGGGTGAGTGGGGCGATGGTGTGGGGTGAGGGTGATTGGGGAGACGTCGGGTAGGGTGAGTAGGTGAGGGTTAGGGTGATTGGGTGACGGTAAATGGGGGGATGTTGGGTGAGGTCTGGGTGTTTGTGGTTAGGGTGGATGGGGTCAGAGTAATTGGGGTGAGGGTGGGTGGTGTTAGGGTCATTGAGGTGAGGGTGAGTGGGGCGATGGTGTGGGGTGAGGGTGATTGGGGAGACGTCGGGTGGGATGAGTGGGTGAGGGTTAGGGTGATTGGATGACGGTAAATGGGGGAATGTTGGGTGAGGTCTGGGTGTTTGTGGTTAGGGTGGATGGGGTCAGAGTAGTTGGGGTGAGGGTGGGTGGGGTGAGGGTGACTGAGGAGACGTTGGATGGGGTGAGGGTGATTGGGTGATGGTAAATGGGGTGAGGGAGGCGTCGAGTCAGGGAAGAGAGGGGTGAGGGTGAGTGAGGTCATGGAGGAGTAGGGTCAGGGTGAGTGGGCTGAGGGTGAGTGTTGTGAGGGAGGATTGGGGCCAAAATGGGTGGGGCCATGGTGAGTGGGGTCAGGGAGGAGTGGGTTGAGAGTGAGTGGGGTGAGGGTGAGTGGAGAGAGGGTGAGTGTGGTGAGGGAGGAGTGGTGTGAGGGAAGGGTAGGGTGAAGGTGAGTGGGGTCAGGGTGAGTGGATTGAGGATGAGCAGGGTGAGGGTAAGTTGAGTGAGAGTGAGTGGGGTGAGGATGAGTGGGATGAGGATAGGTAGGGTGATGGTGAGTGGGGTGACAAAGAAGTGGGGTGAGAAAGAAGTGGGGTGAGGGAAGAGTGGGACGACGGTGAGTGGGGTGAGGGTGAGTGGGGTTAGTGTGAGGGAGGAGTGGGGTGAGGGTGTGTGGGGTAAGGGTGAGTGGAGTGAGGGTGGGTGTCTAGCAGGATTTTCAGACTGATTTTCGCAAATTTATGGCATAATCAACTTTTCACTTTCCATATTCGGCTTTTTAAGCATAACTCACAAGGTTGGCAAAAAGTGTTGAGAACTTTGTTGCGGAATGTGTAGGTTCTAATCCTGTTGTGGACTGGTAGACACCAACCACCAGGGAGGTTCTACCCTCCTTGCAAATGCGTAACCTGTAATTGTTTTACACAATTGTAAAAATTGTTGGTTTTCTTTTCATTCTGTTTCATGAACACGCAGGACCACAGGTATGTCTTGCTACTTCTACTTACACTTAGGTCACACTACATATACATGTACAAGTATATGTATACACACACATCTGAATTTTCTTCTATTTTCTAAGTAGAAAAAAATTCAGATATTTTTCCTCTCATCTCCATGGGGAAGTGGAACAGAATTCTTCCTCCGTAAGCCATGCGTGTCGTAAGAGGCGACTAAAATGCCGGGAACAAGGGGCTAGTAACCCCTTCTCCTGTATGCATTACTAAAAATAAAAAGAAGAAAAACTTTATAAACCTGGGATGTTTGAATGTGCGTGGATGTTGTGCGGATGATAAGAGAAAGTGTCAATGTTATGAATGAAAAGAACTTGGACGTCCTAACTCTATACGAAATAAAGCTGAAGGGGGTAGGTGAGTTTAAGTGGGAAGAAAAAATGGGATTATTTCAGAAGTATCTGAGAGTTAGAGCTAAGGAAGGGGTAGCAATAATGTTGAAGGATCAGTTATGGAAGGAGAAGAGGGAACATAAATGCATAAATTCAAGGATTATGTGGATTAAAATAAGGGTCGGATGTGAAAAGTGGGTCATAATTTGTGTTTATGCACCTGGAGAAGAGTATGGGGTTCGGTAATAAGTAATACATATTTTAAGAAAAAGAGGATAAATAATTATTATTATTATTATAATCAAAAGAAGCGCTAAACCACAAGGGTTATACAACAGAGGATACATAAGTATACAAGATATGATATAGGGCATAATGACAGTAGTTTGTTAGACTATGTATTGGCAGATAAATGACTGATGGGTAGACTTCAGGATGTACATGTTTATAGAGGGGCCACAGATATATCAGATCAGTTTTAGTTGTAGCTACAGTGAGAGTAAGTAAAAGATAGATGGAAAACCAGGAGAATGGCATCAACAAGAAAGAGAGAGGTGAAGGTTTATAAACTAATGGAGGCAACTGTGTAAGATATAAACTATAGAAAGAGAGATGGGCTAGTGAGAGTATAGGCAATGAGGTTGAAGAAGTATGGTATAGATTTAAGAATGTAGTGTTCGAGTATTGATCAGAAGTTTGTGGTTACAGGAAAGTGGGTGCGGGAGGGAAGAGGAGCGATTGGTGGAATAATGAAGTAGTAAGAAAGAAAAAAATAGCATATGAGAGGTTTCTACAAAGTAGAAATGATGCAAGGAGGGAGGAGTATATGGAGAGAAAAAGGGAGGTTAAGAGAGTGGTGAAGGAATGTAAAAGGAGAGCAGATGAGACAGTGGGTGAAATATTATTAACAAATTTTGTTGAGAATAGGAAATAGTTTTGGAGTGGGATTAATAAGCTAAGCTAAGAAAGCCTAGAGAACGAATGGATTTGACACTTAAAAATAGAAGAAGAGAATTATTAGATGGAGAGTTGGAAGTATCAGAAATATAGAAGGAATATTTTGAGGAACTGTTAAATGTTGATGAAGACAGGGAAGCTGTGATTTCGTGCATTGGGCTGGGAGGTATAACATCTTATAGGAGTGAGGACGAGCCAGTTGTGAATCTGGGGGAGGTGCGAGAGGCATTCGATAGAATGAAAGGGGTAATCAGTTGGGATTGATGAGGTAAAGACAGAAATATTAAAAACAGGTGGGGATATGCTTTTGGAATGGTAGGTGCTTTTATTTAATAAATGTATGGAAGAGGATAAGGTACCTAACGACTGGCAGAGAGCATACATAGTTCCTTTGTATAAATGCAAAGGTGACAAAAGAGTGTAAAAAATTTACGGGAATAAGCCTGTTGAGTATACCTGGTAAAGTGTGTGGTAGAGTTATTATTGAAAGAATTAAGAGTGAGACGGAGAGCAGGATAGCAGATGAACAAGGAGGCTTTAGGAAAGGTAGGGGGTGTGTAGACCAAGTGTTTACAGTAAAGCATATAGGTGAACATTATTTAAATAAGGATAAAGAGGTTTTCGTTGCATTTATGAATTTGGAAAAGGCGTATGATAGGAGAGCAATGCGATAGATGTTGCAAATGTATGGAATAGGTGGTAGGTTACTGAAAACAGTTGAGAGTTTTTATGAGGATAGTGAGGTTCAGGTTGGAGTATGTAGGAGAGAGGGCGATTATTTCCCAGTCAAAGTAGGCCTTAGACAGGGATGTGTGATGTCAAGATGGTTGATCAATATCTTTATAGATGGAGTTGTAAGAGAAGTGAATGCTCGGGTGTTAACAAGAGGCGTGGGGTTAAAAAATAATGAATCTAACACAAAATGGGAGTTGTCACACTTGCTTTTTGCTGATGACACTGTGCTTTTGGTAGATTCTAGAGAGCAGTTGTAGAGGTTGTGAACGTGTTTGGAAAGATGTGTAAAAGAACGATATTAAAAGTGAACTTAGGTAATGAGGTCAAAAAACGTAGGTAATAAAAGACTGGATATCAAATTGGAGGGAGGGATGATGGAGGAAGTGAACGTATTCAGATATTTGAGAGTGGACTTGTCAGCAGACGGGTTTGTGAAAGACGAGATGAACCATAGAATTGATGAGGAGGAGAAGGCGAGTGGTGCACTGAGGAGTCTGTGGAGACAAAGAACGTTCACCATGGAAGCAAAGAGGGTAGTGTATGAGAGTATAGTTATACCAATTTCCTTTTCTGAGTGTGAGGGGCTTGAACTTCCAGCAAGCATGCGTGAACGTGTTAGATAGGAGCGAGAGAAGACGAATAGTTTTTATGACTTAACATGCTGTTGGAGTGTGAGCAAAGTAACATTTACGAAATGATTCACGGAAACCGGTTAGTTGGACTTGAGTCCTGGAGGTGGGAAATACAATGCTTGCACTCTGAAGGAGCTGTGTTGATATGTTGCAGTTTTTTAACCGTAGTGTAAGCACGTCTCTGCAATACATTGATGGAGTGAATGATGATGAAAGTGTTTCTTCTTTTTCGGGTCACCCTGCTTTGATGGAAAATAGCCTATATATATATATATATATATATATATATATATATATATATATATATATATATATATATATATATATATATATATATATATATATATATATATATATTATATATATAAATATATAGGAGGTACCACCTCTAGAACTTTACTGGGGACCCTCATCCTCAGAGAAGACAATAAACGTACCTCAGGAAGAACTCTGGGTTCTCCCTGGATCTGTTTTAAAATTTTCTTCTCCTACCACCCCCTATATTTATAAGTGCTTTATTAATAGACAGAATACATTGACAGAAAACACGAACATGAATACATTGGTACAATATATCAAAGATTATGAATCTCCTCCAACTTTTCTGAAGCCGGACGCGAGCCTAGTATGCAGCATGCGTTTCCCCTCTGGATAACCGCGCTGGAACATGAAAGTGGCTGCCCTTGGGTCCCTAGTGGTGTCGATGAGTCTGGAACCCAGTTCTTTAAGGAAACGTGTTGCATTTTTTCCCCACGCTCCCAAGGTCTCTGATCCCACTGGGACAAACTGATACTGTTGGCTTATGTCCCTGTACTTGCCGATCTTGTACTCCTCCCTGTGGTCAGCAGCTCCTTCCACTGCACTAGCCAAGGGTCGAACCCATGATGCTTTGGCTCGCCTCTTGATGAGCGAAAACACATGACGCTCTAGTTCACTGAACCACACAATCCTTAAGAGTAGCGCATCCAGTAGGACTGAATGTTGAACTCGCTACCCAAGGACATACGGTGGTGTGGACGCCTCTAAGCTAATTTCATTCTCCTCCCTGTTTTTCTAGTGCAGTGTTGTTATTGATCAATACCACTCGTTTGTGGTTATAATAATATAATATACTGCTTGTTGAGCTAGTACACCAAACAGGGAGGAGAATGAAATTAGCTTAGAGGCGTCCACACCACCACATGTCCTTAGGTAGCAAGTGCAACATTTAGTTCTACTGGATGCGCTACTCTTAAAGATTGTGTGGTTCAGTGGACAAGAGCGTCATGTGTTTTCGCTCACCAAGAAGCGAGCTAAAGCATCATGGGTTCGACCCCTGGCTAGTGCAGTGTAGTTATTTTATTTATCAATACCACTCGTCCGTCGTTACAATAATATATATATATATATATATATATATATATATATATATATATATATATATATATATATATATATATATATATATATATATATATAAGGGGCAAGAGGGTAGAGTCCAAGGTGAGGGAGTGAGGGTGAAAGGAATGGGAGTGAGGGGAGTGGGAAGACAATGGGGGAGGGATTTTTACACCTCTCCTAAATTAATACAGAACACATACAAAGACCAGAGAGAGGGAAGGATGATGGAAGGGAGGGAGTGAGGGAAGGAGGGAGGTTGGATGTGAGGGCGGAAAGGGGTAAGAGAGGTAGAGAGAAGGAGGGAACTAGGAAAAGGGTAGGAAGGAGGGAGAAGGTAAGAAGGTGGGAGGAAGTAGGAGAGAGAGAGGTAGAAGGTAGAAGGGAGTGAGGGAAGGATTGGGTGGGAGTGGAGAGAGGGTAGTAGAGAGGGAGAGGGAAGGAAGGAGTGAATGTGAGAGGGAGGGAGAGGGGTAGGAGAGAGGGAGAGGGTAGGAGGGAGGGAGACAGGGGTGTAAAAATGAGGAGTAATTATGTAACTTGACATACTTCAAACAAAATGAAAGCTGATGTTAATGTTGAATGTGTTTAATATATTATAATGTTATTGTGTGATGGACAGTTAGTGAGGGAGAGAGAGAGAGAGAGAGAGAGAGAGAGAGAGAGAGAGAGAGAGAGAGAGAGAGAGAGAGATGATTCTGTATGAGGCACAAGTACGCTCACACTTTGAGTATGCTCCACTTTCTTGGTTTGGCTCCCCCCTCCCCATCTCATATGCGACTGCTTGACAGTGTAGAGAACAGAACAAGGCGTCTCATCTCTCGTCAGGACCCATCCTGGATAGATCTGTCATTTCAGCAGAGCCTTCAACACAGGAGGGATGTGGGTGGCCTTACTGTTATGTACAAGGCCAACATTGTCAAAGTACCACACTTGGCTCCACTTCGAGGACACCGAGAAGCAAGCTTCTATACCACAAGACGGGCAGCAAGCAGCAACTTCACTCTGGCTGTAACCTTCTCCAGAACATCACTTCATCTGAGATCATTTATCCCCAGGATGACTCGAGTCTGGAACACATTCGTACAACATTATGATGTCAACGAGATAAAGTCAGTTGACCAAATGAAAATGCTGGCCCACAGATGGCTCCAACTTCATCCTGTTCCCTACTTGTTTGTTTCATAACAATAAAAATGCTTTCAAATGAGCTGATGTAGGTAACAGCTCTTAGCTTGTCAATAAAATTAGGAATCCTTAACTTGTCAATAAAGTTAGATATCCTTAACCTAACCTTGTCACACCCTGTGTAAAAAGAGAGAGAGAGAGATGAGATGAAAGAAACAAAAGAAGAAAGTGTTCCAAAACTATCGGGAATATTTAAAAAAAAAAGTTTTTCTATTTAAATTTATTGAAATAGGACGCAACCGCAATCTCACACACACACACACACACACACACACACACACACACACACACACACACATACAACAGGCCTAGTGTCTAATCGACATGTGCCTAGGACAAAATGGTAACTAACACACACATACACACACACACACACACACACACATCGGCGCCAGGAGCTGTGACTCGACCTCTGCAACCACAACTAGGTGAGTACATGACATGACATAAGGGAATTAGTCAGAGGTGTCCCTGTTTGCAGACGATGTGAAGCTTATGAGGAGAATACCAGCGGACGAGGACCAAGTAAGCCTACAAGGGGATGTGTACAGGCTACAAGCCTGGTTTTACAAGTGACTCCTGGAGTTTAACCCCAGCAAATGCAAAATTATGACGTTTGGGGAATGACGAAGAATACCGCAGACAGAGAACAGCCTAAGAGGTCAGAGGCTGCAAAACTCACTCAAGAACAAGGATCTTTGGGTGAGCATCATACCGAGCACATCTAAGGCGCACATCAGCCCAGTAACTACTGCAGCATACGGGCGCCTGGCAAACCTGAGAATAGCATTTCGACATCTAAGTAAGAAGTCATTCACAACACTGTACACCGTGTACGTCAAACCCATATTGGAGTATGCATCACCAGTATGGAACCCACACCTGGTCAAACACGTCAAGAAATTAGAAAAAGTGTAAAGGTTTGCGACAAGACTAATCCCGGAGCTAAGGGGTATGTCTACGAGGAAAGGGTGAGGAAACTCAACCTGACGACACTGTAAGACAGGAGGGGTAGGGGACACATGATAACAACATATAAAATATACTACGAGGAATTGACAGCGTGGATATGGACAGAATGTTTCAGAGATGTGACACAACAACAAGGGGTTACAGCTAGAAGTTGAAAACTCAGATGAGTTACAGTCATGTTAGGAAGTATTTCTTCAGTCATAGAGTTGTCAAGAAATGGAACAATCTGCAGAGTGATCTTATGGAGGCAGGATCCATACATAGCTTTAAGAGGTTCAATGAAGCTGATTCAGAAATTAGAGAATGGACCTGGTAGACTGCATCTTCTTGGACTGTAAGAAAGCTTTCGATACAGTACCACACAAGAGACTGGTTGAAAAACTGGAGGTGCTGGAAGTGAAGGCAGAAATAGCAGGGAAAATACTGCAATGAATCAGAGAATACCTGACAGGAAGGAAACAATGTGTGCTGGTACATGCCGAGGTGTCAAAGTGGGTGCATGTGTCGAGTGGGGTTCCACAAGGGCCAGACCTGGGTCCGGTGCTGTTTCTAGTATATGTGAATGACATACCTGAAGTATACCTAGAGAGGGTTTCGCGGGTCAAAGCCACCGCGGCCTGGTCTGAGACCTGGTCCGATAAATGGCTCCTGGAGTTTAACCCCAGCACGTTCAAAGTCATGAAGTCTGGGAAAGGACAAAGAAGACAACAGACGGAGGTCAAAGGCTACAAAACTCACCCAAGGAAAAGAATCTTGGGGTGAGCATTATAACGTGCACATCTGAGGGGCGTATCAACCAAATTACTGCTGCAGCATTCGGGCGCCTGGCAGACCTAAGAATAGCGTTTCGACATCTAGGTAAGGAGTCATTCAAGAGACTGTACACCCTGTACGTCAGGCCCATACTGGAGTATGCAGCACCAGTCTGGAACCCACACCAAGCAAGCACGTAACGAAATTAGAGAGAGTGCAAAGGTTTGCACTAAAAGGTATGTTCTTCAAGGAGAGGTTAAGGTAAATCGAAATGAAGACAATGGAGGATAGGAGACATAGGGGGATATGAAAAAGGACATATAAAATACTGAGAGGAATCTACGAGGTGGACAGAGACAGGATGTTCCAGAGATGGGAAACAGCAACAAGGGGTCTCAATTGGAAGTTGAAGACTCAAATGAATCACAGGGATGTTAGGAAGTATTTATTCAGTCACAGAGTTGTCAGGAAGTGGAATAGTCTGGAAAGTTATGTAGTGGAGGCAGGATCCATACATAGCTTTAGGAAGAGGTATGATAAAGCTCAAAGAGTAGGAAGTGACCTAGTAGCGACCAGTAAAGAGGTGAGACCAGGACCTGTGAATCGACCCCTGCACCTGCAACCATAACATCAACTAGGTGAGTACACACACACACACACACACACACACACACACACACTCACACACACACACACACACACACACACACACTCTCACACACACACACACACACACACACACACACACTCACACACACACACACACACACACACACACACACACTCACACACACACACACACAAACACACACACACACATACACACACACACACACACACACACACACTCACACACACACACACACACACACACACACACACACACACACACACACATCACACACACCACACATACACACACACACACACACACACTCACACACACACTACCCCACACACACACACACACACACACACACACTCACACACACACACTCACACACACACACACACACACACACACCACTACACACACACACACACACACACACACACACACTCACACACACATACACACACACACACACACACACTACACACACACACACACACACACACACACACACACACACACACACACACACACACACACACACACACACACACACACACACACACACACACACACACACACACACACACACACACACACACACACACACACACACACACACACACACACACACACACACACACACACACACACACACACACACACACACACACACACACACACACACACACACACACACACAACACACACACACACACACACACACTCACACACTCACACACACACACACACACACCGAGATATTAAAAGTTTCATTTCATTTCCCGCCTCCAGTCATTTTATTTATATGGAATTAAAAGATAGAAAAGAAGGAAAGGAGTGATATGCAGCACCACCACCGTGCAGCACCACCACCGTGCAGCACCACCACCGTGCAGCACCACCACCATGCAGGACCACCACCGTGCAGCACCACCACAGTGCAGCACCACCGCTACCGTGCTGCACCACCATTTTCACCATGCAGCGCCACCACTACCGTGCAGCACCACAACTACCGTGCAGCAGCAGCACCACCACCATCACCTCCGTGCAGCACCACCATTACCGTTCAGCAGCACCACCACCATCGTGCAGCACCACCACTACCATGCAGCGCCACCACCACCGTGCAGTACCACAACCACCACCGTGCAGCTCCATCACCATCATGCAGCACCACTACCTTGCAGCAGCACCACTACAGTGCAACACCACCACCACTGTGCAGCACCACCACCACCGTGCAGCACCACCACCACCGTGCAGCACCACAACCACAGTGCAGCAGCACCACCACCGTGCAGCATCATCACTACTGTGCAACACCACCACCACCACAGCAATACAGTATCACCACCATGCAGCACCACCAGCAAACAGCAGCACCACCACCCCAACAGTACAGCACCACCACCACTATCAGAAAGGGTACTTACCACCGTGCAGGGATGGGTACTTACCGCCGTGCAGGAAAGGGTACTTACCACCGTGCCAGGAAGGGTACTTACCGCCGTGCAGGGAAGGGTACTTACCGCCGTGCAGGGAAGGGTACTTACCGCCGTGCAGGGAAGGGTACTTACCACCGTGCAGGGAAGGGTACTTACCGCCGTGCAGGGAAGGGTACTTACCACCGTGCCGGGATGGGTACTTACCGCCGTGCAGGGAAGGGTACTTACCGCCGTGCAGGGAAGGGTACTTACCGCCGTGCAGGGAAGGGTACTTACCGCCGTGCAGGGAAGGGTACTTACCACCGTGCCGGGATGGGTACTTACCGCCGTGCAGGAAAGGGTACTTACCACCGTGCCAGGAAGGGTACTTACCGCCGTGCAGGGAAGGGTACTTACCGCCGTGCAGGGAAGGGTACTTACCGCCGTGCAGGGAAGGGTACTTACCACCGTGCAGGGAAGGGTACTTACCGCCGTGCAGGGAAGGGTACTTACCACCGTGCCGGGATGGGTACTTACCGCCGTGCAGGGAAGGGTACTTACCGCCGTGCAGGGAAGGGTACTTACCGCCGTGCAGGGAAGGGTACTTACCGCCGTGCAGGGAAGGGTACTTACCGCCGTGCAGGGAAGGGTACTTACCGCCGTGCAGGGAAGGGTACTTACCGCCGTGCAGGGAAGGGTACTTACCACCGTGCAGGGAAGGGTACTTACCGCCGTGCAGGGAAGGGTACTTACCACCGTGCAGGGAAGGGTACTTACCGCCGTGCAGGGAAGGGTACTTACCGCCGTGCAGGGAAGGGTACTTACAACCGTGCAGGGAAGGGTACTTACCGCCGTGCAGGGAAGGGTACTTACCACCGTGCCGGGATGGGTACTTACCGCCGTGCAGGGAAGGGTACTTACCGCCGTGCAGGGAAGGGTACTTACCGCCGTGCAGGGAAGGGTACTTACCACCGTGCCGGGATGGGTACTTACCACCGTGCAGGGAAAGGTACTTACCGCCGTGCAGGGAAGGGTACTTACCGCCGTGCAGGGAAGGGTACTTACCGCCGTGCAGGGAAGGGTACTTACCGCCGTGCAGGGAAGGGTACTTACCGCTGTGCAGGGAAGGGTACTTACCGCCGTGCAGGAAAGGGTACTCACCGCCGTGCAGGGAAGGGTACTTACCGCCGTGCAGGGAAGGGTACTTACCGCCGTGCAGGGAAGGATAGATGTTGAAGGTGTTGTCGTGCAGCCAGGAGGTAACAGTCACGTGCTCTCTCACGTAGGAAGGTACGGCACACCTCAGTACGGCAGTGTTGCCAGACATCACCAGTTGGTCGTACACCTGCACTTCGTACTCCCCCACAACAACTGTCAACACGTGCAAAAAACATGTGTTAATTACAATTCATGAGGAATACTTATCGTTAGAAACTCCTGTCTCCCACAACAGCTGTCACAGCGTCTCCCACAACAGCTGTCACAGCGTCTCCCACAACAGCTGTCACAGCGTCACCCACAACAGCTGTCACAGCGTCTCCCACAACAGCTGTCACAGCGTCTCCCACAACAGCTGTCACAGCGTCTCCCACAACAGCTGTCACAGCGTCTCCCACAACAGCTGTCACAGCGTCTCCCACAACAGCTGTCACAGCGTCTTTAGAACACCTGTCTCCCACAACAGCTGTCACAGCGCCTTTAGAACACCTGTCTCCCACAACAGCTATCACAGCGTCTTTAGAACACCTGTCTCCTACAACAGCTGTCACAGCGTCTTTAGAACACCTGTCTCCCACAACAGCTGTCACAGCGCCTTTAGAACACCTGTCTCCCACAACAGCTGTCACAGCGTCTTTAGAACACCTGTCTCCCACAACAGCTGTCACAGCGTCTTTAGAACATCTGTCTCCCACAACAGCTGTCACAGCGCCTGTAGAACACCTGTCTCCCACAACAGCTGTCACAGCGCCTTTAGAACATCTGTCTCCCACAACAGCTGTCACAGCGTCTTTAGAACATCTGTCTCCCACAACAGCTGTCACAGCGTCTTTAGAACATCTGTCTCCCACAACAGCTGTCACAGCGTCTCCCACAACAAGTGCACTGTTGTCTCCTACAGCAAGTGCACTGTTGTCTTCCAAAACAAGTGCACTGTTGTCTCCCACAACATGTGCACTGTTGTCTCCCACAACAAGTGCACTGATGTGTCCTACAACAAGTGCACTGTTGTCTCATACAACAAGTGCACTGTTGTCTCCTACAACAAGTGCACTAGTGTCTCCTACAACAAGTGCACTACTGTCTCCTACAACAGGTGCACTGTTGTCTCCTACAACAAGTGCACTGTTGTATTTTACAACAAGTGCACTATTGTCTCCTACAACAAGTGCACTGTTGTGTCCTGCAACAAGTGCACTGTTGTCTCATACAACAAGTGCACTGTTGTATCCTGCAACAAGTGCACTAGTGTCTCCTACAACAAGTGCACTACTGTCTCCTACAACAAGTGCACTGTTGTCTCATACAACAAGTGCACTGTTGTCTCCTACAACAAGTGCACTGTTGTCTCCTACAACAAGTGCACTGTTGTGTCCTACAACAAGTGCACTGTTGTGTCCTACAACAAGTGCACTGTTGTCTCATACAACAAGTGCACTGTTGTCTCCTACAACAAGTGCACTAGTGTCTCCTACAACAAGTGCACTACTGTCTCCTACAACATGTGCACTGTTGTCTCCTACAACAAGTGCACTGTTGTATTTTACAAGTGCGCTATTGTCTCCTACAACAAGTGCACTGTTGTGTCCTGCAACAAGTGCACTGTTGTGTCCTACAACAAGTGCACTGTTGTCTCATACAACAAGTGCACTGTTGTCTCATACAACAAGTGCACTGTTGTGTCCTACAACAAGTGCACTGTTGTCTCATACAACAAGTGCACTGTTGTCTCATACAAGTGCACTAGTGTCTCCTACAACAAGTGCACTACTGTCTCCTACAACAAGTGCACTGTTGTCTCCTACAACAAGTGCATTGTTGTCTCCTACAACAAGTGAACTAGTGTCTCCTACAACAAGCGCACTAGTGTCTCCTACAACAAGTGCACTAGTGTCTCCTACAACAAGTGCACTGTTGTCTCCTACAACAAGTGCACTGTTGTCTCCTACAACAAGTGCACTAGTGTCTCCTACAACAAGTGCACTGTTGTCTCCTACAACAAGTGCACTAGTGTCTCCTACAACAAGTGCACTAGTGTCTCCTACAACAAGTGCACTAGTGTCTCCTACAACAAGTGCACTGTTGTCTCATACAACAAGTGCACTAGTGTCTCCTACAACAAGTGCACTAGTGTCTCCTACAACAAGTGCACTGTTGTCTCCTACAACAAGTGCACTAGTGTCTCCTACAACAAGTGCACTAATGTATCCTACAACACGTGCACTGCTGTCTCCTACAAGTGCACTGTTGTCTCCTACAACAAGTGCACTGTTGTCTCCTACAACAAGTGCACTATTGTCTCGTACAACAAGTGCACTGTTGTCTCTTACAACAAGTGCACTAGTGTCTCCTACAAAAAGTGCACTAGTGTCTCCTACAAGTGCATTAGTGTCTCCTACAACAAGTACACTGTTGTCTTCTACAAGTGCACTAGTGTCTCCTCCAACAAGTGCACTAGTGTCTCCTACAAGAAGTGCACTGTTGTCTCCTACAAGTGCACTAGTGTCTCCTACAACAAGTGCACTGTTGTCTCCTACAACAAGTGCACTGTTGTCTCCTACAACAAGTGCACTGTTGTCTCCTACAACAAGTGCACTGTTGTCTCCTACAACAAGTGCACTGTTGTTTCCTACAACAAGTGCACTAGTGTCTCCTACAACAAGTGCACTAGTGTCTCCTACAAGTGCACAAGCGTCTCCTACGACAAGTGCACTGTTGTCTCCTGTTGCGCCCTCTGAAAGGGACACAATGTATATAATGTATACTTGGTGTATATTTCGTTTCATATAATTTTATATTGCTAATATTTACATTAAAAGCTAATATGAAAACATTTTGCTTTATACTCTTATTTGACTTAGCTTCGTCATTAAGTAGGATGTAACATTTACACTTCACTGTGCTCACTGTTCGAGAGTTGTGGTTGGCTGTCAGCATTGGTAAACTTATTAGCTAACTATCACTCGCTTGTTTACCTGCCGGCGTCTCTCCAGTACCAGGGGCGAGTCACGTGATATCACCTGAAGTGAGGATTATAGTCGAGAAATCGCTCTCTCCGTAGATGATCATCGCTCGACGAGCACCGAGCTCTCCAATTCTCCTGGTCCTGGGAGCATGGCTCTCTCCATCTGCTTCTAGTGCTGGAAGCATCCCTCTCCTCTCTGGCTGTTTGTTTGTTATTTAGACTGTTTTTGGTAGAGTATGATTTCGTTGGTGAGTCGAAACATTCATCTTGTAACTCAGTGTAACTCTGTTCTCAGAGCTTTGTTTAGACTTAGTGATTTTTGCCGTTTTGCTGAGGTTGAGTGTCGTACCGGCACTTTGAGTCTACCCAGGTCACAAGCTGAAGCTTTTGACCTATTTTATGTGGCATCTACGCACCGTCGTAGTCGGGGATTTGGTTATGCTGAACTTAGATTCAGTATTAAGGGACTGTATAACCCCTGTGGTTTAGCGTTTCTATTTGATTATAATAATAATTAAGGGAGTTTTATGACTTTCATGGAGGATCTGCTGATGGTTCCCAGTTAGGGTCGTTATTTTGTCTCCTTGTTCCTGACTCCGTGCAGCTGCTTGTTACATTATTATTGCTAGGTGAATGGTTCGTCATATTGTTCAAGCAAGCTGTTTTGATTTTCTTGTTGGTCAAGAATATAGATAATTTGTGGACGTTTAGTCAGTGACTGTTTAAGTTGAGTTTAGTCTTAATGAGACATAACGAACAACTTTGAGCACATAAACACACTCTCTCACACACTCTCACACACTCTCACACACACTCTCTCACACACTCTCTCTCTCACACACTCTCTCACACACACTCTCTCACACACACTCTCACACACACACTCTCTCACACACACTCTCTCACACACTCTCTCACACACACTCTCTCACACACACTCTCTCACACACACTCTCACACACACTATCTCACACACACTCTCACACACACTCTCTCACACACTCTCACACACACTCTCTCACACACACTCTCTCACACACTCTCACACACACTCTCACACACTCTCTCACACACTCTCACTCTCACACACACTCTCACACACACTCTCACACACACTCTCTCACACACACTCTGGGGTCTGTCCTATGAAGAGAGGTTGAGGGAAATAGGACTAACAACACTGGAGGAAAGAAGGGTCAGAGGAGACATGATAACGACATACAAAATACTGCGGGGAATCGACAAGGTAGACAGTGACAGGATGTTCCAGAGAGGGAACAGAGAAACAAGGGGACACAACTGGAAGCTGAAGACTCAGATGAGTCAAAGGGATGTTAGGAAGCATTTCTTCAGCCACAGAGTAGTCAGGAAGTGGAATAGTCTAGAGAAAGATATAGTGGAGGCAGGAACCATACATAGTTTTAAGACGAAGTATGATAAAGCTCATGGAGCAGGGAGAGCAGAGACCCAGTAGCGGACAGCGAAGAGGCGGGGCCAGGAGCTGAGTCTCAACCCCTGCAACCACAATTAGGTGAGTACAATTAGGTGAGTACTCTCTCTCACACACACTCTCTCACACACACACTCTCACACACTCTCTCACACTCTCTCACACACACACTCTCTCACACACACTTACACACACTCTCTCACACACTCTCACACACACACTCTCACACACACACTCTCTCACACACACTCTCTCACACACACTCTCTCACACACACTCTTGTATATGTTTGTATTATTTTTAAACTTGATAACGTACCAGACGGTACTTAAGAGTCATACTGATATCAACCATTGCCTTCAGCACTACCTACCTGGAGGGTATTCCGGGGATCAACACCCCCGCTTTCCCGGTCCATGACCAGGCCTCCTGGTTGATCAGGGCCTGATCAACGAGGCTGTTACTGCTGGCCGCACGTAGTCCAACGTACGAACCACAGCCCGGCTGATCCGGCACTGACTTTAGGTATCTGTTCAGCTCCCTCTTGAAGACAACCAGGGGTCTATTGGTAATACCTCTTATGGCTGGTGGGAGGCTGATGAACAGTCTTGGGCCCCGGACACTTATTGTGTTTTCTCTTAGTGTACCAATGGCTCCACTACCATATGTACAAATTAACTTTGCACAACAAGAGAAGTGAAGGAGCTTATATCTTAAATTATATCAGATTCATTTACTTTGATTTCGTTCACCTAGACAACTTTATTAATAAGCTTTTCAATTTTTAGTTCGTTAGTTAGTATCGTATCAGTTGCAGTCCTAAAGCACTATTATAATTTATCATAATACTTTCTGATAACTTGTTATAAAAACCAGAAACAGGTTTGATGCTAGAGGGAAAGACCTTCTAGTATTCACTGGAGATGTCTATACTTTATAGATTTCGCATTTTGTAAAATCTCCCACAAGTGCACCGTTGTCATCTCCCACAAGTGCACTGTTGTCATCTCCCACAAGTGCACCGTTGTCATCTCCCACAAGTGCACCGTTGTCATCTCCCACAAGTGCACCGTTGTCATCTCCCACAAGTGCACCGTTGTCATCTCCCACAAGTGCACTGTTGTCATCTCCCACAAGTGCACCGTTGTCATCTCCCACAAGTGCACTGTTGTCATCTCCCACAAGTGCACCGTTGTCATCTACAACAAGTGCACTGTTGTCTCCCACGACAAGTGCACTGTTGTCTCCCACGACAAGTGCACTGTTGTTTCCCACGACAAGTGCACTGTTGTCTCCCACGACAAGTGCACTGTTGTTTCCCACGACAAGTGCACTGTTGTCTCCTACGACAGGTGCAATGCAGTCTCCTACAACAAGTGCACTCTTGTCTCCTAGAAGTGCACTGTTGTCTGCCTCAACAAATGCACTACAGTCTCCTACAATAAGTACACTCCAGTCTTCTACGACAAATGCACTGCAGTCTCCTACAAGTGCACTACAGTCTCCTACAATAAGTACACTCCAGTCTTCTACGACAAATGCACTGCAGTTTCCAACAATTGCACTACAGTCTCCTACAATGGCACTGCAGTCTTCTACAATGACACTGCAGTCTCCTTCAATGGCACTGCAGTCTCCTACACCTACAATGGCACTGCAGTCTCCTACAATGGCACTGAAGTCTCCTACAAGGGCATAGTAGTCTCCTACAATGGCACTACAGTCTCCTACAATGGCACTGAAGTCTCCTACAAGGGCACAGTCTGCTAAGACAAGTGCACTGCAGTCTCTATAAAGAAGTGCTCTGCAGTTTTCTACAACACTTTCACAACAATCTCCTACAAGGTATTCACAGCAGTCCCCCATGAAAGTCACTGGTATCTCCTACATCAAGTCAACAACTGCAACGGAGACTCCCACAAGTTCCCTGACGTCCCCTGCACTGGCTGAAGAGGTAACTGACGTAAACACTTTACACAGCTTCCTGAATAGATATGACAGCGCACTGGAAGCCAGAAATCGGTGAAACCGGAAGATAAAAATCTATTGAGGTGGCACCACGAGCGGTGACTCGACCCACACAAACACAGCAAGTTAAAACACCTGCACTACATAGCAAACATCTGCTGAATCCCCCAAAACATCCGGTAATTAAATTCCGTTTTAATGATGTTAATTACATTTTACTACATAAATGCTTTTTCACTTGTTAATTACGTACAAGGATCAGACACACAAGACCACCTGTTATCTCACCACATAATTCCACAAATTTGGTGGTCATCAACGTCAGCCACAATAACAAACAATATCATCATTCTGTCACAACGTCAGCCACAATAACAAACAATATCATCATTCTATCACAACATCAGCCACAATAAGAAACAATATCATCATTCTATCACAACATCAGCCACAATAACAACAATATCATCATTCTATCACAACATCAGCCACAATAACAACAATATCATCATTCTATCACAACATCAGCCACAATAACAACAATATCATCATTCTATCACAACATCAGCCACAATAACAACAATATTATCATTCTGTCACAACATCAGCCACAGTAACAAACAATATCATCATTCTGTCACAACATCAGCCACAGTAACAAACAATATCATCATTCTGTCACAACATCAGCCACAATAACAAACAATATCATCATTCTGTCACAACATCAGCCACAGTAACAAACAATATCATCATTCTGTCACAACATCAGCCACAATAACAAACAATATCATCATTCTGTCACAACATCAGCCACAATAACAAACAATATCATCATTCTGTCACAACATCAGCCACAATAACAAACAATATCATCATTCTGTCACAACATCAGCCACAATAACAAACAATATCATTATTCTGTCAAAACATCATCCACAATAACAAACAATATCATTCTGTCACATCATCAGCCACAATAACAAACAATATCATCATTCTGTCACATCATCAGTCACAAAAACAACTATATCATTCTGTCACAACATCAGCCACAATAACAAACAATATCATCATTCTGTCACAACATCAGCCACAATAACAAACAATATCATCATTCTGTCACAACATCAGCCACAATAACAAACAATATCATCATTCTGTCACAACATCAGCCACAATAACAAACAATATCATCATTCTGTCACAACATCAGCCACAATAACAAACAATATCATCATTCTGTCAAAACATCATCCACAATAGCAAACAATATCATCATTCTGTCACAACATCAGCCACAATAACAAACAATATCATCATTCTGTCACATCATCAGTCACAATAACAACAATATCATTCTGTCACAACATCAGCCACAATAACAAACAATATCATCATTCTGTCACAACATCAGCCACAATAACAAACAATATCATCATTCTGTCACAACATCAGCCACAATAACAAACAATATCATCATTCTGTCAAAACATCAGCCACAATAACAAACAATATCATCATTCTGTCACAACATCAACCACAATAACAAACAATATCATCATTCTGTCAAAACATCATCCACAATAACAAACAATATCATCATTCTGTCACAACATCAGCCACAATAACAAACAATATCATCATTCTGTCACAGCATCAGTCACAATAACAAACAATATCATTCTGTCACAACATCAGCCACAATAACAAACAATATCATCATTCTGTCACATCATCAGTCACAATAACAACCAATATCATCATTCTATCACTACATTAGACACAGCCATGGCTGTAATTAGTAAAACATTTAATCATGCCGAGGATTGATGTTAATAAAATTATTGGAGACGCTCAAACAATCCTTAACAAACACTAAATTCTCCCCACTAGTTAATTTTAAATAATTTAAGAAGATTTTTTGTTAAGAATAATAAATGCAAACAATATTCTTTCTTAATTACGTAAAATACACAATACTCTTTATTAATTACTTAAAACAGACAACACGCTTTCTTAATTAATCAAAACAATCAATATAGCGGATTATAACAGGCAAAATGTGAACAAAAAATTCCACTGATTAAATTCCACTGGTTAAATTCCACTGGTAAATTCCACTGGTTAAATTCCACTGGTTAAATTCCACTGGGTAAATTCCACTGGTTAAATTCCACTGGTTAAATTCCACTGGTTAAATTCCACTGGTTAAATTCCACTGGTTAAATTCCACTGGTTAAAGTCCTTTTAAACGCACAATATCTCGCCAATTGTACGTGAAACAAAATTTTTTACCCTTGTTAAATTCCATGAAAAGACAATTCACCAGTTCGTTACTTTTAACAATGGTAGTGTGTCTGTTTCTTATTATAAACAAATGCAATTCATCCATTGATTATCTTAAACACTAAGCATCTGTTGATTACTTAAATATAATACACCTGTTGATTACTTTAAACAAAATGCACCTGGTGTTTGCCTTAAACAAACACAACACACCTGTTGATTGCTTTAAAGAAACACAATATACCTATTGATTGCCTTAAACAAGCACCATACCTTTATTAATTACCTTAAACACTGAGTGAAAGTTTTCACTCGGTTAATTAGTGACAAACAACACCTGCAACAACTGCCAATCCCCAGCAAAACAATCTTGATTTAATTATAGTCTGCGAACAAATTATACGAGGCCTTTATATAACAACAACAGTTGCACTAATTATTTTGACGTTGCAGACAACAAATCATCAAAATATTTTCCAGCATCTTGAATATTGCATGATTTTTAAGGGAATCTCCCTGCATCTTGCATGGTTTTTAAGGGAATCTCCCTGCATCTTCCATGGTTTTTAAGGGAATCTCCCTGCATCTTCCATGGATTTTCAGGGAATCTCCCTGCGTCTTGCATGGTTTTTAAGGGAATCTCCCTGCATCTTGCATGGTTTTTAAGGGAATCTCCCTGCATCTTGCATGGATTTTAAGGGAATCTCCCTGCATCTTGCATGGTTTTTAAGGGAATCTCCCTGCATCTTGCATGGTTTTTAAGGGAATCTCCCTGCATCTTGCATGGTTTTTAAGGTAATATCTCTGTATCTTGTAAGGTTTTTAAGGGAATCTCCCTGCATCTTGCATGGTTTTTAAGGTAATATCTCTGTATCTTGTAAGGTTTTTCAGGGAATCTCCCTGCATCTTGCATGTTTTTAAGGTAATATTTCTCCATCTTGCATGGTTTTCAAGGGAATCTCAATGCGTCTTGCAGTATTTTAAAAGTAATCTCCCTGCAACTTGCATGGTTTTTAAGGTAATCTCCCTGCATCTTGCATGGTTTTTCAGGGAATCTCCCTGCGTCTTGCAGTGTTTTTAAAATAATCTCCCTGCATCATGAATGGTTTTTAAGGTAATCTCCCTGCATCATGCATGGTTTTTAAGGTAATCTCCCTGCATCATGCATGGTTTTTAAGGTAATCTCCCGCATATTGCATGGTTTTAAGGTAATCTCCTGCATCTTGCATGGTTTTTAAGGTAATCTCCTACATATTGCATGGTTTTAAGGTAATCTCCTGCATCTTGTATGGTTTTTAAGGTAATCTACTGCATCATGAATGGTTTTTAAGGTAAACTCCCTGCATTAGGCATGGTTTTTAAGGTAATCTCCTGTATCTTGCATGGTTTTTAAGGTAATCTCCTGTATCTTGCATGGTTTTTAAGGTAATCTCCTGTATCTTGCATGGTTTTTAAGGTAATCTCCTGTATCTCTCATGGTTTTTAAGGTAATCTCCTGCATCTTGCATGGTTTTTAAGAACTTCATTAATATGTATATAGTATGTTTGATATGTACGTTAGCCATGGACGGCAAAAATCTTTAGACAAATAAGTACAACATAGAAAACCACGTACCAGCAAATACATAAAATGTGTGTAACAAACATGGACAGAGACCCATTGGGGTCACGTCCCAGCAAGGATGGTGAAGGTGGGAACAAGAACAAACATAGAAGCAAAGACATACTAGAGCAACGTACCAGCACGGACGATGACGGGGGTGGCCAGGAGGGTGCCAGCGGGGGAGGAGGCACGGCAGGTGTACGTAGCAGCGTGTACGTGAGCGTTGTACAGGTGTGCTGGGAACGGTGGGAACACCAGTGAACCATTCTCTGCCACCTGTACCACGCCTTCCACCTGTGGTGAGGGAGATGGTGGTGTTAGTAGTAGTGGTGGTGGTAGTGGTGGTAGTGGTAGGGGTGGTGGTGGTAGGGGTGGTGGTGATAGGGGTGGTGGTGGTAGAGGTGGGGGTGGTGGTACTGGTGGTAGTGGTGGTGGTGGAGGTGGTAGTGGGGGTGGCTGTGGTAGTGATACTGGTGGTGGTTGTGGTGGTGATGATAGTGGTGGTGGATGTGGAGGGGGTGGTGGTGGTGGTAGGGGTGGTGGTGGTAGCGGTGGTACTGGTGGTGGTGGTAGTGGTAGCGGTGGTGGTGATGATAGGGGTGGTGGTGGTGGGGGTGGTGATGGTGTTAGTGGTGGAGGTAAGGGTGGTGGTGGTAGTAGTGGTAGCGGTGGTGGTGGTGATGATAGGGGTGGTGGTGGTGATGATAGGGGTGGTGGTGGTGGGGGTGGTGATGGTGTTAGTGGTGGAGGTAAGGGTGGTGGTGGTAGTAGTAGTGGTGGTGGTGGTAGTGGTGATGGTGATAGTGGTGGTGGCACTGGTGGTGGTGATGGTAGTGTTAGTAGTGGTGAGGGTGGTGGTGGTAGTCTAGGTGGTGGTAGTGGAGGTAGTGGTGGTGGTTTTGGTGGTTGTGGTAGGGGTAGTGGTGGTGGTGGTGGTAGTGGTGGTGTTGGTGGTAGTAGGGGTGGTGGTAGTGGTAGTTTTGCTGGTTATGGTAGTGTTGGTGGTGGTGGTAGTGGTGGTAGTAGTGGAGGTAGTGGTGGTGGTAGTGGTACTGGTGGTGGTTGTGGTGGTGATGATAGTGGTGGTGGATGTGGTGTTGCTGGTGGTGGTGATAGTGTTAGTAGTGGTGGTGGTGATAGTGGTGTGGTGGTAGTGGTGGGGGTGGTGGCACTGGTGGTAGTGGTAGTGGTGGTGGATGTGGTGGGGTGTTGGTGATAGTGTTAGTAGTGGTGGTGGTGATAGTGGTGTGGTGCTAGTGGTAGGGGTGGTGGTAGGGGTGGTGGTGGTACTGGTGGTAGTGGTGGTAATGGTAGCGGTGGTGGTATTGGAGGTGGTGGGGAGGGTGATGGTGTTGGTGGAATTAAGGGTGGTTGTGATGGTGGTTGTAGTAGTGGTGGTGGTGGTGATGATAGTGGTGGTGTCAGTGGTGGTGGTGATGGTAGTATTAGTAGTGGTGGAAGTGGTGGTGGTAATGGTGGTGGTGGTGGTAGTGGTGGTGGTGGTGGTTTTGGTAGGTGTGGTGGTGGTGGTAGTGGTGGTGTTGGTGGTAGTGGCGATGGTGGTAGTGGTTGTGTTGAGGGTGGTGGTGGTGGTAGTGGTGGTGGTAGTGGTGTTTGTGGTGGTGGGGGTGGTGGATTGTAGTGGTGGGGTGGTGGATTGTAGTGGTGGTAGTAGAAGTTTTGGTAGTGGTGGTATTAGTAGTGTTAGTGGTGGTGATTTTGGTGGTTGTGGTGGTGGTTTTGGTGGTTGTGGTGGTGGTAGTGGTGGTGGTGGTAGTGGTGGTGTTGGTGGTAGTTACGGTGGTGGCGGTGGTGGTAGTGGTAGTGTTGGTGGTGGTGGTGATAGTGGTGGTAGTGGAGGTGGTGGTAGTGGTGGTGGTGGTAGTGGTTGTAGTAGTGTTTGTGGTGGTGGGGGTAGTGGTGGTAGTAGAAGTTTTGGTTGTGGTGGTATTGGTAGTGGTAGTGGTGGTATTGTTATTGGTAGTGGTGGTAGTGGTGGTGGTGGTGATATTGGTGGTGGTAGTGTTGGTGGTGGTAGTAGTTATTGTGGTGATAGTGGTGGTGGTAGTGGTGGTGGTGGTAGTAGTGGTGGTGGTGGTAGTAGTGGTATCATCACTCACTTATCACTCACCATCACTCACTTATCATCACTCACTATCACTCACTTATCACTCAATTATCATCACTCACTTATCACGCAGTTATCATCACTCATCATCATTCACTTATCACTCACCATCACTCGTCACCAACACTCATTTATCATCACTCACCATTACTCATCATCACTCACTCGCCATAATTCACTCATAAAATACATCTAAGTAATTAACATCAATAAATTTTACACTTATTAGTTATAAACAAAAAACATTATGAAGTAACTTTTACTTTTTTTCATAACGTAAACACAAATCAAAACATCAATTTTTTTCTAAATTAAAATAATTAAAAAAACAAATGACAATTACACTGCAAAACAAATTTTTTTATAACCCATTACGTTTGAGAGGTGTGGTGGGAGCTCAAGACCCAAGGTTCACTGAAGCACCAGTGCAGTGGGACATCCTGGCAGACTCCTCCAGTAGACCAGCTCCTCCCAAAGAGCACAAACAGTCCCACTGGGACAAACCGATCATGGAAAAAATTGCCAACACAATGCTCACCAACGCTTCAGGAAAGGACAAAGCTCGTCTCCTAGCGGTGAAGGCACCACACTCAAGAGATTTCCTTCTAGCTGTTCCCAATTCCTCTCTGGGGACTCGACTCGACCCACATGCCATTCGGATTGGTGTTGCTCTTCGCCTAGCCGCCCCCATACTCACCGAACATAGGTGTATTTGCGGCAGGGCGACGGCTGATCAATTCGGACTTCATGGTCTAGTGTGTCACACATCAGAAGGGAAGTATGCTAGACATGAGGAGGTCAATGACATCATAAAGAGAAGCCTCGCCACAGCCCGTTGCCCAGCTCAACGGGAACCCCAAGTGCAGAGGTCAGATGGAAGTCAAAAGCGTCCTGATGGAGCCACTATGCTACCCTGGAAGGATGGTAAGCAGATTGCTTGGGACTACACCTGTGCTGCCACATTGGCAGACACCTACCTGCCAAACTCCTTAGCCGAAAGGGGTGGAGCTGCCAGCCACAGGGAGACCCAGAAGACCCGCAAATATGAAGACCTTCCCTCTTGCTATAACTTCATCCCAATAGGGTCGGAGACCCATGGAGCATGGGGCAAGTGTGCTCTAAAGTTTCTCAAGGAGCTGGGTGGAAAACTCATCATAGAAACCAAGGACCACAGGGCAGGGCGACCAGCTTCCTCTTTCAGAGACTCAGTGTTGCGATCCAGAGGGGAAATGCCTGCAGTATTCTGGGCACGCTGCCCACTACCAGGGAGCTGGACGAAGTATTTGACATGTAGCTCTGAGTTGTCATCTATGTTGTTTTACTCACTATTGTATTCTTGTTAATGTATTTTGACAATGTATTGTATCTTGAAATAAATTTTATATATATTTAATAAAAGATGGGGTGGTAGGGGAAGTGGAATATTCAAATGGCTTCAGAAAGACATCTAAATATTCTTCCTTGAAGCCTTTTTATCCACTTCTCCGAGGCTATGGGACCCACAATTCACACCAGAGGTGGACCCCACTTTGTATATGTCGTGCCGATTAGGTAAAACTTGCGATTTTGGCTTAAATAGCAACGCTCACCTTGCCATATAAGACAAATGAAAATTTGTGTATGCAATAATTTCGCCAAAATCATTCCGAACATAACGAAAAAAATATATTTCATTGTGTTTGTTTATTATTAAATTAATGCTAACGTATCTAAAATATATTTAGTTGGGTTAGGCTAAATTAAATTGCGCTTGTTGTAATAAGGTTAGGTAGGTTTTCAAAGTTTCTCTTGGTACAAAATTATAAATTCTTACATTAACATAAATGAAAAAAATATATCTTTAAACGTATAAGAGAAAATTTTAGAAAGGACTTAATTTTAGATGAGTTCTTGCTAATTGACTAGTTTTACCTAATCGGCACGACTATATATATATATATATATATATATATATATATATATATATATATTGTAACCACGAACGTGTGATATTGATCAATAAGAACACTGTGACTAGCCAAGGACTCGAACCCATGCTGCTTTGACCCTCCTCATGGTGAGCGAAAACACATGACGCTTTAACCCACAGGACCACGCAATCCACGCGCATTTTTCTCTCCAGTTCACTTTTTCTCTTCTTCTTTCTTTGGGGAATACACCTTGAACACACTTCAGCTGCCAGGAAGTTGATCCTTTCAAGGCACTGGTTTGGATCCATGTTATTTAAGATATCTTCCCAACATGTTTCATTTAAGACATGGTTCACCTGGTCCCAGGTGATGTTCTTGTTGTTGAAGTTGTATTTGGTGGAGACACCTTCACAGCTACGTGCATTTTCCTGGCCAGGACGCCTGTGCATGTAAGTCTGAACTTTGATTAGATTGTGATCAGAATTAGTTTTTAATATTGTTATGACTCTTACCAGGTCCTCATTATTTGTGAAGATAAGGTCAAGTGTGTTTTTCAGTCTTGTTGGCTCCACTATCTGCTGACTTAGGGTGTGTTTATCGCAGAGATTTAGTAGCTCATGTGTGTGTGACCTTTCATCTGCGCTGCCTCCAGGGATTGTTTCTGCTATAACATTATTTGCTACATTCTTCCATTGTGTATGTCTTAGGCTGAAATCACCAAGCAGTAAGATGTTTGGGGATGGAGCTGGAAGACTTTCCAGACAGCAATCAATTTTGAGTAGCTGTTCCTTGAACTGTTTGGAGGTTGCATCTGGTGGCTTATATACAACCACGATGACTAGGTTTTGATTCTCGATCTTTATTGTTAGAACTTCAACTACATCATTTGTGGTGTTCAACTTCTCTGTGAAGATGAGCAACTCTCTGACATACACGCCAACCCCCCCTTGTTGCCAGTTCTTTCTGTCGCATCTAACTTTTCTGCACTTCCAGAGGCAGCATCATACTGCAGTTATTCACTGACTGAAACAAACACCTGATTAACAGCAGACCTCTACATTCATGCACGATGGCCCCGCTTTACAGCGCTTCGTTTTATGGCATTTCGCTGGCTGTACCCAGGTATCCATATTTCATTGCCAAAGTGATCTTTTGTGTAGGTCTCTTTGAAGGCTGCAAACATCGCATTTGACTCCTCTAGAAGTCCACTGATAAAAGGTATTTTGATGGTGGATGGCGGCCCTGATCGAGGTTGTATTCTGTGTTTGTTGGGGGGATTTTGTTATTGGCATCGGTAGTTGTGGTTCTGGAGGGCCATGGGGGGCCACTGGCTGTGCAGTCCAACAAGGCTCCAAGGTGATGGACTATTTTCGTTATTTCCTTCCATTTTCTTTCTTCGTTTCCTGCCACTAAAAAATCACTTGGAGTGGGGTTGTCGTAACTACTACAGTTTGTCTTATGAGGTCTCTACCTCCTGGTCCAAAATATCCTTGCAAAACTTACCTAACCTTATTATAACAAGCGCAATTTAATTTAGCCTAATCCAACTAAATATGTTTAAGATAAGTTTACAATAATTTAATAATAAACAAACACAATGAAATATATTTTTTTCGTTAGGTTTAGAATGATTTTTGTGAAATTATTTCATACACAAATTCTCGCTTGCCTTATTCGGCAAGAAGGGCATTGCTATTTAAATATATATATATATATATATATATATATATATATATATATATATATATATATATATATATATATATATATATATATATATATATATATATATGCACTCATGTACACACACACTGGTGGAAGAAGAAGTCATCATGGTCAGAAGTGACAGAGCAGAGAAAGTGCATGCGCAGAACCTTCATGAGACCAGTTACAAGTCACACAAGTGACTGAGATCAATACAGGTGCAAGCGGTCAAGAACATACTGTTATCACCCGTTAATTTTAGGATATAACGAAGTAAGTGAACGAGGCTTTGTGAGAGTTAACTGTCGTATGTCACGAACTGTGTAGTCTCGAATCCCCTTTGTAATATATGATGAATTAGGATCGTGTGCAACATCTGAGCATCATTATCCTGTCGATGTTTCGCCCATCAGTGGCTTCATCAATACAATACAGAAGACTAAAGAGGTCGAAGATGAGGGAATCAGTCCCCTCAGAGCCTAGGAGCAGGTGTTAGGTACCGTAGTCTTGTCGAATCTGAAGCACAGGCAACATGATCTAATATGTATATAGAGGAAGTGTTAAGGCGTACTCGATTAAATAAGGTCAAGAGTGTGATCAGGGACAATTAATTAACATCTCTGCAGAAGTGAGAAGGAAGGTGAGTGAGCACTGTGTTGCAGTGTTGACAACTTTTGACAGAAGGTGAGTGAGCACTGTGTTGCAGTGTTGACAACTTTTGACAGAAGGTGAGTGAGCACTGTGTTGCAGTGTTGACAACTTTTGACAGAAGGTGAGTGAGCACTGTATTGCAGTGTTGACAACTTTTGACAGAAGGTGAGTAAGCACTGTATTGCAGTGTTGACAACTTTTGACAGAAGGTGAGTAAGCACTGTATTGCAGTGTTGACAACTTTTGACAGAAGGTGAGTGAGCAGTGTGTTGCAGTGTTGACAACTTTTGACACGGGGGGTCAGAAAGTAACTTCCCCGAGAAAGTTAATACATGCATTGGAAGGAGGAACAGGAGCAGGTGCAAGAAATATATCGGAAAGGAAGGTACGACGGATGAAAACATGAACGAGGGAGAATGAGGATGATAGGTGATTTGAAAAGAAAAATTAGTACAGCTCAGAAAAAAATTGGACAAGTAGAAGCTGAGGAAGTGGGAGGAAGGAAGGAGAGAGGGAGAAGGAGTAGAGGAATGGAGGAGGAGGAGGAGGAGGAGGAGGAGGAGGAGGAGGAGAAGGAGGAGGAGGAGGAGAAGGAGGAGGAGGTAGCGAAAACAAAGTTTGACTAACCTGCTCTCAAAGGAAGTTTTCTGATTGATGGAAATGGTCAGGAGAAAAATATGGAAATGGTAAATAAAAAAACACGAATCAGCGTTAACCTCGAAACATGAAGAAGATATAGGAAATCCAGTGATGGATTTATATAGTTGATCGAAAAGAAGACATTCAGGGTAGGATAAAGAAGACACTCAGGGTAGCATAAAGAAGACACTCAGGGTAGGATAAAGAAGACACTCAGGGTAGGATAAAGAAGACACTCAGGGTAGGATAAAGAAGACACACAGGGTAGCATAAAGAAGACACTCAGGGAAGGATAAAGAAGACACACAGGGTAGGATAAAGAAGACACACAGGGTAGGATAAAGAAGACACTCAGGGTAGGATAAAGAAGACACACAGGGTAGGATAAAGAAGACACTCAGGGTAGGATAAAGAAGACACTCAGGGTAGGATAAAGAAGACACACAGGGTAGGATAAAGAAGACACACAGGGTAGGATAAAGAAGACACTCAGGGTAGGATAAAGAAGACACACAGGGTAGGATAAAGAAGACACACAGGGTAGGATAAAGAAGACACACAGGGTAGGATAAAGAAGACACACAGGGTAGGATAAAGAAGACACACAGGGTAGGATAAAGAAGACACACAGGGTAGGATAAAGAAGACACACAGGGTAGGATAAAGAAGACACTCAGGGTAGGATAAAGAAGACACTCAGGGAAGGATAAAGAAGACACTCAGGGTAGGATAAAGAAGACACTCAGGGTAGGATAAAGAAGACACTCAGGGTAGGATAAAGAAGACACACAGGGTAGGATAAAGAAGAGACACAGGGTAGGATAAAGAAGACACTCAGGGTAGGATAAAGAAGACACTCAGGGTAGAATAAAGAAGACACTCAGGGTAGGTTAAAGACACTCAGGGTAGGATAAAGAAGACACTCTGCGTAGGATAAAGACACTCAGGGTAGGATAAAGACACTCAGGGTAGGATAAAGAGAGGAGTCCTGGGAAGTGAGGCAGGTTGACAACTATCAATGACTCACAAGGTCAGTGGAGTTGCAGGTTTCATGAACCTGGAGTCGCTGGTGAGGAGCAAAACTCACCTTTAAATAATATTCGACAAATTGCTGACTGATGGGCGAGACAGCGAGCCGACATAACAACGTTTCACTGAAGCTTCCCTTGAGCGAAACGCTTTTTTTTTTTAAATCCAAGATGTTTTACGAGACACCGTTCTACAGAAGGAAAAAACAACAACTAAACTTTACGAATCTCACTGATAGAAACGAATGATTCTGATAAAAGACAGAATACAAATAAAAGTAAATTCAGAAGAAGCGATGACAGCGAATTTAGAAAACACAGCACAAATATCATAAAGATGCCACAAAGATAACCTTGCGATGAAAGAGGAATAAGGCGAACAGACAAATACATAAAAAAAGATGTGATACAACAGACGGAGAAGAATCTACAGCAACAACAATAACACTAACGATAAAATGGGAGCGAGAGAGTGCTAGAAAGTGTTCCCTCATTAAGCTCAACAATAGATTGAGTAACGTCAGTGAGCTTTGAGTGGCAGACGGCAGGAGCCGCAGCCACGTCCAGGCAGTGTCAACCGTAAACACTGCGATTCCTGGATTAACCTGCTTGCATTTTCCAGTTGAGCTGCGTCCCCTTAAAGGAACTTCTGTATCCACGTTCGTAGGAGTACCACAGTGGCAAGAGTACCCACCGTTGTACGAGTACCCACCGTTGTACGAGTACCCACCGTTGTACGAGTACCCACCGTTGTACGAGTACCCACCGTTGTACGAGTACCCACCGTTGTACGAGTACCCACCATTGTACGAGTACCCACCGTTGTACGAGTACCCACCGTTGTACGAGTACCCACCTGTACGAGTACCCACCATTGGACGAGTACCCACCGTTGTACGAATACCCACAATTGTACTAGGCACAGCGATACCGCCATACTGGTGTTAGTCACTTGTGCAACACATAGGTCAGATGTTGGTTAGACATGTCAGGTGTGTGTTAGATATGTCAGGTGTGGGTCAGTTATGTCAGGTGGGGGTCAGATATGTCAGTTGTGGGTTAGATATGTCAGGTGTGTGTCAGATATGTCAAGTGTGAGTCAAATATGTCAGGTGTCGGTCAGATATGTCAGGTGTGGGTCTGATCTGTCAAATGTGGTTCAGGTGTCGGTCAGATAAATATCAAAGGTGGGTCAGATGAGTGTTAGGTAAGGATCAGGTGTGTCAGTCATTTGCATATCTGTCATGTGAGGATCAGGTGTGTCAGTCATTTGCGTATGTCATGTGGGGATCAGATGTGTTAGTCATTAGCGTATCTGTCATGTGAAGATCAAGTGTATCAGTCATTTGCGTGTCAGTCAGGTGTGGATTAGGCGTGTCATGAGTGATTTGTGTGTTAAGTGTGAGTCAAGTGTGGATCAGCGGTGTCAGGCTTGGATAAGGTGTGTCACGGGTAACAGATGTATGAAGTGTGAGTCAGGTGTGGGTCAGGGGTATCAAGTGTGGGTCAGGTGTGTCAGGAGAGGGTCAGGGGTATCAAGTGTGAAAAAGGTGTGTCAGAGATGACATGTGTGTTAAGTGTGAGATAGGTGTGGGTCAGGTGTGTCATTAGTGAGTCAGGTGTGTCAAGTGAGTCAGGTGTGTCAAGTGTGAGTCAGGTACGTCAGGTGTAGGTCAGGTGAGTCTGGTGTGGATCAGATGTGAGCTTAGGGAAAACTTACTGAGCCCTGGGAAGACCGGAGTTATTTTGGGCTAAAAAGCAATTACGGTCGACAAGATCAGACCAGGATAGGAAACGCAAGGGGGCGGAGGGAGAGAGAGAGAGAGAGAGAGACCCATATGCAGTCTCTCTCTCTCTCTCTCTCTCTCTCTCTCTCTCTCTCACACACACACACACATACACAAACCCACACTCACCTGGTCCAGGGGACGACCATCATGGTAGGTCCAGGTGAGGGTTGGGGTGGGTATTCCCTCTGCTACACAGGTGACAGTGGCACCGGAGGTGTTAGTGAAGTGCAGGTGTCTAGGTGGTTCCTGGGTGAAGGTGGGGCCCTGTGTGGCCCTCCCTGCTGCTGCGCCTCCTGTAGAAGAGACAGAGATGAAACTGTGTCAGCATCGTCAGCAGTTCTAGCAGCAGCAACAACAGCGTCAGCAGCAAGGTTTGAAGCACTGGCAGAAGCGCCAGCAGCAGCAGCAACAACAACATCAACAACAGAAATAGCAGTAGCAACAGCAACATTTCGCACCAGGGAGACACCCTCAGCACCTGCCTGCAGGAGGAGTCAAAGAGACACAAATTTGGAGAATCTTGACATTATTTATATTAAGTAAGCTGACCTCCTCGCTCCATGACACCTTCACATGAGTGTGTGAGGGGCTGACCGCAAGACAGTGTGAGTGTGAGGGGCTGACCGCAAGACAGTGTGAGGTGCTGACCGCATGATAGTGTTAGTTCACAGATGACACCTTACTAACTAAAAGATGCGGTAGTGGAGCCTCACAACACAGTGTTCCTATATGTAAGACAATGAAGCCTCCCTAAAACAGTCTACTTGTATGTAAGATAGTGAAGCCCCCCAAAAACAATCTACCTGCATGTAAGACAATACTAAGAAGCCTCCTAAAACATGCTTCCTGATTGTAAGATGAGAGAAGCCTCCCAAAGCAGGAGCATGTACGAAGAGGTGGTGAAACGCCCACATACACTCAGTGATGAAGCAGATCAGGAAAAGAGTTGAGGCTCATACATATATGGATGATTGGAACGAGGTTCTTTCGGCTTCTCCGCTCACGAATAAAGAACCAGCCTTTTTCAATTATATTTTATTTGGTAAAAATTGAGTTCATCGGCAGTGTGGTGTACCTTTTTGCCTATTTTGTTACATCCAAACTCCTCTTCTCCCTCCTTTCTCTTTTCTGTCTCTCTACTATGTATAATTTTATCTTGGCCTCCGCTGTGGGATAATGGAAACATCTTAAAAAAAAATCAATTTCTTCTGTGCTTGGGATAGGTTCTTCTGAGAGATGGCAATTCCCAAGTGATAGTAACTACAGCTCTGCTGGAAGGAAACCTTTGAAGCTGCCGTAGCTGACGAACCCTTACTGGAATGATTGACGATATCCTCATTGCCACACTGAAGACTCCCAGCTCCTGGCTGATGGATTACAACGCCTTATATGAGGCACATCCTGCGTGATGGAATCTGACTGCCTAACTTCTTTCAACGCACCGACCGTATCCCACCGAAGCAGGGTGGCCCAAAAAGAAAAACAAAAGTTTCTCTTTATAAATTTAGTAATGTATACATGTGAAGGAGTTACTATCCCCTTGCTCCCGGCATTTTAGTCGCCTCTTACGACACGTATGGTTTACGGAGGAAGAATTTTGCTCCAGTTTCCCATGGAGATAAAAGGAAATAAACAAGAACAAGAATTAGTAAGAAAAGAGAAGAAAACCCAGATGGATATGTGTATGTATAAATATGCGTGTACATGAATGTGTAGTGTGACCTAAGTGTAAGTAGAAGTAGCAAGACATACCTGTAGCCTTGCATGTTTATGAAACAGAAAAAGGACATCAGCAATCCTACCATCATGTAAAACAATTACAGGTTTCTGTTTTACACTCACTTGGCAGGACGGTAGTACCTCCCTGGGCGGTTGCTGTCTACCAACCTACTACCTAGGTGACTGTCTAACTATCCTATAGAATAGGGTAGCAACCCTCTGCTGATATATACAATATTGGAAACAAATTAACTCCTCCACTCATGCAACACCCTCTCACTGTCTTTTTCACGCTTTCGTGAGCCTATATATTAAATACTACAACGAACATACCAACAGGACCCCCAGTACACCACAGCAGCAGAACCAGCAACACATTAACAGAACCAAGAACAATCCAACAAACCTACAAATATTCCAACGGGATTGTTAGCAAACCAGCAGAACGACCAACACTCCGTCATTACCACTAACAGGATTCTCTCAGCAAGGAAGATTGCACGTTACTATACAGATCGACGCGTCTCCCGAGATAAACGCTACATGACTGTCTGGACCAGGCAGGGCACAACAGGTGCTGCAAGAGTGGCATATTTACCCACTCAGACGAAATGTTTGAGAAAGTGAAACTGAATGGAAATTGAGAGAAGTTAATGTGATTTTAGGTTTTGAAGCATGTACGTGGAGAGAGAGAGAGAGAGAGAGAGAGAGAGAGAGAGAGAGAGAGAGAGAGAGAGAGAGAGAGAGACTTGACTAAGACTCACTCAAGTCCTAACACAGCCGGTCAAATAATCCTCTTGATGTTTAAAGCCAATTTACTTGCTCCAGTGTGTGTGTGTGTATAATTTAAGTCTGATTCAAGAGAAAAGACTGTTTACTGCTTACAGATTGTGTAAATACAAGCTATGTTTCAGAAACAAGATATTTCAACCTACCAGACTTTCCATAAACGACCAATGGTTCCAGACATGAGTGATTTAGAGCTTCCAGACTCTCTATACCTATAACTCACCATGCACATCGTGTCTTAGATCAATGGAAAGTGATTAGAGCTTCCAGACTCTCCATAAGTCACCACTGATTCCAGACACGAGGGTAAATACTGTCTCCAGACAGTGTATAGTGTAAGGTTTGCCGTTGCATCATGATTGTTAATTTTAGTGAAAGATTTTCATAGTTGATCTTAAATGACACAGAAGTCTTTGTGAACAGTGATGCGTACTACTGTGAACAGTGATGCGTACCACTGTGAACTTTGATATAAGTACCACTGCGAATCGTTATATACTTGCCACTTTAAAGATTTAGTAATAAAAATACCAATTATTACATTAATAATAATAATAATAATAATAATAATAATAATAATAATAACGTTTATAATCCACAATATAATAATTTTTATGATTGTAAACAATTGTAGATAATTTGGCACGTCAATCTGGCAACAATCTCCAGCGTAGTGTACAGTTTGCTAATTCACCCCCGTGAGGTACCTAATTTACAGTAGTAATAGTGAGACGAGACAAGCCTCTCCCTAGTGTGATGATGATGATGTTGGTGGTTGTGATGGTGATGATGATGGTGGGGTTGGTGATGGTGAACTTGATGGTGATGGTGGTGATCGTGATGGTGGTGATGGTGGTTGTGATGGTGATTATGGTGATGATGGTGATAGTGAAGGTGGTGGTGGTTGTGTGGTAATGGTGGTGATGGTGATGGTGGTAATGGTGATGGTGGTGATCGTGATGATCGTAGTGATCGTGATGATGGTGAAGGTGGTGATAATGGTGATGGTGGTGATAGTGGTGGTGACGGTAATGGTGGTGATAGTGAAGATGATGGTGAAGGTGATGGTAATGATGATGATGATGGTGAAGGTGATGGAGGTGGTGGTAGTGATGATAATGGTGATGGTGGTGATGGCGATGGTGGTTATGGTGATGGTAATGATAGTGAAGGTGATGGTGGTGATGGTGGATGGTAGATGGGATATTCTGCTACCGTACGCAGGTATCTTGAACCTACGTTATCCCTACTCTCTTCTGTCTCGCTCTCAGTTTAGAGTTTGACTTTATGTCTTGAGAAAAGTTGAGTTCTATCTAATGAGCTGAATGGTTGAGAGGAAAGGCGGTTCCATTATTGTACAGAGTCATGGCGGCACTCTACCCATGGAGGTGGAAGCCTCGTCCTGGCCATTAGAGCCCTCTAGGGTGGGGTGTGGCATGCAAAGAGTATGTTATAGGCGTATGTACATACTCCCACATAGGCTGCCTCCCAACCAGCGAACCGGGTTCTAAGGGTTTAACGATTTTACGGGGCCCCATCGCCCTGGTTTATTGACCAATCACAAGGTGGGTCGGACAACTGCTGAGGTGTTGTGGTATCACTCACGGTCAGCTCTTGCCAGACTCATACAGCTGCTGGTTGCTCACGGTTCTCTCCCTCTATGGCTGTTGTTTTGCCTTTTTTTAATTCCCTTCTGTACTTGGCGGGAATACACTGATAAGCCCCAAGAACCCTGGTTTTCACCACTCGATAGTTGCCAAAATCGTCATTGTTTAATAAAGATGTAAACTCCTGTGCCTTACCATGTAACGGTGAATGCACCTTTGCTGCCCAATGCACCTCAGGCCACCTTAATGATCGAGCCTGGTTTTTAAATGCCTCGAAAAACTGTTCAGGCTCGGCTTCAACAAAACGAGGAACTAGCGGTACTGCTTTTTGCAAACTAAAGTCATCTACAGTCTGCTTGAATTGCCTCCTCTGCTTCTCTCTATCAGACTTCTCCCTAGCATATGCTTGCTGCTCTCTGGTCGTTTCAAGATTGAGTTTGGCTAACTCACGCGCCAATGAAGCGGACTCGCCCTCAGACAAACCCAATGCACCTGTTGCTTCACGAGACTGCTGGTCTTGCTCTGGTATTGTCCCATAGTATGAAGGAACCTACAGCTCCTGTAGCGGGAGATACGTCAATCTGGTGCGCCATAGTTGCTTCAGCTCTCAACTTTGTACGAATAATGTCACGAAGCTGCGCACCAGTAAAAGTGTTTTGATACTCTATACCAATAGAACGAGCAATTCACCAACAACGCTGTAAAGAGAGTTTGGGCAGATGTAGTAAAGTGAATTCAGACACCAATTGCCTGACTCGTAAAGGTGGCATTAACCCCAACTTAACACGCTGTTTGCAATACACGCTCAAGCAGCAATGCACAACACGACGGGATACACACACACAATAGCAAGGCTGACACGCAATAACGGAAGCGATGGCAAAGCTGACACGCAATGCCGAGCGATAGCAAAGCTATCTGAACGATACAAGACTATCTCCAGCTCCAGCTCCCGGACAGGGCTTCCCATATTACGCACTCAGATAATAAAGGCCTGTAAACCCGGTCGTAATGGGACTTGGAACGAAAATAAACACAGCAGTAGTCTTTAAATTGTATTTTCCTTCACCAAGTATGAATATATATATATATATATATATATATATATATATATATATATATATATATATATATATATATATATATATGTACACTTATGTACACTATGTACAAGAGTTTGGAATATAAGTGTACCACAGTAATCAAAGGCAAAACAACAGCCAGAGAGTGAGAGAACCGTGAGGAACCAGCAGCTGAATGAGTCTGGCAAGAGCTGACCGTGAGTGATACCACAACACCTCAGCAATTGTCCGACCCACCTTGTGACTGGTCAGTAAACCAGGGTACTGATTTAACGATGGGGCCCCGCAAGATCGTTAAACCCTTAGCACCCAGTTCGCTGGTTGGGAGGCATCCTGTATGGGAGTGTGTACATACGCCGAATAAGAATAAAATATAACGTACTCTTTGCATGCCACAAAGGTGATGGTGATTTTATGGTGATGGCGGTCATGGTTCATGAAGGTGATGGTGGTGATGGTCGGGGTGGTGGTGGTGGTGGTGATGGTGGTGGTGATGGAGGTGATGGTGGTGATGGTCGGGGTGGTGGTGGTGGTGGTGGTGGTGGTGATGGAGGTGGTGGTGGTGATGGTCGGGGTGGTGGTGGTGATGGAGACGGTGGTGGTGGTGGTGACAGCAAAGACCAGCTTGTCAAGTGGCCAGGAGGTTCTCGATATTTCCACACAAACTGACAAATTCCAAGTCCAAAAAATGTAAGTCCCAGTAAAGTGACTATATGACACCAGCCGCGCTGACCATCACTGACACGCCTTTCACGACACAACCAAGTGTCAGAACTGGTACGTGAGTGTCAGAACTGGTGTATGAGTGTCAGAACTATTGTGTGAGTGCCAGAACTGGTGTATGAGTGTCAGAACTATTGTGTGAGTGTCAGAACTGGTGTATGAGCGTCAGAACTGGTGTATGAGTGTCAGAACTATTGTGTGAGTGCCAGAACTGGTGTATGAGTGTCAGAACTATTGTGTGAGTGTCAGAACTGGTGTATGAGCGTCAGAACTGGTGTATGAGTGTCAGAACTAGTGTGTGTGTGTCAAAACTGGTGTATGAGTGCCAGAAACTGGTGTGTGAGTGTCTGAAATGGCGTATGAGTGTCGGAATTTGTGTGTGAGTGTCAGAGCTGGCGTGTAAGTGTTAGGACTGGTGTGTGGTTGACCGGTGTCAAAGCAAGTCACTTAGATACCAGGGTTGGTGACATGATCCCCCCATCCCCTAGGCAACACCAAGAGTCATTTAATGCTTAGCCATTTCAGACACTGAGTTCAGTCAACACTGTAATACTGAAGTGGATTAAACATATAATTTGCTAAGCAGTAGTAGTTTAACACACGTCGTGACTGACTAGGTATGATCACCTCCGGTATTGTTTCTCAGAGGCTGACTAGAGACCCTCTTGGCGGTCCTTGGTGGCTGCCCCGCCCCACCCCGCCCTGCCCTGCCCCGCCCTGCCCTGCCCCGCCCTGCCCTGCCCCTCCCCGACCAGCCCCGCCCCACCCCGCCCTGCCCCGCCCTGCCCTTCTCCGCCCCGCCCAGCCCCGCCCTACCCTGCACCGCCCGGCCCCGCCTCACCACCCTTGCCACTCGCTATCGCCACTCGCTGCCAATATCATCACCTCCAATTCCTCGGATCCAAATCACGTTCTTCACTGACTCCCTGCATAATTTTACTTTATCTCTCAGTTTGCCTGAACTGCGACTTTATCGAACCATCTCTTCTCTCTCATTCCTTTCCGATTCTCTCCCATTCCCTTCTCCATTTACTTGTATCATAAGCTCTTCCTAACATACCTAACATCCCACCTAACACACACACACACATACCACATATAAGTGAGCACGCACATACATACACACTTAGCCCCCGGTGGCCTAGTGGGTAAAGCTCTTGCTTCACGCACGGAGGGGCCGGGTTCAATTCCCGGTGGGGCAGAAACATTTCGAAGTGTTTCCTAACATACACATACACACACACATATATACAACAGGCCTAGTGTCTAATTGACATGTGCCTAGGACAAAATGGTAACTAACACACACACGCAGACACAAAGTAACACTAACTAATTTACTGAGGAACCTCCGTTTCAACCCCGGTACACTCCCGGTACACCCCCGGTACACCCCCGGTACACCCCCGGTACACTCCCGGTACACCCCCGGTACACCCCCGGTACACCCCCGGTACACTCGCCCGGTCACCCCCGGTACACCCCGGTACACCTCCGGTGCACCCCCGTACACCCCATTACACCCCTGGTACACCCCCGGTACACCCCCCGGTACACCCCCCGGTACACCCCCGGTACACTCCGGTACACCCCCGGTACACCTCTAGTAACCCCCATTACAGCAGGGCACCACCATGAGCGGGAAGGTACACAAGAACACAGTGTTCTCACATCAACAAAAAGCAACTTTCACTGTTGACAAAAATCAATGCCGCCACTCAGCGTAATGAGACTTGTTCAAAAAAGATATGAAGATCATTTTTGCTTCCCCGAGTTTAATCAAATAATGCGAAAAATGTTTGCGATTGCAATATGCAACGACGCGAATTTCTCCTTCGGCTTCCGCATTTTGTGTTGCAGAAGCTGTCCTTTGTTGTGTTGAAGAAGCTGTCCTTTGTTGTGTTGAAGAAGCTGTCCTTTGTTGTGTTGAAGAAGCTGTCCTTTGTTGTGTTGCAGAAGCCGCCCTTTGTTGTGTTGCAAGAACTGCCCACTGATGTGTTGCGAGAACCGCCCGCTGGTGTGTTGCGAAAACCGCCCACTAGTGTGTTACGAGAACCGCCCACAAGTGTGTTGCGAAAACCGCCCACTAGTGTGTTACGAGAACCGCCCACAGGTGTGTTGCGAGAACCACCCACTCGTGTGTTACGAGAACCGCCCACTGGTGTGTTGCGAGAACCGCCCACTGGTGTGTTGCAAGAACTGCCCACTGATGTGTTGCGAGAACCGCCCGCTGGCAATCCACTTTTCAAGGGTAAGCACAGGTGAGTAACATTAATTAAGGTGTTACAGAATTTTAATTTGCCTTTTACGGCTTCCGATACAAAGCAAAGTAACAAACACACAAACAATGGTGAGTAGAGAATAGTAACAAACACACAAACACTGTAATGCTGTAGCAACATGCAGTTTGGTCTCATCATTTACATGAAGACATTTTAAAATGTTTCGACTACATAAGGCTGCTATGTTTCACCTGCATTAGGCTACGATGTTTCGACTACATAAAACTTTGACGTTTTTAGCTATGTGCGTCTGCGGAGTTTCGCCTACATGAAGCAGCGACGTTTCACTTACCGACGAAACCTCGTATTGTGAGAAATTGTACGTTTTTAAAACCACTGTTAGTAGTGCCAGAGGCAGAGCGACGACGTTTTAGGTAAACCGATGTTTTGACCCTCCGGACTTAGCCGTCCGGTGTCAATCCTTAACTATCGTGTTCACTCCAAGTTCTGGAAACCTGACCTTGGTGCTGTTATGGTTCTCAACTCTTGTTATGTCTGTGTTGTGTTCATTAGGTCTTTTATGGGTAAAACAATTTTTCTTTTTGTTTTAATGTAATTTCCTCAAGTTGCGTGTTTCTTTTATACAAGAAGAGACATAATCACAACCTATCAGATACTCATTGATAGACTGATACGGAAACTGACTGACGTTCTGTCCCAGAAACTTCAACAACAGACAAAAGTTGCAAAGCAAAACATTCGTCGGGACAACGTTTATCTCTCTCTGTTAGAGCGAAAGGTAATCGTAATAAAGGCTTCTTCAGCAACGTGTCGTTCGCTCTGCGTAGATCAGCGAAAGTGTTTGGAAGCAGCCGCGTCAGCAGTCAGCAAGAATCACACCACAGGTGTTCCAGCAGGTGTAGTGCGTCCACAACCCTGACAAAACGAATGTTTCCCAACAGAGACACAGAAGTCAGTGTCAGTGTATTTATTCTCGGTGTGTCCAACCACAAGCTGGTCAACCCACCACCCCGTGGGTTTCGTTTGTACCAGGTGCGTCTATTTGTACCACATGAGTTTGTACCATGTGGGTTCCTTTGTACAGAATTCGTTTATTTGTAAAGCATGGATATGTATGTTTTGGCATCATGTGGGTGAGGAAGGGATTGTGTTGTCTGTACCACGAGGGTTGCCTTGTACCACGAGGGTTGCCTTGTACCACGAGGGTTGGCTTGTACCACGAGGGTTGCCTTGTACCACGAGGGTTGCCTTGTACCACGAGGGTTGCCTTGTACCACGAGGGTTGCCTTGTACCACGAGGGTTGCCTTGTACCACGAGGGTTGCCTTGTACCACGAGGGTTGCCTTGTACCACGAGGGTTGCCTTGTACCACGAGAGTTGGCTTGTACCACGAGGGTTGCCATGTACCACGAGGGTTGGCTTGTACCACGAGGGTTGCCATGTACCACGAGGGTTGGCTTGTACCACGAGGGTTGCCCTGTACCACAAGGGTTGCCTTGTACCACGAGGGTTGGCTTGTACCACGAGGGTTGCCTTGTACCACGAGGGTTGCCTTGTACCACGAGGGTTGGCTTGTACCACAGACCAGTGAATGTTACACTTTTGTGTTTATTTGCTTATTTAAAGCTTCTTCCATAATATATTCTCCCCAGCGCTCTCGGGCATTTCGATTATTCACGGAGATTTATTCCTGACAGGCACCACCATTATACAAGGTATATACAGCGAGAGGTGTGTCTCCGTCGGCGTATAAACACACCGAGTCTATTTTAATCTCTGGCGTTGGGATTACAGGTTATATACACCATGAGGTGCATCCACATCAGTGTATATTCACCAAGACTGTTTTAAGCCCAGTTACTGGGGATTAAAGTTGCATTGAGACTGAATAGGCAGTGATAATGGCCCTCGTTAGTCCGTGGGCAAGTCTCGTTACCTGTCTATTACAAACACAGGTAAAGAATGGCCTGTGAGACCTGGTCGTAATGGGAATTGGAGCAAACAAACCTCAACAATAGACTATAATGTATATTTGCCTTCACCAGATATTTACAGATATGTACACTATGTACAATATGTACAGATATAATAGTAAGTGTACACCACGGTGACAGTGGCAAAGCAGAGGCCAGAGAGAGTGAACCGTACTCAACCAGCAGGTAGGCAAGTCTGCCAATGCTTACCGCAAGTGAACCACGTTGCTTCGGCTTTGGAGGGGTTGACTGTGATTGGCCAATGAACCAAGGTACTGATTTAACGACGGGTACCTTATTGGTCGTTAAACCCTTAGCACCTGGTTCGCTGGTTGGGAGGCAGCCTGTATGGGAGTGTGACATACGCCGAATAAATTGTAACATACTCTTTGCATGCCACACCCCCACCCCAAAAGGGCTCTAATAGCAGGGACTAGGCCTCCACCTCCATGGGTAGCGTGTCGCAATGGCACTGAACAATAAAGTACCCTTTCTTCTCAACCATCCATCCAACTCATTAGATAGGGCTCAACTTTTTCTCGAGACTCAAAGTCAAATTCTATCCTAGAGTGAGACAGCAGACAGTAAGGCTAAAATTGGTTCAAGACACCTGGAGAAGGTGGCAGAATGTCCCCTCACTAAAAAAAAAAAAAATTTAAACATTTATAATGGAAAAAAAAGAGCTAGGCTACCCATATGGTCCCTAACACATCCTAACCTAAATTCGTGACAGCGCGTCAGCCAGCACATTTTCCTTTCCGCCAATATATATGACTCTAGTGTTACAGAGTTGCAGCCTGAGACCCCATCTCATCAGATGTGTGTTGTGGTTTTTCATGCTTAGATAGACTAAAGGATTGTGATCGCTGCTAGGGCTTCTTTCTCTTTGGTGCGTAAGCCCTTTAGTGCCACAGGCTGCAACCACTCTTTCCCAGATTTTTGTATTAGTACAGCCCCTACCCCTGACTCACACCAACCTGTAACACAAAAGTTTATCGGTAGACAGGAGAATGGATGCGGTACAAAGTAGCCGTTTGGCTTTATTAAATGCTTCTTGACACTCTGGGGTCCATTGAAATTTTTGTTTATGACTGGTAAGTGAGGTTAGGGGGGCTACAACGTCTGTAGAAGCCTACCATCCATAAGAAACGCTGGAGGGATTTCCTATCATGAGGTACTGTGTAATTCTTAATGGCAAGAATTTTAGCAAATTTAGTGGCTACTTTACCATTACCTACTTCATGGCCCAAAAAAGTAATAGTAGACTGGCCAAAGGATGACTTACACAAATTAACAGTTAACTGGAAACTCTTAAACTTTTCAAAGAGAGCCTTGAGTGTGGGAAACATGTTGGTCCAACGTTTCGGAAACTGCTACTTCATGATAGCCCAGAGTACATTTTTTTAAGACATCCGAATATATGTCATTGTAAGTTTGTAGGTAGTTAGGTTTATTATTTGATCTTCAGACAGCCACAACATTAAAGATCATTGAGGAACACAGAATTAGAAAGCTTAACTTGGATCTCTGGAATGACGTGCAAGGAATCAAGGTCATCTACAGAGGCAGAGAACAGAGTTCTTTATGGGACTCTATGTGGTTTATTAAGCATTTTAATCCGATTTATGTGGTAAAATTTACTTTTCGTGGGTTTATCAAGGGCAGCTACAGCATAATTTACATCATAAATTTTACTTATGATTTGCATTGGTCCCATAAATCTAGGTTTTAAGGTGTGGCTAGGTACAGGTTCCTGCACCTTGTCTCCTGGAGTGAAGGAGCGAAACTTTGCGTTTCTGTCATACCTCTGTTTCATTGTGTTTTGAGCAGATTTTAAGTTAGCCTTAGCCAACTGACGTGCCACCTGCAACCTTGAAGAAGGGTTGTAGAGTGCTATGCAGGCGTCTTCTCCCATCCATCCTTCCTTGAGCACTCGCAGAGGACCTCGTACATTGTACACGAAGATTAGCTCAAATGGACTGTACCCTGTTGATTCCTGCACAGTTTCTCTCATTGCAAATAGCAGCAGAGAAAGTTATTCATCCCAGTCTGTAGCAAAACACATGCAAAAGGTTCTCATCGTTGTTTTTAACGTCTGATGAAATCTTTCCAAGGGGCCGTGGGACTGAGGATGATAGGAGGTGGATAATTTATGAATTATACCTAGCCTAGTTAAAGCTTCCCTAAAAGCTTTGGCTGCAAAGTTAGTACGCTGGTCACTCTGGATAGGCTTTGGAATGCCAAAATAAGATTTAAATTTAGTTATGGCTTTAAGAATGGTTTTAGTGTTTATACTGCGCATAGGGCTTCTTCCGGATACCAAGTAGCTTTGTCCATGATAGTAAATACGTACTGGTTCCCTGACTTGGATTTTGGTAATGGTCCCACACAGTCGATGATTAGTTCGACAAAGGGATCTTCATCTGCAGGTATGGGATGAAGTGGCGCAGGTTTAATGGGGTGTCCAGGTTTACCTACTGTTTCACATTATCTTCAAAAGCGGATGTGATTCTTCATATCTTGCTTTATTTATGGCCAGCAAAACTCTTTCAATATTCTATAAAGAGTTTTTGTAATTCCCAAATCACCTAAAGAGGAATTGTGAGCCATGTTCAAAATTTGTGACCTAAATTTCTTAGGAACTACCAGTCTAATTTTGGGCTCCCCCCAACCTCCTTACCAGTCTCTGTGCAGAGCAGTAGGATGTGTTTAATTTCACATTTGACTGGGTGATCTGAAAAACGAAGTTTGAGGAAGGATCTCTTCGCTGTTCTTCCCGAAAGGACAGTCCCTCGGGCATTTTGCCCGAGTTATGGCCAACATCGGAGAATTATTAGTCACTATAGGTTGTGGACATTATGTTGAATTAAAAATGGTATTACTCAGAAATAACACGGTATCTTTCATAGGGAATCCCTCAGAATCACCTACAGTCAAATATCCTGTATAATATTTACTCTGCACACGAATCTTATGTAAAGGGACAGAAAATACAGCTCCTTCGAATGCTTCTAAGAGAACGGAAGAGTACACTGTGACCACTTGGGACGACTTCCCAAATGCAAGTATTTAGCTTAAATATTTAATTTGAAATCTTTCCTATACTTGACGGAAATACACTGATATGCCCCAAGAACCGTTGATTTAACAACCTGATAATCAGCAAAGTCTTCATCTTCCAAAACAGCTGTGAACTCCAGCACTTTGCTGTACAACGCTGTAAGCACCAGTGCTGCCCAATGCTCCCCAGGACACCTCAGTGCAACAGCCTGATTTTCAAATGCTTCAAAAAATTGCTCAGGCTCAGACTCAACAAAACGAGGTACTAACGGCACTGCCCTCAGTACATAGAAGCTGTCACCAACAGTCTGCTTAAATTGCCTCATCTCCTCCTCTCTGTCAAACTCCTCTTTAGCAAATGCTCGCTGCTCTCAGGTTGTTTCAAGATTGAATTTAAGAAACTCAAGCGCCAATGAAGCTGACTCCCCCTGAGACAAACCCGGTGCATCACCTGCTTCAAGAGACTGCTGGTCTGAATGCTCAGGTGTCAGCCCTCCCACAGCGGGAGATACCTCAGTTTGGTGTGCTATAGTTGCTTCAACCTTTAATTTAGTACGAATAGCCTCACGAAGCTGCGCAGCAGAAAGACTTCGTTGGTATTCTATGCCACTGGAACGAGCAATTCACCAACAACGCTGTAGAGATAGTTTTGGCAGATTTAGAAGAGCATATTCAGACACCAACCTCCTCACCCGTGTTGGTGGCATAACCCACTGTAAAACGCTGTTTGCAACGCCCGTAACAAGCAGCAATAGCACAGTACGACTTGCAGAATACACACACACAGTAGAAAGATTGACAGGCAATACCAAAAGCGATAGCGAGGCAATCCGAACGATACCAAGACTAGTAAAGAATGGCCTGTGAGACCTCGTCGTAATGGGAACTGGAGCAAACAAAACTCGATAGACTATAATGTATATTGTCTTCACCAGATATATACAGATATGTACACTATGTTCAATATGTACAGATAGAATAGTAAGTGTACACCACGGTGACAGATGGCACCGTACTCAACCAGCAGCTAGGCAAGTCTGCCAGTGCTTACCACAAGTGAACCACGTTGCTTCAGCTTTGGCGGGCTTGCCTGTGATTGGTTAATGAACCAAAGTACTGATTTAACGACCTATACCCTACTGATAGTTAAACCCTTAGCACCTGGTTCGCTGGTTGGGAGGCAGCCTGTATGGGAGTGTGACATACGCCGAATAAATTGTAACATAATCATTGCATGCCAGCATGCAGACTACTGCCACTACTACTGCAGCATCCGTGACTATTGGGTAAATAGGTGACACAGTTCGGTAACACCAGTGTTACCGAGAGCCGTGAACTTTATCAAGTCATGTTTCTCTCTGTGTAAAACTTTCTTAAGTCATGTTTCGCTTTGTGTAGCGCTTTATTAAGTCATGTTTTGCATTATCAAGTCATGTTGTGTTCTGTGTTGAATTTTATTAAGTCGAGTTTCACTCTGTGTAGAGCTGACCCCTACAGACTCCATCACTACTACCCTACATATTCCTTCATTACTACTACTACACTCATCACTACTACCCTACATACTCATCACTACTACCCCACATCTCCATCACTACTCCCCTACATACTCCATCTACTACCCTACATGCTCCATCTCCCTACATCTCCATCACTACTACCCTACATACTCCATCACTACTACCCCTACATACTCCATCACTACTACCCCTACATACTCCATCACTACTACCCCTACATACTCCATCACTACTACCCCTACATACTCCATCACTACTACCCCTACATACTCCATCACTACTACCCCTACATACTCCATCACTACTACCCTACATACTCCATCACTACTACCCTACATACTCCATCACTACTACCCCTACATACTCCATCACTACTACCCCTACATACTCCATCACTACTACCCCTACATACTCCATCACTACTACCCCTACATACTCCATCACTACTACCCCCCACATACTCCATCACTACTACCCCTACATACTCCATCACTACTACCCCTACATACTCCATCACTACTACCCCACATCTCCATCACTACTACCCCTACATACTCCATCACTACTCTCCTACATACTCCATCACTACTACCCTACATACTCCATCACTACTACCCCCACATACTCCATCACTACTACCCCTACATACTCCATCACTACTGACCCCTACATACTCCATCACTACTACCCCTACATACTCCATCACTACTACCCCACATCTCCATCACTACTACCCTACATACTCCATCACTACTACTCCTACATACTCCATCACTACTACCCCCCACATACTCCATCACTACTACCCCTACATGCTCCCTCACTACTACTCCTACATACTCCATCACTACTACCCCACATACTCCATCACTACTACCCCTACATACTCCATCACTACTACCCTACATACTCCATCACTACTACCCCCACATACTCCATCACTACTACCCCACATACTCCATCACTACTACCCCACATACTCCATCACTACTACCCCACATACTCCATCACTACTGACCCCTACATGCTCCATCACTACTACCCCTACATACTCCATCACTACTACCCCACATACTCCATCACTACTACCCCCAATACTCCATCACTACTACCCCTACATACTCCATCACTACTACCCCTACATACTCCATCACTACTACCCCTACATCTCCATCACTACTACCCTACATCTCCATCACTACTACCCCACATACTCCATCACTACTACCCTACATACTCCATCACTACTGACCCCTACATACTCCATCACTACTACCCCACATACTCCATCACTACTACCCCTACATACTCCATCACTACTGACCCTACATCTCCATCACTACTACCCCCACATACTCCATCACTACTGACCCCTACATACTCCATCACTACTACCCCTACATACTCCATCACTACTACCCCTACATACTCCATCCTACTACTACCCTACATACTCCATCACTACTACCCCTACATACTCCATCACTACTACCCCTACATCTCCATCACTACTACCCCTACATACTCCATCACTCTACTACCCTACATCTCCATCACTACTACCCCACATACTCCCATCACTACTACCCCCACATACTCCATCACTACTGACCTCCTACATGACCCATCACTACTACCCCTACATACTCCATCACTACTACCCCCACATATCCCATCACTACTACCCCCACATACTCCATCACTACTACCCCTACATACTCCATCACTACTACCCCCACATATCCCATCACTACTACCCCACATACTCCATCACTACTACCCCTACATACTCCATCACTACTACCCTACATACTCCATCACTACTACCCCTACATACTCCATCACTACTACCCCCACATACTCCATCCTACTACCCCTACATACTCCATCACTACTACCCCCACATATCCCATCACTACTACCCCCACATACTCCATCACAACTGACCCCTACATACTCCATCACTACTGACCACCACATACTCCACTACTACTGACCCCTACATACTCCATCACTACTGACCCCCACATACTCCACCACTACTGACCCCACATACTCCATCACTGCTGACCCCCACATACTCCATCACTACTGACCCCTACATGCTCCACCACTACTGACCCCCACATACTCCACCACTACTGACCCCTACATACTCCATCACTGCTGACCCCCACATACTCCACCACTACTGACCCCTACATACTCCACCACTACTGACCCCTACATACTCCACCACTACTGACCCCTACATACTCCATCACTGCTGATCCCCACATACTCCACCACTACTGACCCCTACATACTCCACCACTACTGACCCCCACATACTCCACCACTACTGACCCCTACATACTCCATCACTGCTGACCCCCACATACTCCACCACTACTGACCCCCACATACTCCATCACTGCTGACCCCACATACTCCACCACTACTGACCCCCTCATACTCCACCACCACTGACCCCCACATACTCCACTACTACTGACCCCACATACTCCATCACTGCTGACCCCCATACTCCACCACTACTGACCCCACATACTCCACCACCACTGACCCCCACATACTCCACCACTACTGACCCCCACATACTCCATTGTTCTCCAGCTTAAAGTATATCATAAATGAAAATAACAACACCTTTGACTACAACAAAAAACAATAATAACAAGAGCAACAACAGGATCCAAATAACGAGAAAAACAAGCACAAACAATACTTCTCCGGTAATAACAGTAACAATAGCAAGAGCAACATTGATATATGACGTGTGTAAGTAAAAACTGCAAGTAACGACAAACACAGATGAGTACTGTGTTTGTAACAAACACACATAAACACTCACAAATACACATGCACATACACACACACACACACACACATGCACACATGTACACACACACACATACACACATACACACACACACCACACACCACACTCATACACATACACACCACACACACATATACACACACACACATACACACACACACATACACACATGCGCACATATACACACACACATACACACATACACAAACACCACACACATATACACACACACCACACACACACATACACACACACACACCACACCACACACACACATACACACACACACTACACACACAAATACACACACAACACACACACATACACACACACACCACACACACACATGCACACACACATGCACACACACACGCACACACACATAAACAAACTAACAGGCATCATTTACTTAAAAGAATAAATATTATATTCATGCTTTATTTAAAATAAACCTAAAAAATAATTGATTAAAACAACACCTCAGTGTTCCCTCATCGCCACCTCTGTGTCACCACTAGTGTCACCCCATTGTCACCTCATTGTCACCACTTTTGTCACCTCAGTGTCACCTCATCGTCACCTCTGTGTCACCATTAGTGTCACCTTATTGTCACCTCAGTCTCACTTCAGTGACACCTCAGTGTCATCTCATCGACACCTCTGTGTCACCACTAGTGTCACCTCAGTGTCACCTTAGTGTCACCTCAGCTCTGGAAAGCAGCAGCATCTCAGCTCTGAAGAGCAGTGTCACCTCAGCTCTGTAGAGCAGTGTCACCTCTGCTCTGAAGAGGTGCGTCACCTCAGCTCTGAAGAGGTGCGTCACCTCAGCTCTGAAGAGGTGCGTGACCTCAGCTCTGAAGAGGTGCGTCACCTCAGCTCTGAAGAGGTGCGTGACCTCAGCTCTGAAGAGGTGCGTCACCTCAGCTCTGAAGAGGTGCGTCACCTCAGCTATGAAGAGCACTGTCACCTCAGCTCTGTAAGAGCAGTGTCACCTCAGCTCTGTAAGAGCAGTGTCACCTCTGTTCTGTCCGTAATCCCTAAGTTTTACATAACTTGAAGTGTTTATCCCCCGGGGGTGATTAGCGCTGCGGCTCCCAGCTTTCTGGGCAACTCCCGACACGATCAACTTCAAAGTAACTTAGGTCTACCCGTTGTTCATTTCTTTGCATATTCACCGACACTTTTATTGTCATCATCACCAGTTACTCGCTTAGTTGTGAGTAACTGGTGACCATCGTCACCGACCCAAGTCGTTGATCTAAATGAATTCTACTTGTATCATAACCGTGTATGAATGTATGATAACCGTGTATGAGTGTATGATAACCGTGTATGAGTGTATGATAACCGTGTATGAGTGTATGATAACCGTGTATGAGTGTATGATAACCGTGTATGAATGTATGATAACCGTGTATGAGTGTATGATAACCGTGTATCAACGTATGGCAACTGTGTATCAACATATGGCAACTGTGTATCAACATATGATAACCGTGCATCAAAGCATGGTTACCGTGTAAGAACGTATCATAAGCGAGTATCAACGTACAATAACAGTGTATGAGCGTATGATAACAGTGCATGAACATATGGTAACTGTGTATGAACGTATGGTTAACGTGTATGAACGTATGGATAACAGTGTATGAACGTGTGGCAACCGTATATGATAGTATGGTAACTGTGTATGAAAGTTTTGTTACCGTGTATGAACGTATGGTTACTGTGTATGAACGTATGGTTACCGCGTATGAACGTATTGTTACCATGTACGAACGAATGGTTACCGTGTATGAACGTATGGTTAATGTGTAGGAACGTGTGGCAACCGTATATAATCGTATGGTAACTGTGTATGAAAGTTTTGTTACCGTGTGTGAATGTATGGTAACTGTGTTTGAACGTATGGTTACCGTGTACGAACGTATGGTTACTGTGTATGAACGTACGATTACAGTGTATGGACGTATGGTTACCGTGTATGAATGTATGGTTACCGTGTATTAACGTATGGTTAATGTGTATGAACGTACGATTACAGTGTATGAACGTATGGCAACCGTATATGATCGTATGGTAACTGTGTATGAAAGTTTTGTTACCGTGTATGAATGTATGGTAACCGTGGATGAACGTATGGTAACTGTGTTTGAACGTATGGTTACCGTGTATGAATGTATGGTTACCGTGTATGAATGTATGGTTACCGTGTATGAATGTATGGTTACCGTGTATGAACGAATGATTACCGTGTATGAATGTATGGTTACCGTGTATGAACGAATGGTTACCGTGTATGAATGTATGGTAACCGTGGATGAATGTATGGTAACCGTGGATGAACGTATGGTTACCGTGGATGAACGTATGGTTACCATGTACGAATGTATGGTAACCGTGGATGAACGTATCGTAACTGTGCATGAACGTATGGTTACCGTGTATGAACGTATGGTTACCGTGTATGAACGAATAGTTACCGTTTATGAACGTATGGTTACCGTGTATGAACGTACGATTGCAGTGAATGGACGTATGATTACCGTGTATGAACTAGGGATGTATCGGATGTGAAAATTTAGATATCCGCTGATGCGGATGTGTATACAGAAGTCTTACTTACTCATTCTGCGGATGCGGATGTAAGAAATTGTGCAGATGTTCCTCAGATGCGGATGCGGATATCCGATACATCACTAGTATGAACATATGGTTACCGTGTGTGAACGTATGGTATGCCTTAAAATGATATATATATATATATATATATATATATATATATATATATATAAAATATATATATATATATATATATATATATATATATATATATAATATATAATATATATATGTCATACCGAATAGGTAAAATTGGTCAATTAGCAAGAACTCATTTAAAATTAAGTCCTTTCTAAAAAAAAATTCTTATACATTTAAAGATATTTTTTTTCATTATGTTAATATAAAAATTAATGATTTTGTATCAATAGAACCTTAAGAAATTTACCTAATCTTATTATAACAAGCCCAATTTAATTTAGCCTAATCCGACTAAATATATTTTATATAAGTTTACAATAATTTAATAATAAACAATCACAATAACTATATTTTTTTCATAGGTTCAGAATGATTTTTGCTAAATTATTGCATGCACAAATTTTTGCTTGCCTTATTCGGCAAGAAGAGCGTTGCTATTAAGCCAAAATCACATGGAAACAGTTGAGACTAAACCACATCATAGATAAAAAAAAATGCTAATATGTTATCCGAATTTCTGATGGAATTTGGATTGAAAATAAATGTGAGTACCTGAGGAAGTGTCACATAATACTGCGGTACCTAACAAGTGAAGTCAGGAGTCACGGACCTGTTACTGTACACAGTGACACGCTCCTCACTCTGTCTCTGTCTGTCTGTCTATCTGTCTGTCTGTCGGTCGGTCTGTCTGTCTGTCTGTCTGTCTGTCTGTCTGTCTGTCTGTCTGTCTATATGTCTGTCTGTCTGTCGGTCGGTCTGTCTGTCGGTCGGTCTGTCTCTGTCTGTCTGTCTCTCTCTCTCTCTCTCTCTCTCTCTCTCTCTCTCTCTCTCTCTGTCTCTCTCTCTCCCTCACACCTCCAATACTCATCAGCAACCCCAAGAGTAATCATCACGGCCACTCTCACACACACACACACAGTTGACTAGGCTCTCCCAACAGCCTTCCATCGATTCACACACACCACCCACGAACCCACGCTCAGCCCCATTTCCCCAACCCCCACCACACACCATCTTACACCCTGTCTCATTTTCCTGACCCCCAACGCCCCCACTCGCCCAGTTCGTAATGTCAACCCTTCTCTACACGATGCTCCAGCCCTGGGGTTCCAGAAGCAGCCTCTCTATCTCTCCCGGTGCTTCCCTTAACCTAGAGACATTCCCTTCCCAGTTCTCTCTGCGTCCATGACACTTCCTCCACCATCATCCCAGCCCATGCTGCCTTCATCCCTTCCTACCCTTCCAACACGTCGTTTCTCTGGCAATTTTCTAAATCCTCCAGCACTCAGTGATTCTCTCAGCCTCCAGCCACTACTGTTCATCCCTACCACTCTTATCTCACTGGTATTCCCTTCACTTCCTCCCCCCTCCTCTACAACAGTAAACATCCTCCCTGTCACTGATCTTCCATCCATCCATCATCTATTCCAATAATGTTTCTCCAGCCCTCATCCATCGCTATGATGTTGCTCCATCACTATGACTCATAGACATGCCACCTGAGACACGCCACCTGAGACATGCCACCTGAGACACGCCACCTGAGACATGCCACCTGAGACATGCCACCTGAGACACGCCACCTGAGACACGCCACCTGAGACACGCCACCTGAGACACCACCATCCAGACATCTATTGAAGGAGACGTTTCGCCACATGTGTCTATCAGGATTGATAATGATGCATGTGGTGAAACGTCTCCTTCAGTAAATGTCTTGAGGGTATTAACATACCTATGCTTGCACAATAGGAAAGTCCCTCTTGATGGACGACTAATCAGGAACTCCTGCCTGACATATAATGGAAACAGGAACTTGGTGTATGTATAACAACATGATTCAAGTTAGACACTTGAATAATACTAGAAAATTTTATTAGGAAGGTTTCGCTCACTGGGAGCTTTGTCTATCCAGTACCGGGGAGGAAAGATTACCAGTGTCTGTGTATGTTTAAGGAAAGAGATGTCAGGTGCGGGAGACGTTAGGTCATTGCGATGTTGATTAGCAGCTCGCGGTGTCTGGTTGGGGCGACACCAAGTTGAAACGTTGAAAACTACCATAACTCTGAACTACAGTGTCAGAAACGGCAGTCAGAGTTGATTCAAGACAACGTCTTTTCCACAGATTGATTGATCTCTTTGATTATAATTGTGGCTTCTAACTGCTTTATCAGATGGCCATGTGAATTATAGTGAACTACGCACATACTCGCTGTTCATATTATTTCTACTAATGGAGTATTTATGCTTTCTAAAACGATGTGTTAGATTTCTTGCCCTTTCTCCCATATACTTTGTCATAGGCACCGGACGAGATGAGGTAAAAGCATGGGTTGAATATAAGGGTGTGGTGGGGACGTAAGCCAGGTATTTGATGGTGGTAGGAGAGCTGATGGCCACTCTTATCTTACAAGTAGCTAGGGTACTAGACATGTTAGTGGCTACGTCCCCACACGGGAGACAACATAATTCTTGAAGCTATCTGCAGCCGTGGTGTTCACGATAGGTTGGCCTCTCCTACTACACTCACTGATAAAGTGGGACGGACACTGTATGTCCATCCCGGCCTCCCGGGAGGCCAGGATGGAGATCCTATTAGCTCTCAAGAAGAACCTCAACATGACTACTTTTTCGTAATGGTTCCTTGATGGGAGTAGAAGTGTAGATCACTTTTATCAGTTAGCTGGCGGGAAAAAATTGAAAGTAAGAGTGTCGTTAGTTTTGTACAAGAGTTGTCAGTCTTTTACAAGTTTTAGAGTGAATTTAATTGACAGCTCTACGTTGATGAATAAGCAGCTCTAAGTTAATGAATAAGATACATGTGAGACACTTGAATAACTTTATTTCTTCGGTCGAATGCAGGCCAATGTATGACTGAAGATAAAAGAAGAAATATTGAGGTAATCAGTCCCTCACCCTTGACAGGAGGTGGTCAGTCTCTCGAGCATTTTCATAAACATTGTATGGCATTAATAATATAAGGTTCTGTGTTGTTAATCTCAGTGAGCAGAACTCAGTGTTAAACCTCCTAGGAGACATGGATAATTTATTGTCCATGTATTGCAACCACATTACAATGTTGAAGATTATGGAGGTGAAACACTGAGCCTTCAAGAGCTGCACGTAACTTGTGTGACCAGCACGTCACTGATGGGGCAGCCTACGGGTATTCCAAGATCCTGCCCATAGCTGATGTCTTCGAAATTGAAATGCTGCAAATTTGTGCATAATTCTACCAGGTCGACAAAGTATTCATCGCGACGTACAAAGTGCGTCGCGACTTAGGAAGAAGCCAAAAATCGGAAATAACTGGAAACTTAACAAGCAGAAGAGTCACCAGGGACATAACTGGAAACTTAACAAGCAGAAGAGTCACCAGGGACATAACTGGAAACTTAACAAGCAGAAGAGTCACCAGGGACATAACTGGAAACTTAACAAGCAGAAGAGTCACCAGGGACATAACTGGAAACTTAACAAGCAGAAGAGTCACCAGGGACAGAGATGGAAACTTAACAAGCAGAAGAGTCACCAGGGACAGAGATGGAAACTTAACAACCAGAAGAGTCACCAGGGACATAGATGGAAACTTAACAAGCAGAAGAGTCACCAGGGACATAGATGGAAACTTAACAAGCAGAAGAGTCACCAGGGACAGAGATGAAAACTTAACAAGCAGAAGAGTCACCAGGGACAGAGATGGTAACTTAACAAGCAGAAGAGTCACCAGGGACAGAGATGGAAACTTAACAAACAGAAGAGTCACCAGGGACAGAGATGGAAACTTAACAAGCAGAAGAGTCACCAGGGACAGAGATGGAAACTTAACAAGCAGAAGAGTCACCAGGGACAGAGAGGGAAACTTAACAAGCAGAAGAGTCACCAGGGACAGAGATGGAAACTTAACAAGCAGAAGAGTCACCAGGGACATAGATGGAAACTTAACAAGCAGAAGAGTCACCAGGGACAGAGATGAAAACTTAACAAGCAGAAGAGTCACCAGGGACAGAGATGGAAACTTAACAAGCAGAAGAGTCACCAGGGACAGAGATGGAAACTTAACAACAGAAGAGTCACCAGGGACAGAGAGGAAACTTAACAAGCAGAAGAGTCACCAGGGACAGAGATGGAAACTTAACAAGCAGAAGAGTCACCAGGGACATAGATGGAAACTTAACAAGCAGAAGAGTCACCAGGGACAGAGATGAAAACTTAACAAGCAGAAGAGTCACCAGGGACAGAGATGGAAACTTAACAAGCAGAAGAGTCACCAGGGACAGAGATGGAAACTTAACAACAGAAGAGTCACCAGGGACAGAGATGGAACTTAACAAGCAGAAGAGTCACCAGGGACATAGATGGAAACTTACAAGCAGAAGAGTCACCAGGGACAGAGATAGAAACTTAACAAGCAGAAGAGTCACCAGGGACAGAGATGGAAACTTAACCAGCAGAAGAGTTACTAGGGACATAGATGGAAACTTAACAAGCAGAAGAGTCACCAGGGACAGAGATGAAAACTTAACAAGCAGAAGAGTCACCAGAGACAGAGATGGAAACTTAACAAGCAGAAGAGTCACCAGGACAGAGATGGAAACTTAACAAGCAGAAGAGTCACCAGGGACAGAGATGGAAACTTAACAAACAGAAGAGTCACCAGGGACAGAGATGGAAACTTAACAAGCAGAAGAGTCACCAGGACAGAGATGGTAACTTAACAAGCAGAAGAGTCACCAGGGACATAGATGGAAACTTAACAAGCAGAAGAGTCACCAGGGACAGAGATAGAAACTTAACAAGCAGAAGAGTCACCAGGGACATAACTGGAAACTTTACCAGCAGAAGAGTCACCAGGGACAGAGATGGAAACTTAACAAACAGAAGAGTCACCAGGGACAGAGATGGTACAACAGCAGAAGGTCACGGGACATAGATGGAAACTAACAAGCAGAAGAGTCACCGCAGAGATGGAAACTTAACAAGCAGAAGAGTCACAGGGACAGAGATGGAAACTTAACAGCAGAAGAGTCACCAGGGACATAGATGGAAACTTAACAAGCAGAAGAGTCACCAGGACAGAGATGAAAACTTAACAAGCAGAAGAGTCACCAGGGACAGAGATGGAAACTTAACAAGCAGAAGAGTCACAGGACAAGATGGAAACAACAAGCAGAAGAGTCACCAGGGACAGAGATGAAACTTAACAAGCAGAAGAGTTACCAGGGACAGAGATGGAAACTTAACAAGCAGAAGAGTCACCAGGGACAGAGATGGAAACTTAACAAGCAGAAGAGTCACCAGGGACATAGATGGAAACTTAACAAGCAGAAGAGTCACCAGGGACAGAGATGAAACTTAACAAGCAGAAGAGTCACCAGGGACAGAGATGGAAACTAACAAGCAGAAGAGTCACCAGGACAGAGATGGAAACTTAACAAGCAGAAGAGTCACCAGGAGAGATGGAAACAACAAACAGAAGAGTCACCAGGGACAGAGATGGAAACTTAACAAGCAGAAGGTCACCAGGGACAGAGATGGTAACAACAACAGAAGAGTCACCAGGGACATAGATGGAAACTTAACAAGCAGAAGAGTCACCAGGGACAGAGATAGAAACTTAACAAGCAGAAGAGTCACCAGGGACATAACTGGAAACTTTACAAGCAGAAGAGTCACCAGGGACAGAGATGGAAACTTAACAAACATAAGAGTCACCAGGGACAGAGATGGTAACTTAACAAGCAGAAGAGTCACCAGGGACATAGATGGAAACTTACCAAGCAGAAGAGTCACCAGGGACAGAGATGGAAACTTAACAAGCAGAAGATCACCAGGACAGAGATGGAAACTTAACAAACAGAAGAGTCACCATGGACAGAGATGGTACTTAACAAGCAGAAGAGTAACCAGGACAGAATGGAAACTTAACAAGCAGAAGAGTCACCAGGACAAAGATGGAAACTTAACAAGCAGAAGAGTCACCAGGGACAGAGATGGAAACTTAACAAGCAGAAGAGTCACCAGGGACATAGATGGAAACTTAACAAGCAGAAGAGTTACCAGGGACATAGATGGAAACTTAACAAGCAGAAGAGTCACCAGAGACAGAGATGGAAACTTAGCAAGCAGAAGAGTCACCATGGACAGAGATGGTAACTTAACAAGCAGAAGAGTAACCAGGGACAGAGATGGAAACTTAACAAGCAGAAGAGTCACCAGGGACAGAGATGGAAACTTAACAAGCAGAAGAGTCACCAGGGACAGAGATGGAAACTTAACAAGCAGAAGAGTCACCAGGGACAGAGATGGAAACTTAACAAGCAGAAGAGTCACCATGGACAGAGATGGAAACTTAACAAGCAGAAGAGTTACCAGGGACAGAGATGGAAACTTAACAAGCAGAAGAGTCACCAGGGACAGAGATGGAAACTTAACAAGCAGAAGAGTCAACAGGGACAGAGATGGTAACTTAAGAAACAGAAGAGTCATCAGGGACAGAGATGGAAACTTAACAAGCAGAAGAGTCACCAGAGACAGAGATGGAAACTTAACAAGCAGAAGAGTCACCATGGACAGAGATGGAAACTTAACAAGCAGAAGAGTCACCAGGGACAGAGATGGTAACTTAAGAAACAGAAGAGTCACCAGGGACAGAGATGGAAACTTAACAAGCAGAAGAGTCACCAGAGACAGAGATGGAAACTTAACAAGCAGAAGAGTCACCATGGACAGAGATGGAAACTTAACAAGCAGAAGAGTTACCAGGGACAGAGATGGTAACTTAACAAGCAGAAGAGTAACCAGGGACAGAGATGGAAACTTAACAAGCAGAAGAGTCACCAGAGACAGAGATGGAAACTTAACAAGCAGAAGAGTCACCAGGGACAGAGATGGAAACTTAACAAGCAGAAGAGTCACCAGGGACATAGATGGAAACTTAACAAGCAGAAGAGTTACCAGGGACATAGATGGAAACTTAACAAGCAGAAGAGTTACCAGAGACAGAGATGGAAACTTAACAAGCAGAAGAGTCACCATGGACAGAGATGGTAACTTAACAAGCAGAAGAGTAACCAGGGACAGAGATGGAAACTTAACAAGCAGAAGAGTCACCAGGGACAGAGATGGAAATTTAACAAGCAGAAGAGTCACCAGGGACAGAGATGGAAACTTAACAAGCAGAAGAGTCACCAGGGACAGAGATGGAAACTTAACAAGCAGAAGAGTCACCAGGGACAGAGATGGAAACTTAACAAGCAGAAGAGTCACCAGGGACAGAGATGGAAACTTAACAAGCAGAAGAGTCACCAGGGACAGAGATGGAAACTTAACAAGCAGAAGAGTCACCAGGGACAGAGATGGTAACTTAACAAGCAGAAGAGTCACCAGGGACAGAGATGGAAACTTAACAAGCAGAAGAGTCACCAGGGACAGAGATGGTAACTTAAGAAACAGATATCAGAAAGCACTTACAGTAAATGTGAGCAGAGTGTTGACGCTGAATGATTTCCATGAAGTGGTAGCGGAGAAATAGCTATTGTAGAAGCCCAAGATACTAATAGCAACTTCACTTTACTGAAAAACTAAAAACCAACCCATGATTCGAGACGACCCCAGAAGACACCAATGACTCCAAGACTAAGAGGCAGCCCAGGAGGTAGAAGACGACCCCAGCACAGGAACTGCTCGGAGTTAACACGACCACTCGCTCTCGGTGAAGAGCCGGGTAATTATGGCCGGGAAAAACGACACCTGTACTCCCGCGAAATGGCACTCAGGATTTTTTTTCAGCCTAGTTGCCGGTTGCCGGTCCTCGCTACCGAGTTGCTCTCGTCCACCAGAGAACATGCAACTTTTACCCTGGAAAATGACCTTATTTGCGCTCGGCCACTAAATATTCATTCCGCGGAGCTAGCCGTGCTCACCTAGCCGTGCTCACCTAGCCGTGCTCACCTAGCCGTGCTCACCTAGCCGTGCTCACCTAGCCGTGCTCTCCTAGCTGTGCTCTCCTAGCCGTGCTCACCTAGCCGTGCTCACCTAGCCGTGCTCACCTAGCCGTGCGCATCAAGCCGTGCTCACCTAGCCGTGCTCACCTAGCCGTGCTCTCCTACCCGTGCTCACCTAGCCGTGTTCACCTAGCCATGGCTGTGAGGGTCACTCTCTATTTCTTACCTCAATGGCTTTATCATACCTATCCTCAAAACTGTGTATGGAATGTTACTCAAGCACTCCCTTGTCCAGGTTGTTTCTATTGGTAACTACTCATAAACTGAATTTCTTCCTAACATCACTAACGCATTTGCAGTTTTAATTTCCATCAATAGCTCCTTTTTTCTCCTGTACCTCTCACTTGAAACAGCTTTTCTTTGTCAGCTCTGTCGAACACTCCTACTATCTTGTACATAGTGATCACGTCTCCCTGCTAGGTCCAGTCTCCTCTCTAGTGTTTTAAGGGCGTTTCTTTAGTATGTGTTTAGTGTGTATTGATCTGAGATCAGGATCGTGATGAATCTCTTGGCTGCCTGATTTACAGACTCATTTTTTTTTATAGGTCAAGTTTGTATTCAGATGTTGTAAAGTTAAAGTTATATATATATATATATATATATATATATATATATATATATATATATATATATATATATATATATATATATATATATATATATATATATATATATATATATATATATATATATATATATATATATATATATATATATATATATATATATATATATACATATATATTGTGTGGTTCAGTGGACTAGAGCCTCATGTGTTTTCGCTCACCATAAGGCGGGCCAAAGCAGCAAGCAGCATGGGTTAGACCCTGGCTAGTGCAGTGTAGTTATTGATCAATACTACTCGTTAGAGGTTACAATAATTTATATATATATATATATATATATATATATATATATATATATATAATATATATATATATATATATATATATATATATAATGTTTTGTTTTTCTGAGTATATTGTTTGATCCAGAGAAGTGCCTGTTCGTTCAGCCGTTTTAATTAATTTATTGTGTAAACCAATTTCAAATGCTTTCTTACAGTCCAGCCGTCTGCAATCCAGCTGTGGCTCGACCCCTGCACCGACATATAGGTGAGTACACACACACACACGCGCGCGCGTGTGGTTGACTCGCCAAATGGAAAAGGGAAAAAAATCAAGAAGTTTAATTCGGCGTTGCGAAATACAAGAGAAAAAATCAAGAAGTTTAATTAGGCTGAATATTCGCAGAGTACAAATTCGGCGGCGAGCGTCTCCTCGGGGAGACCTTAATGTGAGGCTGTGTAATTAAAATGTCATAAACAGACTCAGTTTTATGTAAAAAAAGGACGTGATGGCCCGTAAACAATTATGGTATTTGAGGGGAAAAAACGAGAACTTGTGAGTGCAAGAAAGAGGATTAATTGTAAGAGAGAGAGAGAGAGAAGAGAGAGAGAGAGAGAGAGAGAGAGAGAGAGAGAGAGAGACAGACAGACAGACAGACAGACAGACAGACAGAGAGGAGTGTGTCTCTGTCAACAATAACATGACTTCACTTGTTATGTACCGCAGTATTATGCGACATTGTAAGAGGAGAAAGGGGAGAGAGAGAGAGAGAGAGAGAGAGAGAGAGAGAGAGAGAGAGAGAGAGAGAGAGAGAGAGAGAGAGTGTGTACGTATGAGTGGAACGGTCACACACAATCATTCAGAGCATCCTGATAGGAGAGTTTCATCAAGGCAACTCACAGGGAAACACTAAACAACCACTCTCGACGGTAACACAAGTGTGTAGTCGAGGCTGATACATCACTCGTCTGGAAATGATATCTCAAAGTGCCGGTCTTTGTGTACGTGTGAGTACGTACGCTTCAACACGTCAGCCAACACAACATGAATGAAGTGTTAATGAGTGGGGGACTACGAGACTGTTTACAAACACTGGCAGTGGCAGTACCCTGGGATGGACTCATGAATGACACTGACGACACTGTTAACAAATCGTAAGAGAAGTTTCCTAATAATGAGGAAGGAACAGAGTGCTGTAAATAATAAACCTGTCTTATACTTCAGTTTTATCCTGCCTACCTACCTACCTGCCTGTCTGTCTACCTGTCTACCTACCTACCTGCCTGTTTGCTTGCCTACCTGCCTTCCTGTCTCCCGGCCCCTTTCTATTTGCATCCATCACTCTACTCCCAAAACCAGAGGTACTTATCAGGGGTCGACAGCCTTGCCACAGCAAGGGTTGGTGGGACTTGATAACCACAATGTTCTCCATTTAGGAGAGAGAGAGAGAGACAGAGAGACAGAGAGAGAGAGAGAGAGAGAGACAGACAGACAGACAGACAGAGAGAGTTTCAGTTAACGTGAATATGAGCGAGAGTTAGAGTAAGAGTGACAGTAAGTCAAACGGCAGAATGAAAGTCAAGAAAGAGAAACTTCATCACTTAAACACGAACTTCCTCAATTACACACAAACTTTCATACTTACACACAAACTTCCCCACATACACAAACTTTCTCACACTCACACAAACTTCCTCACCCCACACTCAAACTTCCCTCCCCCACACAGCCAACTTAACCCCCCACCCCACCAACACTTGCACTGCCACCTTCCCTCCATCAGTCTTGCACAGATGCAACGCTGCAGTTACCAGCAATTAACGTGGGAATGGCCTCGTTACCACCCAACTGCTTACTAAGGATCCCTCTGGCCTCTCCCAGCACGCTAAGAGGACCTCTTAAAATCTTTGTTTCCTCTCTTCATACTTCATGAGAGATATGGGTCTTGTTGTTTATGCAAGGAGGCGGCGGGGGCAAATACTTTGTTGTGCAGGTGAGTGTTGCTTTTGTTTTTGTTGCCATTCCTGTTTTTGTTGTTGAGGTTGTTGTTGTTATTTGCTGTTTTTTCTTTCTGTTATTGTTTTTGTTGTTGTTATTATTATTATTGTTTTTGTTGTTGTTGTTTCTGTGGTTGATATTGCTGTTGTTGTTGGTGATGTAGCAATCGTTGTTGCTGTGTTTGTTGATGCTGATGTTTATGTTGCTCTGTTTGTTGATGTTTATGTTGTTGATCTTTGTTCAGTAGTTACTCACCACTGGCGACTCTACTCAGTTCCCACTTCAGTAGTTACTAACCACTGGCGACTCTACTCAGTTCCCACTTGAGTAGTTACTCACCACTGGCGACTCTACTCAGTTCCCACTTCAGTAGTTACTCACCACTGGCGACTCTACTCAGTTCCCACTTCAGTAGTTACTCACCACTGGCGACTCTACTCAGTTCCCACTTCAGTAGTTACTCACCACTGGCGACTCTACTCAGTTCCCACTTCAGTAGTTACTCACCACTGGCGACTCTACTCAGTTCCCACTTGAGTAGTTACTCACCACTGGCGACTCTACTCAGTTCCCACTTGAGTAGTTACTCACCACTGGCGACTCTACTCAGTTCCCACTTGAGTAGTTACTCACCACTGGCGACTCTACTCAGTTCCCACTTCAGTAGTTACTCACCACTGGCGACTCTACTCAGTTCCCACTTGAGTAGTTACTCACCACTGGCGACTCGACTCAGTTCCCACTTCAGTAGTTACTCACCACTGGCGACTCTACTCAGTTCCCACTTCAGTAGTTACTCACCACTGGCGACTCTACTCAGTTCCCACTTGAGTAGTTACTCACCACTGGCGACTCTACTCAGTTCCCACTTCAGTAGTTACTCACCACTGGCGACTCTACTCAGTTCCCACTTCAGTAGTTACCACTGGCGACTCTACTCAGTTCCCACTTCAGTAGTTACCACTGGCAATTCTACTCAGTTCCCCCTTCAGTAGTTAGCACTGGCGACTCTATTCAGTTCCCACTTCAGTAGTTAGCACTGGCGACTCTACACAGTTCCCCCTTCAGTAGTTAGCACTGGCGACTCTGCTCAGTTCCCACTTCAGTAGTTACTCACCACTGGCGACTCTACTCAGTTCCCACTTCAGTAGTTACCACTGGCGACTCTACTCAGTTTCCCCATCATTAGTTACCACTGGCGACTCTACTCAGTTCCCACTTCAGTAGTTACCACTGGCGACTCTGCTCAGTTCCCCCTTCAGTAGTTAGCACTGGCGACTCTGCTCAGTTCCCACTTCAGTAGTTACTCACCACTGGCGACTCTACTCAGTTCCCACTTCAGTAGTTACTCACCACTGGCGACTCTACTCAGTTCCCACTTCAGTAGTTAGCACTGGCGACTCTACTCAGTTCCCACTTCAGTAGTTACTCACCACTGGCGACTCTGCTCAGTTCCCCCTTCAGTAGTTACCACTGGCGACTCTACTCAGTTCCCACTTCAGTAGTTATTCACCACTGGCGACTCTACTCAGTTCCCACTTCAGTAGTTATTCACCACTGGCGACTCTACTCAGTTCCCACTTCAGTAGTTACTCACCACTGGCGACTCTACTCAGTTCCCACTTCAGTAGTTACCACTGGCGACTCTACTCAGTTTCCCCATCATTAGTTACCACTGGCGACTCTACTCAGTTTCCCCATCATTAGTTACCACTGGCGACTCTACTCAGTTCCCACTTCAGTAGTTATTCACCACTGGCGACTCTACTTATATTTTACAATAATTCTTGGACGAAGAGAACGAAATTTGGTACTAGATAACCGCGTCATGAAGACTCACAGGTGCACTATTCACCCCTGTAATGAGTCATGAAGACTCACAGGTGCACTTTACACCCCTGAAATGGGTCATGAAGACTCACAGGTGCACTATTCACCTTTGTAATGATTCATGAAGACTCAAAGGTGCACTAGACATAAGCAAATAAATAAAACAAGGAATAAAGACAGCAAAAAAAAAAAGGAAAACAGATATAAAAGACACAAAGACAAAATGGCAAGAAAACGAGGAACAAATCAAGAAACATATGCAAGAAAACAAAAAAAATGTTATTTAGAACTTGATGGAAAGAGAATAAAGCAATAAAGACAACAATGATGAAAACAAAGAAAACAAAACAACAAAGACAAAAATGATAAAAACAAAGAAAACAAAACAACAAAGACAACAATGATAAAAATAAAGAAAACAAAACAACAAACGAGACAACAAAACAACAAAGGTAAAAAAGAGAAACAAATTGAAAAAACTAGAAAAGTCAAGTAACAAAGCAACAAAATAACAAAGACAATGAAAACAGAAACAAAGACAAGGAAACCAGAAACAAAGAAAATGATACCAGAAACAAAGACGAAGAAACCAGAAACAAAGATAATAAAATCAGAAACAAAAACAATGAAAATTGAAGCAAAAACAATGAAAATGAGAAACAAAGACAGTGAAACCAGAAACAAAGACACTGAAACACAGATATAGAACCAGAAACAGTAAAAGAAGACAAAAACACAGAGAACAGAGGAATATTTAGAGCATCTCTCAACTTTAAAGAAAATTTATGTTATAGAGCGGGCTGAGGGGGTGGGGCTGGGTAGTGGTGGTGGGGGGCTGAGGTGGTGGGCGTTCTGAGTGGTGGATGGGGTGGCTGAGGGTGGTGGGCTGGTGGTGGTGGTGGGTGGGGTGGGCTGAGTGGTGGGTGGGGCTGAGGGTGGTTGGTGGGGCTAGTGGGGTGGGTGGTGAGGTGGTGTGTGGGTGGGCTGTGAGGGTGGGTGGGGTGGGCTGAGGATGGAGGTTGGTGAGGGTGGAGGCTGAGATTGAGGTGGAGTGTTGAGGGTGAGTGCTGAGGGTGGAGGCTGGTGAGGTGGAGGGTGGTTTAGGGTGGAGGCTAGTTGAGGGTGGAGATCGGTTGAGGGTAGAGATTGGTTGAGGGTGGAGGCTGGTTGAGGGTGGAGGCTGGTTTACGGTGGAGGCATGTCTAGGATGGAGGTTGGTTGAGGGTGGAGGCTGGTTGAGGGTGGAAGCTGGTTGAGGGTGGACGTTAGTTGAGGGTGGAAGCTGGTTGATACTTGTAGTCACTACTTGCCCTACCATCACTTGCCTGGTACAACCCAGTGTATACCATCACTTGCCTGGTACAACCCAGTGTATACCATCACTTGCCTGGTACAACCCAGTATATACCATCACTTGCCTGGTACAACCCAGTGTATACCATCACTTGCCTGGTACAACCCAGTGTATACCATCACCTGCCTGGTACAACCCAGTGTATACCATCACTTGCCTGGTACAACCCAGTGTATACCATCACTGCCTGGTACAACCCAGTGTATACCATCACCTGCCTGGTACAACCCAGTATATACCATCACCTGCCGTGTACAACCCAGTGTATACCATCACTTGCCTGGTACAACCCAGTGTATACCATCACCTGCCTGGTACAACCCAGTGTATACCATCACCTGCCTGGTACAACCCAGTATATACCATCACCTGCCTGGTACAACCCAGTATATACCATCACCTGCCTGGTACAACCAGTTATACCATCACCTGCTGGTACAACCCAGTATATACCATTACCTGCCTGGTACAACCCAGTATATACCATCACCTGCCTGGTACAACCCAGTATATACCATCACCTGCCTGGTACAACCCAGTATATACCATCATCTGCCTGGTACAACCCAGTATATACCATCACCTGCCTGGTACAACCCAGTATATACCATCACCTGCCTGGTACAACCCAGTATATACCATCACCTGCCTGGTACAACCCGGTACATACAGGTAGTCACTACTTGACTGCCATCGCCTAAGGCAACTTACTCTTCTCTGACCTTATCGATCTTTCATATTATTTTCACTTGTTTCATTAATTTAATTAAAAAAAATGTGTCGTTCGTTGTTCAGTATATCAATACGATATTTTCCAGAACCTGATGATGCTCATTTATCAGCGTAATGTTCAACTTTTGCTAAATTGACTTCAAATAAAACTTGGTATTTCCTGCATCACATATCTGGAATTTTATGCATTAAATGTATAAATATAATATATGTTGATAAGATTGGAAATCAGATTGGAGGGAGGGGGTATGGAGGAAGTGACTGTGTTCAGATATTTGGGAGTGGACTTGTCAGCAGATGGGTTTGTGAAAGATGAGGGAGAAGATGAATGGTGCACTGAGGAGTCTGTGGAGACAAAGAACTTTATCCATGAAAACAAAGAGGGGAATGTATGAGAGTATAGTTATACCAACGCTCTTATATGGAGGTGAAGCATGGATTGTGAATGTTGCAGCGAGGAGGAGGCTGGAGGCAGTGGAGATGTCGTGTCTGAGTTCAATGTTTGGTGTAAATATTCGTAGCTTGGAGATTAGAGGGAGTTGCGGGATTACCAAAATTATTATTTAGAGGGCTGAAGAGGGGTTGTTGAGGTGGTTCGGATATTTAGGATGACTTTGAGGGCGTATAAATCTGTAGTTGAGGGAAGGGTGGGGTAGGGGTCGCTCTAGAAAATGTTGGAGAGAGAGGGGGGTAAAGGAGATCTTGTATGCCAGGAACCTAGACGTCCAGGAGGCATGTGTGAGATGATAATAAATGGAGGCAAATGGTTTTTATGATTTCATGTGCTGTTGGAGTGAAGGGATTCAGGGAAACTGGTTACGAGGATTTGAGTTCTGGAGATGGAAAGTACAGTACCTGCACTCTGAAGGAGCCGTGGTGATATTTGCAGTTTGAACTGTGGTATTGGCGCCCTCTAGCAAGACAGTGATGGAGTGAGTGATGGTAAAAGTGTTTCTTTTTTTTGTCACCCTGCTTCGTTGGGAGACAGTCAGTATGTTAAAAAAATGTATATATTTATTTATAAGGTAGGTAGTAGGCTGGTGGACAGTAACCACCCAGGGAGGTACTACCGTCCTGCCAAGTGAGTGTAAAACAGAAGCCTGTAATTGTTTTACATGATGGTAGGATTGCTGGTGTCTTTTTTCTGTTTCATAAAGATGCAAGATTTCAGGTACGTCTTGCTACTTCTACTTACACTTAGGTCACACTACACATGCATGTACAAACATATATATACACACTGGGTTTTCTTCTATTTCCTTACTAGTTCTTGTTCTTGTTTATTTCCGCTTATCTCCATGGGGAAGTGGAATAGAATTCTTCCTCCGTAAGCCATGCGTGTCGTAAGAGGCGACTAAAATACCGGAAGCAAGAGGCTAGTAACCCCTTCTCCTGTATATATTACTGAATTTAAAAGGAGAAACTTTCGTTTTTCCTTTTGGGCCACCCCGCCTCGGTGGGATGCTGCCGGTTTGTTGAAAGAATATTTATATATAATGATAATAAATTTAGTTTCAATGCGGTAAATCCCAGTTAGGCTGGAGTATTGGGCTCTGGTGCATTAAACCCTTACAACATACGATTTCCCATAAGTTCAACTGAAAGTTTTACCCTGTTAATTCATAAGTGTAACTCTGGTAGTGCCATTTGTTGCACGATTTACTTCATGCTGCTTCACTCTCCTGGCGGTTAGTCTGGGAGAATGTTTGTTATGCTTATAGTTCATGACCCAGAGTAGATATTCGTGATAACATTTCTGAAGAAGCAGCTTGACGCTCTTTACATGATGCCTTATTTTTATTAACCTTACGTGCTATGTGAAGCAGGCTGATCTATAGTTAATGCTATTGTATTTTACTTTCAGATTTTAAAGAAGAATGGCTCTATTTTTTTATCATCAGGAAAAAAAACATTAATGACTTTTCATCGTGTGTTGAAGCATGCATCTGTCTCATTTACGTAAGACTAATTTTTAATTAAAATTATTTGAGAGTAAAATTAGTTCAGAATTCCAAAATTATAATCATTTTTATTTATCTGAAGCACAGAACTGGCATAAAAGTATATTGTGCATATTGTGTCCGTGTAGCTGTGCCTACTAGATCCCTTTATTAATTTCTTTAACTTTATTCTTCATTTGTATGTTTTGTTCACCTCCGTCGAATTGAAGATAATGATTTTAAAATGAAGCCGCATCAAAAAATTCAAGAAAGTCAGTGAGCAAGACCCATATAAATATACAGATTATGAAGCAAAGGGCATTTCTGTGAAAAAAAAAGAACTCGAAATAAAAAAATACAAGAGGAACTGAGCTGAGAGCAGATAAGAAAAATCATGAAAATTGCAGTAAAAAAAAAAAAAGTCAGGAAAACACTTGTCATTGTGAGTAAGGAACTGGTAGCTGCTGAAGTCATTCCCACATATCTGGCTACAATGAACTGGTAGCTGCTGAAGTCATTCCCACATATCTGGCTACAATGAACTGGTAGCTGGTGAAGTCATTCCCACATATCTGGCTACAATGAACTGGTAGCTGGTGAAGTCATTCCCACATATCTGGCTACAATGAACTGGTAGCTGGTGAAGTCATTCCCACATATCTGGCTACAATGAACTGGTAGCTGGTGAAGTCATTCCCACATATCTGGCTACAGTTTATCCAAAAACATTCACATTAGTAGGCAAATATTTTCCCAGCAGTCACTGTATATACAATGATGACTACTGGCCTATACTTTGCGATCACGTACGCCTCATCATTTGTGATGCCTTCCTAGTCACAAAGTGCGTAACAAGCAATCGAGAAATTCAACTCCCGTCATCTAATCTCCTTTCGTATGCAACTTTCGTAATGTTGCGTTTCTAGTTAATAGGTTAAGAAGCCGTCAGCTATTCACGGCTTTTCAATTTCCCGCAGGAGTATTTCCTTCCTGTGAATATAATTCAATGATCTCCTAACTACTCCTCAACTGTTGACAAAAACGTTGGTCCATTTTAGAATGCAATAAATTGTTTTCTATCAAACCATAATTGGGATTTTGACCATCTTCTTACCACCAAGTCGCACTGTCAGTCTACCATATCATAATAGACTGTCCTGACTATCAGTGGGCTCACAGGATTAACTTCTGACGTCTTCATTGTTCTAAACCTGACCTCCTCGATGATTGGTTCCACCATTAATGCATATCCTCTCATTTACTTTTTTAATAGAAACTAATTTATTTCACCAATTTTTATTTCAATTTTACATTTGCACTAACCCCCACCTACACAACCCCCCTACCCTGGCACACCCCTACCCCTCACACACCCCTAACCATTGCACACTCCAACTCTTGCACAACCCTACCCCTCACACACCCCTAACCATTGCACACTCCTATGCTTGCACAACCCTACCCCTCACACACCCCTAACTATTGCACACTCCTATGCTTGCACAACCCTACCCCTCACACACCCCTAATCATTGCACACTCCTATGCTTGCACAACCCTACCCCTCACACACCCTAACCATTGCACACTCCTATGCTTGCACAACCCTACCCTCACACACCCTAACCATTGCACACTCCTATGCTTGCACAACCCTACCCTCACACACCCCTAACTATTGCACACTCCTATGCTTGCACAACCCTACCCCTCACACACCCTAACCATTGCACACTCCTATGCTTGCACAACCCTACCCCTCACACACCCCTAACCATTGCACACTCCTAGGCTTGCACAACCCTACCCTCACACACCCTAACCATTGCACACTCCTAGCTTGCACAACCCTACCCTCACACACCCTAACCATTGCACACTCCTAGGCTTGCACAACCCTACCCCTCACACCCCTAACCATTGCACACTCCTAGTGCTTGCACAACCCTACCCTCACACACCCTAACCATTGCACACTCCTAGCTGCACAACCCTACCCCTCACACCCTAACCATTGCACACTCCTAGGCTTGCACATACCCTATCCTCACACACCCTAACCATTGCACATCCTAGGCTTGCACAACCCTACCCTCACACACCCTAACCATTGCACACTCCTAGGCTTGCACAACCTACCCTCCACACCTAACATTGCAACTCCTAGCTTGCACAACCCTACCCTCACACACCCTAACCATTGCACACTCCTAGCTTGCACAACCCTACCCCTCACACACCCTAACCATTGCACACTCCTAGTTGACAACCCTACCCTCACACACCCTAACCATTGCACACTCCTAGCTTGCACAACCCTACCTCCACACCCCTAACCATTGCACACTCCTAGGCTTGCACAACCTACCCTCACACACCCTAACCATTGCACACTCTAGCTTCAACCCTACTACACACTTACTGGCACACTCTAGCTTCCCTCCCTCACACCTAACCATTGCACCTTGCAACCCTACCTCCACCTAACCATTGCACACTTAGCCCCACCTCACACAACCATGCACTCGGCGCCCTCCACACCTAACATGCACCTAGCTTGCACAACCTACCTCACACCTAACCATTACCCTAGCTTAAACCTACCTCACACCCTTGCACACTCTGAACCTACCCACACCAACTTGACCTAGTTGCACAACCTACCCCTAACCATTGCCACCAGGCTTCAACCCTACCACCCCAACATTGACACCTATCTTGACCCCTACCACACTCATTACACTTAGCTCTCCTCACACCTAACCATTGCACACCAGCCACACCTACCACCCAACCACCACCTAGGCTGCACACTACCTCCCCTAACCATTCACATGGGCACAACCACCTCACACACCTAACCATTGCACCCCAGCTGAAACCCTCCTCACACACCCTAACCATTGCACACCCTAGCGACAACCACTCAACACCTAACCATTGCAACTCCTAGTTGCACAACTCCTCCACACTAACTGCACATCCTGCTTGCACAACCCTACCCTCAACCAACCTTGCACCCTAGCTTGCACACCCTACCCTCACACACCTAACCATTGCACCCTGCTCAAACCCTACCTCACACCCTAACCATTGCACTCCTGCTTGCACAACCCTACCCTCACACCCTAACCATTGCACACTCTAGCTTGCACAACCCTACCCCCACCCAACCATTGCACACTCCTGCTTGCACAACCCACCCACCCTAACCATTGCACACTCCTAGCTTGCACAACCTACCCTCACACACCTAACCATTGCACACCCTACTTGCAAACCCTACCCTCACACCCTAACCATTGCACACTCCTGCTGCACAACCCTACCTCACACCCCTAACCATTGCACACCCTGCTTGCACAACCCACCCCCACACCTACCATTAACTCCTAGCTTGCCCTACCTCCACCAACATTGCACACTCCTGCTGCACAACCTACCTCACACACCTAACCATTGCACACCCTGCTTGCACAACCCTACCTCACACCCCAACCATTGCACCCTAGCTTGCACAACCCACCCTCACACCAACCATTGCACACTCTGCACAACCCTCCCTCACACCCAACTTGCACCTTGCACAACCTACCTCCACCCCTAACCATTGCAACTGCTGCACCCCTCTCACCCTAACCATTGCACACCCTAGCTTGCAAACCCTACCCTCACACACCTAACCATTGCACACTCCTATTGCACAACCCTACCTCACACACCTAACCATTGCCACCCAGCTTCACAACCCTACCTCACACCCTAACCATTGCACACTCCTAGCTTGCACAACCCTACCTCACACCCTAACCATTGCACCTCCTAGCTTGCACAACCCACCACACACCCTAACCATTGCAACCCTACTTGCACAACCCTCCTCACACACCTAACCATTGCACCTCCTAGGTTGCACAACCCACCTCACACACCTAACCATTGCACACTCCTAGCTTGCACAACCCTACCCTCACACCCTAACCATTGCACCTCCTAGCTTGCACAACCCTACCCCTCACACCCTAACCATTGCACACCCTAGCTTGCACAACCCTACCCCTCACACACCTAACCATTGCACACTTAGGCTTGCACAACCACCTCACACCCTAACCATTGCACACTCCTGCTTGCACAACCTACCTCACACACCCTAACCATTGCACACTCCTAGGCCTGCACAACCCTACCCCTCACACACCCCTAACCATTGCACACTCCTATGCTTGCACAACCCTACCCCTCACACACCCCTAACCATTGCACACTCCTAGGCTTGCACAACCCTACCCCTCACACACCCCTAACCATTGCACACTCCTATGCTTGCACAACCCTACCCCTCACACACCCCTAACCATTGCACACTCCTAGGCCTGCACAACCCTACCCCTCACACACCCCTAACCATTGCACACTCCTACGCTTGCACAACCCTACCCCCCCACACCCCTAACCATTGCACACTCCTAGCTTGCACAACCCTACCCCTCACACACCCTAACCATTGCACACTCCTATGCTTGCACAACCCTACCCTCACACCCCTAACCATTGCACACTCCTAGGCTTGCACAACCCTACTCCTCACACACCCCTAACCATTGCACACTCCTAGGCTTGCACAACCCTACCCCTCACACACCCCTAACCATTGCACACTCCTAGGCTTGCACAACCCTACGCCTCACACACCCCTAACCATTGCACACTCCTAGGCTTGCACAACCCTACCCCTCACACACCCCTAACCATTGCACACTCCTAGGCTTGCACAACCCTACGCCTCACACACCCCTAACCATTGCACACTCCTAGGCTTGCACAACCCTACCCACAGCGCTGTATGATTCATGTTGGCTTAGGGTTAAAATTATTATATTATCATTATACACTAGGGATTAGGATGCTGCCACAGCCAGCTGTGGAACCGATGGAGAGACAATGATGCTTATGAGGCACGGTAAGAGGCTACAGAGATACAGTGGTACAGTCAGCGGTGTCAGAGCGTGTCATACTTAATCAGCGGTGTCAGAGCGTGTCATACTTAATCAGCGGTGTCAGAGCGTGTCATACTTAATCAGCGGTGTCAGAGCGTGTCATACTTAATCAGCGGTGTCAGAGCGTGTCATACTTAATCAGCGGTGTCAGAGCGTGTCATACTTAATCAGCGGTGTCAGAGCGTGTCATACTTAATCAGCGGTGTCAGAGCGTGTCATACTTAATCAGCGGTGTCAGAGCGTGTCATACTTAATCAGCGGTGTCAGAGCGTGTCATACTTAATCAGCGGTGTCAGAGCGTGTCATACTTAATCAGCGGTGTCAGAGCGTGTCATACTTAATCAGCGGTGTCAGAGCGTGTCATACTTAATCAGCGGTGTCAGAGCGTGTCATACTTAATCAGCGGTGTCAGAGCGTGTCATACTTAATCAGCGGTGTCAGAGCGTGTCATACTTAATCAGCGGTGTCAGAGCGTGTCATACTTAATCAGCGGTGTCAGAGCGTGTCATACTTAATCAGCGGTGTCAGAGCGTGTCATACTTAATCAGCGGTGTCAGAGCGTGTCATACTTAATCAGCGGTGTCAGAGCGTGTCATACTTAATCAGCGGTGTCAGAGCGTGTCATACTTAATCAGCGGTGTCAGAGCGTGTCATACTTAATCAGCGGTGTCAGTGCGTGTCATACTTAATCAGCGGTGTCAGAGCGTGTCATACTTAATCAGCGGTGTCAGAGCGTGTCATACTTAATCAGCGGTGTCAGAGCGTGTCATACTTAATCAGCGGTGTCAGAGCGTGTCATACTTAATCAGCGGTGTCAGAGCGTGTCATACTTAATCAGCGGTGTCAGAGCGTGTCATACTTAATCAGCGGTGTCAGGCGCAGACTAATCAGCGGTGTCAGGCGTGTCATACTTAATCAGCGGTGTCAGAGCGTGTCATACTTAATCAGCGGTGTCAGAGCGTGTCATACTTAATCAGCGGTGTCAGAGCGTGTCATACTTAATCAGCGGTGTCAGAGCGTGTCATACTTAATCAGCGGTGTCAGAGCGTGTCATACTTAATCAGCGGTGTCAGAGCGTGTCATACTTAATCAGCGGTGTCAGAGCGTGTCATACTAATCAGCGGTGTCAGAGCGTGTCATACTTAATCAGCGGTGTCAGAGCGTGTCATACTTAATCAGCGGTGTCAGAGCGTGTCATACTTAATCAGCGGTGTCAGAGCGTGTCATACTTAATCAGCGGTGTCAGAGCGTGTCATACTTAATCAGCGGTGTCAGAGCGTGTCATACTTAATCAGCGGTGTCAGAGCGTGTCATACTTAATCAGCGGTGTCAGAGCGTGTCATACTTAATCAGCGGTGTCAGAGCGTGTCATACTTAATCAGCGGTGTCAGAGCGTGTCATACTTAATCAGCGGTGTCAGAGCGTGTCATACATCTTCATCCATCTGTCTGAAGAAACTGTTAAGCTTAGGTGGTGGTGCTACTTTTGCTTGCCCAGGTCTTTTCCAGATGGTGACCCGGCCTTGACTCCCAGTCATAGGAGTGTCTTGAAGACCACGCCAGCTGCTGCACAGCTGGCGATGCGAAGAAGGCTGATGAAGCTGCACAGCAGCAGGCGGTGTCGGGAAGGGCCGAGAAAGTAGCCATTACTGGGTCAAATGGAGCCACACCCCAGCTATAGGCCGCAGCTTGAGTGCTGGGGAACTCAGATTCACAGTGATTGGTAGATGGGAAGCTTGCTAGTGGAGTGAGCCGTTTTGGAGGCATCTGAATTTCTTTCTTGAGAGGTAGTCCACTTCAATCTGGGTTTTGGTGTTTGCTGTGGAAAATTTTGATTTTTTTCTTAAATTCCGCATGTGTAAATTTGAATAATAATTGTGTACTAAAATGATACTGATTAGACCCTTCCAGAAATTTGATGTGAAGGAGGGTGTGCAGTGGCCGCGGAGTGATACAGTGGGCGAGACGCCATTTGTAATTTGCGAGCACTGGTTGTCGTGGAGAATTCAGTTAATAATCCGGCGTCTTCGAGGCCAAATTGGAGTGTTTCGGTCTGAATTTGTAATAGGAACCCGTGTTAATGTCCCCTGCTGAGGAATTGGGAGAGAAAATTTGCGGGACCTCAAGAATTACGTGTGGATGGTGGAAGATAAGGAACACACCATCACTCACACAGGGAAGTGCATCATTAGTCCTTTCATGTAGACCTCTAGCTGGCTAGTGTAGGGTCTAGGTGTCAGGCAGGTGTTGTGGCATGATCCATGTCCAGTAATTAAATGGTAAGTGGTAATACGAATTTCTTTTCTAATAATACCATTATAATTTTTGTACAATAATTATATTGTGTGTACCCAGCAAGCCTAATCATACAGTCCACACTATTTTATAATTTACCAATATTGGTATTAATGTTTAATATTGTAATTATTAATTTAATATTAGGTCTAGCTTTTTGTGAGAGTGGTGATGAAGTGGGCATCGAGGGAGTCACAGTTCTTCGACCTACTGTGACTAAGTGCCACTTATTTCACCCAAATTACTTGCACGTAATAATTCAGGTAATACCCTGTAAATCTCATGCAGGTAATTTTCTCACATAATAATTCACATTTGCTATACGCTTTTGACTTGTTGAATCACTTGTTCAGTGGTGTACATAGAATTCAGTTTGCAGGTATACTTAACAGTCCCATCCTGGAGTCGATGGTGGATTTCTCGAGCAATCATTTCGTCATTGTATTGGTCACTTGTGTAGAACCTGATACCAGGCCAAGCAGTGTATTCAGGCTGATTATCAAGAGCTGAGGTAGCCACAGGAGGGATGGCAGTGGTAACAGCCGAAGGAGAGACGGTGTGAGCCGAGGTAGTGGGGAGTTCTTCACCAGGTGATAGTGTTTTAGCTCTTTTGGCCGGTATCTGTGGCGGACGAGGCGAGGTCACTGATTGGTCCATTGCAATGGTGGTGGAAGAAGTCGGTGGTGGCCTCTGGTGGGATTTTGCGGCGACTCGTCACATGTAGATGATGATGGTGGTGGTGTTGGAGCAGAGCTTGTTGGTATGGAGACATTGACAACCTTCGAGGCGGTCTTCATAATGTATGTAGAAGGTGGAGATTCCGGGAATATGAAGCTGGGCATGTTGTTTAGCCTGAGGAGTTCGTTGATGGTGGAGTTGAAAGATGCAGGTGTAGCTACATTGTGCACATGGGCATACATCATGCAGTAGAGGATTTTTGTGGATCTGTCGGCAGGAATTGGAGGTAATGTGTTGCTGGTGTTGGGTGCAGTTTGAGTGGCCTTGAGAATTTTGGTGGCGTCTGCTTGCAGTTTTGTAACTGCAAAGCTGGGGAAGTCGTGACCTGAAATTCTCACTGGTTAAGAGTGGTCGTTGCGTCAGTGGTGATAATTTTATCGGCTTCGATGTCGTCAGAGCAGACAACAACGAAAGCCTCTTGGAGTTATAGAATCACATTACATTTTATCTGCAATATGCCATTAACGGCAGCTGCAAGTGCTAGTTTGGAAGAGTCATTGACTGTCCCGCTTCTCGGTTTAATCTTCACTCGGTGTGAGAAGTGTATCGTGGAAGATGACACCGAATGCATAAAGGTTCTCCCCCAACGGGGATCGCAGGAATATCTCCGTACTTTACCAAGATACATACCTACAGGGTGCTCGTCACCTTAGTCTTGGATAATGAAAAACCGCGATGGGACTTACCACGGAGTCAATGAGATTGCAATCCAGGTGATGGATTCTCTGCTCTTCAGACTTCCGTATTGTGTTAAGAAAAACCAAGAAAAGAAGTATGATCATTGAACCCTTGATGCTGAGGAGCGTGTGGTTCCACCACCGATCCTGATTGTGGAGGCTAAACCTGAAGTTGTCATACATTAAATAGGAAGAAGAATCTTGTTTAGTTAATTTCCTGAATGTCTCACGCAGATACCTATACTAGAGCAGCTGGACTGGTTTCAACTTGCTGATCTGAAATAGCGTAGTGGCCCAGGACAGTATAGATTACCTGCGAATGGAGACAAATGTTTTTTAGGATTTGACGTGCTGTTGGAGTGTGAGCAAGGTAACATTTATGAAGGAATTCAGGGTAAACCGGCAGGCCGGACTTGAGTCCTGGAGATGGGAAGTACAGTGTCTGCACTCTGAAGGAGGGGTGTTAATGTTGTGGTTTTATAACTGTAGTGTAAGCATGCCTCTGGCAAGACAGTAATGGAGTGAATGATGGTGAAAGTTTACCATTCTCGGGGCCCCTACATTGGTGGGAAACGGCTGATGTGTTGATAAAAAATATCACTGTTCCTGCAGTCGCATTGTGTATTGTGTGTGAAGCGCTAAACCCTTCACTTATTACCATGCAACTTCTTCATCTGAAAACAATTGTATGTGTAATGGACCAATCAGTCTACGTGAAGGTTGTTAAAGTATCTTGGAAGCACCTAGCATGTAACCCCTCAAGGGAGGCTCCTTGAAGCTGTAAGGGGCTCTTGATCTAGGGAATTGGATCTGTGCTAAAGTTCCCTGAATTGAGCCTGAATACCTTCCATCCCCACCCCCACATGCGCTGTATAATCCTACGGGTTTAGCGCTCCCCATGATTGTAATAATAATCCCCCAATATAAAACTCTATTGCCACCCATTGGAAAGAGGTTCCAAGATGGAGGACTGACGGACCTGCGTCTTGAGGCTGGAGTCAGACTCCACGAGTTCTACAAGAACCACGACACAGCGTCAGTCCTTGGTGTGACACCAATCACAGGGAAGACCTTGTCCGCCTTTAAGACGCACCTGAGGCCATCAGCAGCCTCTGTCAAGATGCTTCACAAGCCTGGCTGGCATGGATGTTATCTTCTGGCTTAACACATCACTTGTCAGCTATAACATATATATTGCGGTGTCTGAGCATATTTAAAAACCTCTCGGTTGACATAATGTAAAGTGACGCACGATAAAATTCTTGCAGATATTACGAGAGTTTCTGGATTGAATTAATGAGTGAAGGGTGAATCTTTCTCTTCAACTTATGGCAAATCGTATGGAACAATGGTGTAGTTCGCCGTAACTCAATACTCCATCCGGCTTCTCATTTGTATTAAAAAACTATTACCTTGGATATGAACTTTCAGGGTCGATCCACTTCATCATCTGCTGAAGAGAACCTCAATTGGAGGTCGAACAAATTAATTTATTTTATTTATCCTCACCTATTCCTACATGCTACAAAGTCACTTGCACACCTTACACTAAGCAACCTCCTGAAAAAATGTGCATTTCGTTGCATCTGTTCCTCTTTATTGTACATTCGCCCGGTCATTATATCCAGCCTTACTGTAATAACACTGCACCTGTGTTGGTAAGGGCAGCAATACCAATTATACTTGTATTTGGGCCCACTGCTGTAGTCACCCGTGTACCTGCACCAGTAACCAGCTGCACAGCTGGTTGCAAGGTCAACAACAAAGCTGAATTATATTAGCAAAAGCTGGGCGGCTTACATATGTCACAACTCTCCGGGGGTTGCTACCCAGGTTTCAGTTAGTCGGCGCCCCTTTGCTTCTGCTTCCCGCTTTACCCGTAATGGTTTGGCTATCGGGTTTTTCATATGATAATAATAATAATAATAACAATAATAATAATAATAATAATAATAATAATAATAATAATAATAATAATAATAATAATAATAATAAAAACAATAATAAAAACAATAATAAAAAATTATTATTATTATTATTATTATTATTATTATTAACATCATTATCATCATCATCATCATCATAACAATAACAATAATTGGATTACATTAAAAATGAAACACATGGATCATTCATCAATCCATCATTGTGCTAAACACCCAATTAGGGTTAATTCACCAGGAAATGAGATAATCAAGTAATCAATCAGTTAGTCAACCAATTATCCGAGCAATCAGCCAGTCTGCTCATCAATTTGTCCAATAATCAAGCCGTTAATGCTACTCTCCTTGGTTCGACTGATATTAATGATTTGACCACGATAAGCGGACGGTGGATCGAGCCTCAACCAACACTTGCGTTGAATGACAGATTTATGGTCTTCTATAAACATAATGATAATATGATGATGATGGTAATAATAATAATAATAATAATAATAATAATAATAATAATAATAATAATAATAATAATAATAATAATAAAAATTATAATAATAACAATAATAATAATAATAATAATAATAATAATAATAATAATAATAATAATAATAATAATAATAATAATATTCCCCAATATATTATTAAACAATGAAAAAAATTGGGAACAGAAGCAACAGCAGCAACACGAACAGTGTTGATCACTGCAGCAACACGAACAGTGTTGATCACTGCAGCAACACGAACAGTGTTGATCACTGCAGCAACACGAACAGTGTTGATCACTGCAGCAACACGAACAGTGTTGATCACTGCAGCAACACGAACAGTGATGATCACTGCAGCAACACGAACAGTGTTCATCACTGCAGCAACACGAACAGTGTTCATCACTGCAGCAACACGAACAGTGTTCATCACTGCAGCAACACGAACAGTGTTCATCACTGCAGCAACACGAACAGTGTTGATCACTGCAGCAACACGAACAGTGTTGATCACTGCAGCAACACGAACAGTGTTCATCACTGCAGCAACACGAACAGTGTTCATCACCGCAGCAACACGAACAGTGTTCATCACTGCAGCAACACGAACAGTGTTCATGACTGCAGAAACACGAACAGTGTCGATCACTGCAGCAACACGAACAGTGTTGATCACTGCAGAAACACGAACAGTGTTGATCACTGCAACAACACGAACAGTGTTCATCACTGCAGCAACACGAACACTGTTGATCACTGCAGCAACACGAACAGTGTTGACCACTGCAGCAACACGAACAGTGTTCATCACTGCAGAAACACGAACAGTGTTCATCACTGCATAAACACGAACAGTGTTGATCACTGCAGCAACACGAACAGTGTTCATCACTGCAGCAACACGAACAGTGTTGATCACTGCAGAAACACGAACAGTGTTGATCACTGCAGCAACACAAACAGTGTTGATCACTGCAGCAACACGAACAGTGTTGATCACTACAGCAACACGAACACTGTTGACCACTGCAGCAACACGAATAGTGTTGACCACTGCAGCAACACGAACAGTGTTGATCACTGCAGCAACACGAAAAGTGTTGATCACTGCAGCAACACGAACAGTGTTCATCACTGCAGCAACACGAACAGTGTTGACCACTGCAGAAACACGAACAGTGTTGATCACTGCAGCAACACGAACAGTGTTTATCACTGCAGAAACACGAACAGTGTTGATCACTGCAGCAACGCGAACAGTGTTGATAACTGCAGAAACACGAACAGTGTTGATCACTGCAGCAACACGAACACTGTTGATCACTGCAGCAAAACGAACAGTGTTGATCACTGCAGAAACACGTACAGTGTTGACCACTGCAGCAACACGAACAGTGTTGATCACTGCAGCAACACGAACAGTGTTCATCACTGCAGCAACAAGAACAGTGTTCATCACTGCAGCAACACGAACAGTGTTTATCACTGCAGAAACACGAAAAGTGTTGATCACTGCAGCAACACGAACAGTGTTCATCACTGCAGAAACACGAACAGTGTTCATCACTGCAGCAACACGAACAGTGTTTATCACTGCAGCAACACGAACAGTGTTTATCACTGCAGAAACACGAACAGTGTTGATCACTGCAGCAACACGAACAGTGTTTATCACTGCAGCAACACGAACAGTGTTTATCACTGCAGAAACACGAACAGTGTTTATCAATACAGCAACACGAACAGTGTTGATCACTGCAGCAACACGAACACTGTTGATCACTGCAGCAACACGAACAGTGTTGATCACTGCAGCAACACGAACAGTGTTGATCACTGCAGCAAAACGAACACTGTTAATCACTGCAGCAACACGAACAGTGTTGATCACTGCAGCAACACGAATGATGTACATCAGTTATTGATGCTCGAAAGTTTCGCTGCAGCGAACTGTCATCAGTGGTACAGGTTAACACTAGTGAACTATGATGGAGAAGAATTTTCGTCTGATCAGTCCCTCAGTCTTGATGAAGGGTGGTCAGTCCTCAGTCTTGATGAAGGGTGGTCAGTCCCTCAGTCTTGATGAAGGGTGGTCAGTCCTCAGTCTTGATGAAGGGTGGTCAGTCCCCAGTCTTGATGAAGGGTGGTCAGTCCTCAGTCTTGATGAAGGGTGGTCAGTCCCTCAGTCTTGATGAAGGGTGGTCAGTCCCTCAGTCTTGATGAAGGGTGGTCAGTCCCTCAGTCTTGATGAAGGGTGGTCAGTCCCTCAGTCTTGATGAAGGGTGGTCAGTCCCTCAGTCTTGATGAAGGGTGGTCAGTCCCTCAGTCTTGATGAATGGTGTACTAGTCCTCAGTCTTGATGAAGGTGGTCAGTCCTCAGTCTTGATGAAGGGTGGTCAGTCCTCAGTCTTGATGAAGGGTGTCTGTCCCTCAGTCTTGATGAAGGGTGGTCAATCCCTCAGTCTTGATGAAGGGTGTCGTCCCTCAGTCTTGATGAAGGGTGGTCAGTCCTTCAGTCTTGATGAAGGGTGGTCAGTCCCTCAGTCTTGATGAAGGGTGGTCAGTCCCTCAGTCTTGATGAAGGGTGGTCAGTCCCTCAGTCTTGATGAAGGGTGGTCAGTCCCTCAGTCTTGATGAAGAGTGATCTGTCCCTCAGTCTTGATGAAGGGTGGTCAGTCCCTCAGTCTTGATGAAGGGTGGTCAGTCCCTCAGTCTTGATGAAGAGTGGTCAGTCCCTCAGTCTTGATGAAGGGTGGTCAGTCCCTCAGTCTTGATGAAGGGTGGTCAGTCCCTCAGTCTTGATGAAGGGTGGTCAGTCCCTCAGCCTGATGGACGGTGGTCAGACCCTCAGCCTGATGGAAGGTGGTCAGTACCTCAGCCTGATGGACAGTGGTCAGTCCCTCAGCCTGATGGACGGTGGTCAGTCCCTCACCCTGATGGACGGTGGTCAGTCCCTCAGTCTGATGGAAGGTGGTCAGTACCTCAGCCTGATGGACATTGGTCAGTCCCTCAGCCTGATGGAAGGTGGTCAGTACTTCAGCCTGATGGACAGTGGTCAGTCCCTCAGCCTGATGGACGGTGGTCAGTCCCTCAGCCTGATGGACGGTGGTCAGTCTCTCAGCCTGATGGACGGTGGTCAGTCCCTCAGCCTGATGGACGGTGGTCAGTCCCTCAGCCTGATGGAAGGTGGTCAGTACCTCAGCCTGATGGACGGTGGTCAGTCCCTCAGCCTGATGGACGGTGGTCAGTCCCTCAGCCTGATGGAAGGTGGTCAGTACCTCAGCCTGATGGACATTGGTCAGTCCCTCAGCCTGATGGAAGGTGGTCAGTACTTCAGCCTGATGGACAGTGGTCAGTCTCTCAGCCTGATGGACGGTGGTCAGTCCCTCAGCCTGATGGACGGTGGTCAGTCCCTCAGCCTGATGGAAGGTGGTCAGTACCTCAGCCTGATGGACGGTGGTCAGTCCCTCAGCCTGATGGAAGGTGGTCAGTACTTCAGCCTGATGGAAGGTGGTCAGTACCTCAGCCTGATGGACGGTGGTCAGTCCCTCAGCCTGATGGACGGTGGTCAGTCCCTCAGCCTGATGGACGGTGGTCAGTCCCTCAGCCTGATGGACGGTGGTCAGTCCCTCAGCCTGATGGAAGGTGGTCAGGCCCTCAGCCTGATGGAAGGTGGTAAGTACCTCAGCCTGATGGACGGTGGTCAGTCCCTCAGCCTGATGGAAGGTGGTCAGTCCCTCAGCCTGATGGAAGGTGGTCAGTACCTCAGCCTGATGGAAGGTGGTCAGTCCCTCAGCCTGATGGAAGGTGGTCAGGCCCTCAGCCTGATGAAAGGTGGTCAGTACCTCAGCCTGATGGACGGTGGTCAGTCCCTCAGCCTGATGGAAGGTGGTCAGGCCCTCAGCCTGATAGAAGGTGGCCAGTACATCAGCCTGATGGACGGTAGTCAGTCCCTCAGCCTGATGGACGGTGGTCAGTCTCTCAGCCTGATGGACGGTGGTCAGTCTTTCAGCCTGATGGAAGGTGGTCAGTCCCTCAGCCTGATGGACGGTGGTCAGTCCCTCAGCCTGATGGAAGGTGGTCAGTCCCTCAGCCTGATGGAAGGTGGTCAGTACCTCAGCCTGATGGACGGTGGTCAGTCCCTCAGCCTGATGGAAGGTGGTCAGGCCCTCAGCCTGATGGAAGGTGGTCAGTACCTCAGCCTGATGGACGGTGGTCAGTCCCTCAGCCTGATGGAAGGTGGTCAGGCCCTCAACCTGATGGAAGGTGGTCAGGCCCTCGGCCTGATGGAAGGTGGTCAGTACATCAGCCTGATGGACGGTGGTCAGTCCCTCAGCCTGATGGAAGGTGGTCAGGCCCTCAACCTGATGGAAGGTGGTCAGGCCCTCAGCCTGATGGAAGGTGGTCAGTACCTCAGCCTGATGGACGGTGGTCAGTCCCTCAGCCTGATGGAAGGTGGTCAGTCCCTCAGCCTGATGGAAGGTGGTCAGGCCCTCAGCCTGATGGAAGGTGGTCAGTACATCAGCCTGATGGACGGTGGTCAGTCCCTCAGCCTGATGGACGGTGGTCAGTCTCTCAGCCTGATGGACGGTGGTCAGTCCCTCAGCCTGATGGACGGTGGTCAGTCCCTCAGCCTGATGGACGGTGGTCAGTCCCTCAGCCTGATGGACGGTGGTCAGACCCTCAGCCTGATGGATGGTGGTCAGACCCTCAGCCTGATGGACGGTGGTTAGTTCTCTAGTCTTGATTAACGTTGGTCAGTCCCTCGGTCTTGATGAAAAGTGGTGAGTCCCTGAAGGTGGTCAGTCCCTCACCATAAGGCAGAGACGTGAGTCCAGACGCGTATGCAATGAAGATATATGTGTGGTGTAGCAGCTGCAGACAGCGTCACAGGTGAGCTAATGCAGAGGTCGGCGAACTTTTTTGAGGTATTTCCCCAAAACAAATTTGTTTACAGGGAAAATCCCCACTAGACTTACAAGTCCACAGAATCCGGATAACACAAGGATCATCCAATATTAAAACACTTTATTGAATCCATTTGTATGGAAAATACAGTCATACAACCTGAAAAGAATGTATTATAAGAGATAAAGCAACTTTAGAAATAAAACACAAAATGATAAAATGAAAAATATACTGCACGAAATAAAAAATAGTAACAGACAAATTTAATAAAAATCTCATTAGGGAACTAAAGAATTTCATTGAAAACATTTTTCACTACAGGTTTTGGAGACTCCTGAAGAAACTAAAAATTAAGAAACTAAAAATTATTTGTATGAAAAAAAAAATGTAACTCTCATAATTCGCCTCGCTTATAAAATAATTTTTTGTGAAGTTTTATTTATATGTTTATTGAACATTCATTACCCCCGAGATTTTCATTTTTAACCCCATTTGGGGGTAATTTACCCACCCCCCGGGTTCCCCGACCCAGGCGCAAGTTGATGTAGATAATACTGAATTATAAAGCTGGTATAAGATATCCAGTGTACTAATGTAGAATGGTACTGCTGTGTCAGGCAAGTATCATCATTGATGGTTATCAGTAGAGGGAAGTTATTGAGTAAGACACATGTGCAAAACCTGACTATCTTTATAGATATGAAGATATGTGAGTGTGCTCCTCAGTGTGTCTGGGGAGTCAGTCTCCAGCATGTGTGTTCCTCAGTGTGTCTGGGGAGTCAGTCCCCAGCATGTGTGTTCCTCAGTGTGTCTGGGGAGTCAGTTCCCAGCATGTGTGTTCCTCAGTGTGTCTGGGGAGTCAGTCCCCAGCATGTGAGTTCCTCAGTGTGTCTGGGGAGTCAGTCCCCAGCATGTGTGTTCCTCAGTGTGTCTGGGGAATCAGTCCCCAGCATGTGTGTTCCTCAGTGTGTCTGGGGAGTCAGTCCCCAGCATGTGTGTTCCTCAGTGTGTCTGGGGAGTCAGTCCCCAGCATGTGTGTTCCTCAGTGTGTCTGGGGAGTCAGTCCCCAGCATGTGTGTTCCTCAGTGTGTCTGGGGAGTCAGTCCCCAGCATGTGTGTTCCTCAGTGTGTCTGGGGAGTCAGTCCCCAGCATGTGTGTTCCTCAGTGTGTCTGGGGAGTCAGTCCCCAGCATGTGTGTTCCTCAGTGTGTCTGGGGAGTCAGTCCCCAGCATGTGAGTTCCTCAGTGTGTCTGGGGAGTCAGTCCCCAGCATGTGAGTTCCTCAGTGTGTCTGGGGAGTCAGTCCCCAGCATGTGAGTTCCTCAGTGTGTCTGGGGAGTCAGTCCCCAGCATGTGTGTTCCTCAGTGTGTCTGAGGAATCAGTCCCCAGCATGTGTTTCCATTTTTTTAAAGACCTGCGGTGTCTCCCATCCCTGCCCCATGATGGTTTATCGCATCAATATTTCAGCTCCAGGTCTACATTCTCACACTTCTCACTTTATCCTACCACTCACTGTATGTCACCTCTCACTGTCTCTCATCTCTCACTATCTCTCACCTCTCACTGTCTCTCATCTCCCTTTGTCTCTCACCTCTACTTCACACTCAAGCTCTTTCTCATATTATTATTCTCTCATTCCAATGTTTGGTTTCCATTTGTGTCCCCTCGTCCAGTCCCGACCATTGTGTCCCCTCTCCCTGTCTTTATGAGTGTATGTATGTATGTTTCTTTCTTTGTGTATGTATGTTTGTGTATGTATGTATGTTTGTGTATGCATGTACGTATGTTTGTATGTCAAGCTTGATCAACCCAGTGACATGATAAAGCTCTACATATATCGAAACTTTTCCCAAAATATAAGTTAGTTTGAGCACCCGTGGATTGCCTTCACTAAGTTGCTTTGCCTTGCCACACAGCCCAGGGGAACAGAGAGTTGATTGAGTGCTTCCTGAGTTACCATCCACCGCCTGTCATAGTGCCTCTCTCCTTCTGTCCTTAACCTAACGTTTCTTTTTACAGGTGTTTCACAGTAGCAAGAAGCTGCGGAGGCAGTCACATGTGTGTCCTGGCAGTGCTCAACCCTCCCTCCCTTGCTCGAACACCGAAGCGGAGTCCACGAACAGACGAAACCATTGTTTCGTTAATAAACACGTATAAGTGTTCACAGCAGGTGCACCTCAACAATGGTTGACTTACTTAAGAGCTTAACCTCAGTAAAATGAAAGAACGCCAGCTATTTATTAATAATTAGTAAAGCCAGAGTTTAGCTTCCAGCACCAAAACATTTAAAAATTCAGTAGTGAGCAAAAAGAAATCAAAGCAAAACACGTTAATCACATTATATATAAATCTAAAAACTTTGATTTATTTTAAATTAAGGTATTTCTAGAATGTGAGTAACATAAATAAATTTTGTCAGTAGGATGTGTAAAGAAAAAGTAATATGGATTCTCATGAAAATTAAATATATTTCTTAATACATACAGGAAATAAGGCTTAGTTGTGTATACAAACGATAAAGGAAACTCCTGCAACCCCCACCATTACGAATCCCTGCAAAGAGATGTGGACTTGTTAGTATGGAACGTGTTGGGAACGTGTAAGTTCCTACACCCATCATACCTCTACCTCTTGGAGCCAATTGAAACCCTCAAACCAGGGTTCTGGTAGCCTGGTGGCTAAAGCTCTCGCTTCAAACGGAGAGGGTCTGGGTTCGAATCCCAGCCAGAGTAGAAACATCGGACGTGTTTCGTTACACCGGATGTCTATGTTCACCCATCAGTAAAATGGGTACCTGGGACTTAGTCGATTGGTGTGAGTTGCATCCTGGGACAAAACTGACCTAATTTGCCCGAAATGGTCAGCATAACAAGGGGTTTTCTATATAGTAGTATGTCATTGATGCCAGATAGGCCTGTATACCTTGTACATGTACTTGTAGTAAAGATATTATTATTATTACTATTATTTTTATTATTATTATTATTATTATTATTATTATTATTATTATTATTATTATTATTATTATTATTATTATTATTATTATTATTGCTATACTAATAGCCATTGTGGAAGGAGACACAGGGATTCACAGTAAACTCCCACGCAAACTGTAACTTGCGTGGTGTCTACGGTAACCTTGCCACACACACACATGCCGTAGACACTCTACAAAAGCAAGAGCAGACAGGAAGTAAGTAAGAGTTGACTTAGGTTGAGTACAGACTCACAGAGTCCACCAGACGCCGGCTCGCCCGGAGGACTGGCCAACAACTGTCAGCTCGAGACAAACCTCCAGAGGTGGTAATAATACTGCAGACTGAAAGAGGATGAAGCAGAGGACGAGTTCTGAGCAACATCACAGAATGTTACAGACCGTCACAGTGCGTCACAGAACGATACAGTGCGTCACAGAAGGATACAGTGCGTCACAGATCGTCTCAGTGCGTCACAGAACGATACAGTGCGTCACAGAACGATACAGTGAAAGACAGCCAATGACAAGCGTGGACAACATTGACATCACAAGACGGCTTAAGGTACCTGCCAACCAACTGGCTGCAATGTTTCATGTGAGGCCAGAGAACAACTTAAGAATAATAATAATAATTATAAAGTATTAATAATAAATGCGCCAAACATAGAAAAGATATTTAATTATTCCTTTGCCTGGAATATTCCAGCATAACAAGGAGTATATATATATACTATATATATCTGTGTGTGTGTGTGTGTGTGTGTGTGTGTGAGTGTGAGTGTGTGTGTGTGTGTGTGTGTGTGTGTGTGTGTGTATGTGTGTGTTTGTGTGTGAGTGTGTTTTTGAGTGTGCGTGTTTGTGTGTGTGTGTGTGTTTGTGTGTATTTGTGTGTGTGTGTGTTTGTGTGTGTACTCACCTAGTTGTACTCACCTAGTTCTGTTTGCAGGGGTCGAGTCATACTCATGGCCCCACCTCTTCACTGGCCGCTACTGGGTCACTCTCCCTGCGCCATGAGCTTTATCATACCTATTCTTAAAGCTATGTATGGAACCTGCATCCACTACATCGCTTCCCAAACTATTCCACTTCCCGACCACTCTGTGACTGAAGAAATACTTCCTAACATACCTGTGATTCATCTGAGTCTTCAACTTCCAACTGTGTCCCCTTGTTGCTGTGTCCCATCTCTGGAACATTCTGTCTTTGTCCACCTTGTCAATTCCTCTCAGTATCTTATATGTTGTTATCATGTCCCCCCTATCTCTCCTGTCCTCCAGTGTCGTCAGGTCGATTTCCCTTAACCTCTCCTCGTAGGACATACCCCTTAGCTCCGGGACTAGTCTTGTTGCAAACCTTTGCACTTTCTCTAGCTTCTTTACGTACTTGGCTAGATGTGGGTTCCAAACTGGTGCTGCATACTCTAGTATGGGCCTAACGTACACAGTGTACAGGGTCCTGAACGATTATTTATTAAGATGTCGGAATGCTGTTCTTAGGTTTGCTAGGCGCCCATATGCTGCAGCAGTTATTTGGTTGATGTGCGCCTCAGATGTGCCTGGTGTTATACTCACCCCAAGATCTTTTTCCTTGATTGAGGTTTGTAGTCTCTGGCCCCCTAGACTGTACTCCGTCTGCGGTCTTCTTTGCCCTTCCCCAATCTTCATGTGTTTGTGTGTGTGTGTATTTGTGTGTGTGTGTTTGTGTGTGTGTGTTTGTGTGTGTGTGTTTGTGTGTTTGTGTGTGTGTGTGTTTGTGTGTGTATTTGTGTGTGTGTTTGTGTGTGTGTGTTTGTGTGCGTGTGTGTGTGTGTTTGTGTGTGTGTGTATTTGTGTGTGCGTGTGTGTGTTTGTGTGTGTGTATGTGTGTACTCACCTAATTGTACTCACCTAATTGTACTCACCTAATTGTACTCACCTAATTGTGGTTGCAGGGGTCGAGACTCAGCTCCTGGCCCCGCCTCTTCGCTGTCCTTTACTGGGTCTCTGCTCTCCCTGCTCCATGAGCTTTATCATACCTTGTCTTAAAACTATGTATGGTTCCCGCCTCCACTATATCGTTCGCTAGACTATTCCACTTCCTAACTACTCTATGGCTGAAGAAGGGCTTCCTAACATCCCTTTGACTCATCTGAGTCTTCAGCTTCCAGTTGTGTCCCCTTGTTTCTTTGTTCCCTCTCTGGAACATCCTGTCACTATCTACCTTGTCGATTCCCTGCAGTATTTTGTATGTCGTTATCATGTTTCCTCTAACCCTTCTGTCCTCCAGTTTTGTTAGTCCTATTTCCCTCAACCTTTCTTCATATGGCATTCCCCTGAGCTGTGGAACTAGCCTTGTCGCAAACCTTTGCACTGTGTGTTTGTCTGTGTGTTTGTGTGTGTGTGTGTGTGTGTGTGTGTGTGTGTATGTGTGTGTGTGTGTGTGTATGTATGTGTGTGGTACCGAAGAGGTAAAAGTTGCGATTTTGGCTTAAATAGCCAAAATCGCAACTTGCCGAATAAGACAAGCAAAAATTTGTATATGCAACAATTTCTCAAAAATCATTCTGAACCTAACGAAAAAAAAATATATTTCAATGTGTGTGTTTATTAATAAATTATTGTAAACGTATCTAAAATATATTTGGTCGGATTAGGCTAAATTAAATTGCGCTTATTATAATAAGGTTAGGTAAGTTTTCTAAGATTCTTTTGGTGCAAAATTATTAATTTTTACATTAACACAAATCTTTAAACACAAAAGAAAATTTTAGAAAGGACTTAATTTTAAATGAGTTCTTGCTAATTGACCAATTTTACCTATTTTACACGACATATATATCATAATAAATGATTTTCTGGGTTGTTTTAATTTTGTTAATTTTGAAGTTAAATTAAATCATCGAAGGAAACTGGATTAATTTTGGCCGGGAGTCACTCTCAACCTCGTAATACATGTGCATGTGTATGCCTTAATGTATGTATTTATGCGCATGTGTATGAATGTATGTGATGTATTATCTGTGTTTGTTGCACTGATGTTGCAAAGCATCCACTGATCTTCTATACTATTTTATTTGATTAGTGGTAACGTATTGTGAGGCAGTGACGTGAAACCTCGGTGAGGTGAAGCCTCAGTGAGGTGAAGCCTCAGTGAGGTGAAGCCTCAGTGAGGTGAAGGGACAGTGAGGTGAAACCTCGGTGAGGTGAAGCCTCAGTGCCTTTAAGACGACCACTTACAGTCACCACGTTGTACATGGGCGGCGGTGATCACTCTCAACCTGACTGGTGAGATACGAGGCTGCCACAGAGGTTCAAGGCTTCATAAAACGCGCCACAATGAAGCAGTGAGATAGCTGGATCAGAGGGACAGCAATTTCAACACTACTCCAGATTTGGTAGTTAAATGTGGACGAGTCAAAAGGAGCGACGTTTAACTGTGGTCCTCTTTAGAGGATCTCGGTTAAAGATGGAGATATACAGCTATCTTCTCATTTCTTGTTTCATTCATATCTCCAAGTGGGCCCTTTCGTCCTCACAATAAAGACTCACTGTGTCAGACACACTGGATCCCAAATCGCTCATAAAAACTGGTCAGGCAGGAAGAACTGCACGAGATATACACACCCTGAAGTGTGTATGTCTCTCTGTGTATATTTGTTGAACGAGAAATGTAATACGTACTTTAGATAGTAAAGTATTTTTGGCTGGTGGTGAGCAGGTGACGTGCAGCCTTGAGTGACCCTCTTGGGTAGTGCATAGACATTAAACCCAATTAACCAACCAATATCGCGTTTTTTCAACACAGCAGATGTTTTATTAATGGTTTAGAGAAACATGGACCGAACACGTCGACTACAAGTTTAGGGACTGATTACCCCAAACTCCTCCTCCTCTTCATTTTCCACCGTTCTTCTCTGTACCGGACTAAAGAGGCCACTGGCTGGCGATATCTTACCACAATAAAGATTCCCAACTGTTGCACAAGTGACTTATTCATCAATATATAGAGGATGTTCACTATCACACATGTGTTAGTGGCACTATCACACATGTGTTATTGGCACTATCACACATGTGTTAGTGGCACTATCACACTTGTATTAGTGGCACTATCACACTTGTGTTAGTGGCAGTATCACACATGTGTTAGTGGCACTATTACACTTGTATTAGTGGCACTAGAACACATGTGTTAGTGGCACTATCACACATGTGTTAGTGGCACTATCACACATGTGTTAGTGGCACTATCACACATGTGTTAGTGGCACTATCACACATGTGTTAGTGGCACTATCACACATGTGTTAGTGGCACTATCCCACATGTGTTAGTGGCACTATCACACATGTGTTAGTGGCACTATTACACTTGTATTAGTGGCACTAGAACACATGTGTTAGTGGCACTATCACACATGTGTAAGTGGCACTATCACACATGTGTAAGTGGGACTATCACACATGTGTTAGTGGCACTATGCCTCAGAGATTTCGGGAAAAATAATTTTGATAGCAATTTTTTGGAAAATATTGGAAGATTTAATTTTTTTCACAAACCTGCGAATGTTTTATTTGGCTGAAATCACTTTACAAATTTTGTTTTCCATTAACATAAATTAGCATGAAAAAAGAAGAGAGGCCACAAACAATATTGAAAATCAATACCGTTCAGCTGTTTAAGTTGAGATTACAGATAACTTGGCAGTATTTTTTTTCGCGCTGCTTCACCTAGTATATGTCAGACCAGAGTGTATGTCAGACCAGAGTGTATGTCAGACCAGAGTGTATGTCAGACCAGAGTGTATGTCAGACCAGAGTGTATGTCAGACCAGAGTATATGTCAGACCAGAGTGTATGACAGACCAGAGTGTATGTCAGACCAAAGTGTATGTCAGACCAGAGTGTATGTCAGACCAGAGTATGTCAGACCAGGTATATGCGACCAGAGTATATGTCAGACCAGAGTATATGTCAGACCAGAGTTATGTCAGACCAGAGTGTATGTCAGACCAGAGTTATGTCAGACCAGAGTATATGTCAGACCAGAGTATATGTCAGACCAGAGTGTATGTCAGACCAGAGTTATGTCAGACCAGAGTGTATGTCAGACCAGAGTGTATGTCAGACCAGAGTGTATGTCAGACCAGAGTGTATGTCAGACCAGAGTGTATGTCAGACCAGAGTGTATGTCAGACCAGAGTTATGTCAGACCAGAGTGTATGTCAGACCAGAGTGTATGTCAGACCAGAGTGTATGTCAGACCAGAGTGTACAGACCAGAGTGTATGTCAGACCAGAGTGTATGTCAGACCAGAGTTATGTCAGACCAGAGTAGTATGTCAGACCAGAGTTATGTCAGACCAGAGTATATGTCAGACCAGAGTGTATGTCAGACCAGAGTATATGTCAGACCAGAGTATATGTCAGACCAGAGTGTATGTCAGACCAGAGTATATGTCAGACCAGAGTATATGTCAGACCAGAGTGTATGTCAGACCAGAGTGTATGTCAGACCAGAGTGTATGTCAGACCAGAGTGTATGTCAGACCAGAGTGTATGTCAGACCAGAGTATATGTCAGACCAGAGTGTATGTCAGACCAGAGTATATGTCAGACCAGAGTGTATGTCAGACCAGAGTGTATGTCAGACCAGAGTGTATGTTAGACCAGAGTGTATGTCAGACCAGAGTGTATGTTAGACCAGAGTGTATGTCAGACCAGAGTGTATGTCAGACCAGAGTGTATGTCAGACCAGAGTATATGTCAGACCAGAGTGTATGTCAGACCAGAGTGCATGTTAGACCAGAGTGTATGTCAGACCAGAGTGTATGTCAGACCAGAGTGTATGTCAGACCAGAGTGTATGTTAGACCAGAGTATATGTCAGACCTGAGTCTATGTTAGACCAGAGTATATGTCAGACCAGAGTGTATGTCAGACCAGAGTGTATGTCAGACCAGAGTGAATGTTAGACCAGAGTATATGTCAGACCAGAGTGTATGTCAGACCAGAGTATATGTCAGACCAGAGTGTATGTCAGACCAGAGTGTATGTCAGACCAGAGTGTATGTCAGACCAGAGTGTATGTCAGACCAGAGTGTATGTCAGACCAGAGTGTATGTCAGACCAGAGTGTATGTCAGACCAGAGTATATGTCAGACCAGAGTGTATGTCAGACCAGAGTGTATGTCAGACCAGAGTGTATGTTAGACCAGAGTGTATGTCAGACCAGAGTGTATGTTAGACCAGAGTGTATGTCAGACCAGAGTATATGTCAGACCAGATTGTATGTCAGACCAGAGTGTATGTCAGACCAGAGTATATGTCAGACCAGAGTGTATGTCAGACCAGAGTGTATGTCAGACCAGAGTGTATGTCAGACCAGAGTGTATGTCAGACCAGAGTGTATGTCAGACCAGAGTGTATGTAAGATATGTCACTTGAAAGTGTATGTCAATCAAACATATTTGTAGCACTGTAAGGACGTACGTTGATTTAGCCACCGTTGCTAGAGACGTACGTCATCTTAGCTACCTTTGTTATGGACGTACGTCATCTTAGCTACCTTTGCTAGGGACGTAGGTTGTCTTAGCTATCGTTGCTAAGATGTACGTTGCTTAAGCTACCGTTGCTAGGGGCGTACGTTATCTTAGTTATCGTTGCTAGGAATATGCGTTATCTTAACTATCGTTGTTAGGGTCGAACGTCACCTTAGCTATCGTTGCTAGGGACCTACGTCGTCTTAGCTATCGTTACTAAGGCCGAACGTTATCTTAATTACCGTAGCTATGGACGTACGATATTTGCATGTTTATTAATATAGGTAGCTATATAGCTATCGATCTATCTTTCTATCAATCTATCCATCAGTCTATCTCAACATTTATCTTTCCATCAATCTATCTCGATGCTTTTCTATCTATCTGTCTAATAGTTGTCATTCTTGCAAATAGAATCCTCTAGTCTTACCTCTCTTCTATATTCCTTCCTTTCTTCCCTTCCTCTACTCTCTTCCTCCATTTCCGTTCTCTCTCTCTCTCTTATCTCCCTCCTTCTCTTTGCCCTTTCCTTCTCCCTCCTTCTCTTTGCCTTCCTCTTTTCCTTTCCTCCTCTCTTCCTCTCCATCCTCTTCCTTCCTGGTCTCTTCCATTACTCTCTTTTTCTCTAACTCACTTCTCTACATCTCTTTCCATTACTGCTCTATCTTCTCTCTTCTTCTCTCTTCTCTCTCTCTCTCGATTCTGCTTCTCTCTCTCTCTCTCTCTCTCTCTCTCTCTCTCTCTCTCTCTCTCTCTCTCTTCTCTGTATTCTTCTTCTTCTTCTGTTGTCTGTCTTCTCTCTTCTCTTCTTCTGTCTCTCTTTCTCTCTCTCTCTCTCTCTCTCTCTCTCTCTCTCTCTCTCTCTCTCTCTCTTTTCTCTCTCTCTCTCTCTCTCTCAATATATGTTATATATATATCAATAACAACACTGCGACTAGCCGAGGATTCGAACCCATGTTTTTTTAGCCCACTTCGTGGTGAGCGAGGCTAAAACAACATGGGTTCGAATCCTCAGCTAGTCGCAGTGTTGGTATTGATTAAATACCACTTGTTGGTGGTTACAATATATATATATATATATATATTATTTCGCAGAGACATATATTTCCCAAAGGGTCCTTAGTTCTCCCCTCAGGCGATATATTTCCTACCATGAGGAAGAAAATTGAGGAGTTTAATGCCAAGAATTTTTTATTGAGAGTCTGAAGCTAAATTGTTGTTGTTATTGCGGCTATTGTTATTTTGTTGTTAATGTTGTTGCTTTTGTTGTTGTTTTTGTTGTTGTTGTTGTTGTTACCACTGTTACTGCTGTTGTTGTTGTTGTTTTTAATGTTACTGAGGCTGTTGTTGTTATTTTTGTTGTTGGTGTTGTTGTTGTTGTTGTTACTGCTGCTGATGTTGTTACTGCGGCTGTTATTGTTGTTGTTACTGCTGTTGTTGCTGTTGTTGTAGTTTTTGTTGTTGTTTCTGATTGTCATGAATGCAGATGAATGTCAGGCGGTAACTTCACCATAAAGTGTGACTGACCTCAGTGTATGTAGTGCCTGTTGGCACTAGTGTTGTTGGCACCTCAGTGTATGTGGCACTAGTAGCCCATGTATGTGACTCAGTGTATGTGAGCACACCAGTGGCGAGCCTCAAGGTAGGGCACCTCAGTAAAGTGTTGAACCCTTCACCTCAGTGTATGGAGCACCTCAGTGTATGTGAGCACCTATGAACGCACCTCAGTGTATGTGGAGCACCATATGAGCCTCAGTGTATGTAGCACCCAGTGTATGTAGCACCTCAGTGTATGTGAGCACCTCTAGTGTATGTGGAGACCCAGTGTATGCTGTGGGGGCACCTCAGTGTAGTGAGCACCTCAGTGTATGTGAGCACCTCAGTGTATGTGAGCACCTCAGTGTATGTGAGCACCTCAGTGTATGTGAGCACCTCAGTGTATGTGAGCACACCAGTGTATGTGAGCACCTCAGTGTATGTGAGCACCTCAGTGTATGTGAGCACACCAGTGTATGTGAGCACCTCAGTGTGTGAGCACACCAGTGTATGAGCACCTCAGTGTATGTGAGCACCTCAGTTTTGTGAGCACCAGTGTATGTGTGAGCACCTCAGTGTATGAGCACCTCAGTGTATGCTGAGTACCTCAGTGTTGCTGAGCACCTCGTGCCTCATGTTTGAGCACCTCAGTCTCCTCTCCCTCAGTGTCTTAGCTCCTCAATATATGATATGTATATATCATACCACGTTAGCTCAGTCTGAACCCAGTGTTTTAGCACTCGTGTAGTGAGCACAACAATGGTTGAACCCAGCAGTGAGTGTGTAGCACTAAATACATGTGGTGTACAATTATAATGAACTAGTTATGATGAGCATATCCCAGTGTCTTAGTCCCTCAGTGCATGTGAGCACCAGTGAGTGAAGACAATTGAGGAGTTTGAATGCCCAGAAGTATTGAGCACTCATGTGAGCAATTGTTGTTGTTATGTGGAGCATGTGTATTGTGACCTCGTGTTGTTGTTGTTATGTTGTTCGTTGTTGTTGACACCTCAGTGTATGTGTTGTGTATTGAGGCATGTGGATTCAGTGTATGTGAGCCTCAGTTGTATGTAGCACTCAGTGTATGTGTATGTACCAGGTATGAGCACTCGTTGTGTAGCCCTAGTGTATGTGAGCACCGTGTTGTGGCCCTCGTATGTAGATCAGTGTTGTGAGACTCAGTGATGTGAGACCCAGTGTATGTGAGCACCTCAGTGTATGTGAGCACCTCAGTGATGTGAGCACTTCAGTTATGTAGCACCTCAGTGATGTGAGCACCTCAGTGTATGTGAGCACCAGTGTATGTGAGCACCTCAGTGTATGTGAGCACCTCAGTGATGTGAGCACCTCAGTGTATGTGAGCACCCAGTGATGTGAGCACCTCAGTGTATGTGAGCACCTCAGTGTATGTGAGCACTCAGTGTAGTGACACAGTGTATGTGAGCACCCAGTGTATGTGAGCACCTCAGTGTATGTGAGCACACCAGTGTATGTGAGCACCTCAGTGATGTGAGCACCTCAGTGTATGTGAGCACCTCAGTGTATGTGAGCACCTCAGTGTATGTGAGCACACAGTGTATGTGAGCACCTCAGTGTATGTGAGCACTTCAGTGTATGTGAGCACCTCAGTGTATGTGAGCACCTCAGTGTATGTGAGCACCTCAGTGTATGTGAGCACCTCAGTGTATGTGAGCACCTCAGTGTATGTGAGCACACCAGTGTATGTGAGCACCTCAGTGCATGTGAGCACCTCAGTGTATGTGAGCACCTCAGTGTATGTGAGCACCTCAGTGTATGTGAGCACCTCAGTGTATGTGAGCACCTCAGTGTATGTGAGCACACCAGTGTATGTGAGCACCTCAGTGTATGTGAGCACCTCAGTGTATGTGAGCACACCAGTGTATGTGAGCACCTCAGTGTATGTGAGCACCTCAGTGTATGTGAGCACCTAGTGTATGTGAGCACCTCAGTGTATGTGAGCACCTCAGTGTATGTGAGCACCTCAGTGTATGTGAGCACACCAGTGTATGTGAGCACCTCAGTGTATGTGAGCACACCAGTGTATGTGAGCACCTCAGTGTCATGGGGACACGTGTGTAGCACCTCAGTGTATGTGAGCACCTCAGTGTATGTGAGACACCAGTGTATGTGAGCACCTCATGTGATGTGAGCACCTCAGTGAATGTGAGCACTCTAGTGTATGTGAGAGCACCTCGAGTGAATGTATGAGCACTCAGTGTATGTGAGCACCTCAGTGTATGTGAGCACTCTCAGTGTATTTTGGAGCACCTCAGTGTATGTGAGCACCTCAGTGAATGTGAGCACTTCAGTGTATGTGAGCACACCAGTGATGTGAGCACCTCAGTGTATGTGAGCACTCAGTGTATGGAGCACCTCAGTGTATGTGAGCACTCAGTGTATGTGAGCGCACCTCAGTGTATGTGAGCACTTCAGTGTATTGAGTACACCAGTGTATGTGAGCACCTCAGTGTATTGAGCACCTCAGTGATGTGAAGTGATGTGAGCACCTCAGTGATGTGAGCACTTCAGTGTATGTGAGCACCTCAGTGTATGTGAGCACTCAGTGTATGTGAGCACCTCAGTATATGTGAGCACCTCAGTGTATGTGAGCACACCAGTGTATGTGAGCACCTCAGTGCATGTGAGCACCTCAGTGTATGTGAGCACAGTGTATGTGAGTACACCAGTGTATGTGAGCACCTCTGTGTATGTGAGCACCTCAGTGAATGTGAGCACTTCAGTGTATGTGAGCACCTCAGTGAATGTGAGCACTTCAGTGTATGTGAGCACCTCAGTGTATGTGAGCACTTCAGTGTATGTGAGCACCTCAGTGTATGTGAGCACCTCAGTGAATGTGAGCACTTCAGTGTATGTGAGCACCTCAGTGAATGTGAGCACTTCAGTGTATGTGAGCACCTCAGTGAATGTGAGCACTTCAGTGTATGTGAGCACCTCAGTGTATATTATTATTATTATTCTTAGTAGTAGTAGTAGTATTTTTAATTTTATTATTATTATTATTATTATTATTATTATTATTATTATTATTATTATTATTATTATTATTATTATTATTATTAAAGTAGTAGTAGTAGCAACATTGTTTTTATTTTTCGTGAAGAATGGAGATTTAATCAGGACTGATATCAACTGATGTGTAGAACAGTTCCAGTTCCTTGAACGAAGAGCCCTTCAACAAGGGAATACTGCTTAAGAAATTGCTTGACAACTAGCAGTTTGGCTTAAGATTCAGTTTGACAGCTCGAGTCTTGACTTAAGATATAACGTGACAGCTAGAACCTTTGCTTAAGATATAGTTTAAGAGCTATAACCTTGGCTTACGATATAGCTTGATATAGCTGTGTTATACCTTGATGTGTGGATATATATACTCTGATATTTACTCACCAAACTTGTGTACTTTTCCTTTAGACTGGAAGAGCATGCAGCTCCCTCCTCTCCCTGCCTCCTACCACTCATACTACTTCCCTTCTCCTACCTATTTCCCTTCCCTTTCCCTCCCTCCCCCTCCTATTCCTGACTCCATACCCTCTTTTACCTCTCCCTCCAAAGTCCTAATCCCAGGTTCATATCTTTCCCCCCTCCTTCTTCTTTACTTCCCTCACCTTCTACTTTATTCCCCCAATTTCTACCTCACTTCCTTCCCTCCTCCTCCTCCTCCTCCTCCTCTTCCTCCCTCCTCCTCCTCCTCCTCCTCCTCCTCCTCCTCCTCCTCTCCTCCCTCCTCCTTCTCCTACTCCTCCTCCCCCTCCTTGCTTTCCCCTCCCCTCTTGCCTCCGCTCGTGGAATTGCAAATAGTTGTGGTAATAATATTGGTGAGTTTATATGGAAATTCTTGACTCGTGGATAAATATTTATGTTCCACTCTGGTGACTTTCCCCTTTCCAACTTCCCCTCAAACCCCTCCCTCTTACCCCTTCCCTCTAACCCCCTCCCCTCTACCTAGGATAGCTCTGAATCAGAAAATCACAACATTACAACTGCTGAGAACCAACGAATCACAGCATCAGAACACCTCTCAGAGCCTGAGAGTTAGCCAATCACAGCGTCAGGGCACCTCGGATTTAACCAATCACAGCATGGCAACATAACAGTAACACAACAACACTAATAACATAACACCAATGATATCATAACAATAACAGCAAAACAACAATAACAACACCAATAACATCTAAATATGATTTGGTGGCTCCGCGGTCCAAGGAAGGAATCCCTGTATCCCACAACCCCAGCCTCCTCTACCTCACTGCACGCGACAGGAATAGTGCAGAGTGCGGCACAAGTTTGAACGCAGTTAATCACTAACGACGCTCAAGATCTCTAGCGAGTCACAAAGCTGCATGCACATGTCATCACATGGAAGCTAATATCCCATTTTTACACACACAACTAATTAGAACACACAAAACTAATATCAACTTTCTGCTAAGAAACACCAGTTTTGAAGCCAAACTGAAGAGGCATTCTCTCGTTATCTCAGAGAGAGAGTCGAAAAATGCATCAGCATATTGGGATTAAACTCGTTCACAAGTTGCATTATCAAGTTGTCAACATTGAAGTGGCAAAGTCAATCGCATGAGGCACTCAGGAATTATCCCATTAAAAAAAAATATAATTTCACCAGTTTCTTCCATTAAGAAAATAAAAGACATTTTGGGATCTAGACTGGACAAAATCTAGTAAGACCAGAGTTTAGATAATAAGTAAGCAAGCAAGTAATTAAGTGAGCAAATCAGTAATAAAAGTAAGAAGGTATGAATAAGCAAGTAAAGTAAATAAATAAGCAAGAAAGCAAAATTTTAACAATAGTCTCGGCACAGAGGTGTTTTGAGAAGACTGGCAGAGTTGGAATTTTATTTATCCAGTGGGAGAGTTGGAACCTATTTTTTCGGGTAGGAGAGTTGAAACGTAATTCAACCAGTGGGAAAGATGGAACTTAATTCAACCAGTGGGAAAGTTGGAACTAATTCATCCAGTGGGAGAGATGGAACTTAATTCAACCAGTGGGAGAGATGAAACTTAATTCAACCAGTGGGAGAGATGGAACTTAATTCAACCAGTGGGAAAGTTGGAACTAATTCATCCAGTGGGAGAGATGGAACTTAATTCAACCAGTGGGAGAGATGGAACTTAATTCAACCAGTGGGAGAGCTGGAACTAATTCATCCAGTGGGAGAGATGGAACTTAATTCAACCAGTGGGAGAGTTGGAACTAATTCATCCAGTGGGAGAGCTGGAACTTAATTCAACCAGTGGGAGAGATGAAACTTAATTCAACCAGTGGGAGAGCTGGAACTTAATTCAACCAGTGGGAGAGATGAAACTTAATTCAACCAGTGGGAGAGATGGAACTTAATTCAACCAGTGGGAGAGATGAAACTTAATTCAACCAGTGGGAGAGATGGAACTAATTCATCCAGTGGGAGAGCTGGAACTAATTCATCCAGTGGGAGAGATGGAACTAATTCATCCAGTGGGAGAGCTGGAACTAATTCATCCAGTGGGAAAGTTGGAACTAATTCATCCAGTGGGAGAGATGGAACTTATTTCAACCAGTGGGAAAGGAGGAACTTAATTCAACCAGTGGGAAAGGAGGAACTTTATTCAACCAGTGGAAGATCTGAAACATTATTCAATCATTGACAGAACAGAGACTTAGCGTGAGTGGCTGCTCATTACATAGTAATTATTGATTACGTAATCATTGTTTGTTCAGCTAATAGCTCGCCTGCAAGCAGCCGCAAGACGCTGATTGGTTGTTTTCGGTGCGTATGTGGAATATGCGCTGCTGTGATCCTTCAGAGTGCCAGGCACTGTACCTCCCACTATCACCTATCCTTCAGAGTGCCAGGCACTGTGCCTCCCACTATCACCCATCCTTCGTATTGCCAGGCACTGTGCCTCCCACTATCACCCATCCTTCGTATTGCCAGGCACTGTGCCTCCCACTATCACCCATCCTTCATAGTGCCAGGCACTGCTTGAAAACCTCCATGTAAATAATAAATATATGAAAGACACACACCGTGCGAGGGGCTAAATAACGAATGTCAATTAATTAATAAAGAAATAAAAGAGAATAATGACAACGGTTAAACAAGAGGGGTAAAGCTTAGTAAATAATGATGGAAACACAAGACAACAGGTGGAGGAACTAGTGGGAGGGAGGAAGGGAGGGTGTAACTAGTGGGAGGGAGGGAGAGAGGATCTAATGCGAGGGAGCGTGGAAGTAGTGGGAAGGAGGGTGGAACTATTGGGAGGGAGGGAGGAACTAGTGGGAGGGAGGAAGGGAGGGAGGGTGGAACTAGTGGGAGGGAGGAAGAAACTAGTGGGAGGGATTGTGGAACTAGTGGGAAGGAGAGTGGAACTATTGGGAGGGAGGGAGGGAGGAAGGAAGGGAGGGTGGAACTACTGGGAGGGAGGGAGGAATTAGTGGGAGGGAGGGTGGAACTAGTGGAAATGAGGGTGGAACTAGTGGGAAGGAGGGTGGAACTAGTGGGAGGGTAGAACTAGTGGGAAGAAGGGAGGGAAGAACTAGTTAGAGGTAGGAAGAGAGCGAGGAACTAGTGGGAGGGAGGAATGGAGAGAGGAAGCTTGGAACTGTTGGAAGGGAGGAACTAGTGGGAGGGAGGGAGGAAGGGTGTTTTCAGAGATGGCACTAAGAGATGAAGAAAAGAAAGAAAGAAAGAAGGAAGGAAGGAAGGAAGGCATCTCGTCATCCTGTAATGACGTCATAACCCGAAGTTGAAGACATCTTGCTGGTCGCCCTGAATGAATCAGTGAAGCACAACACTGTCACACAGACACTTGTCTTTGCAACACTGTCACACAGACACTTGTCTATGCAACACTGCTACACTGACACCTGTATGTGTAACACTGCCACAGAGACAATTGTCTGTGCAACACATTGTCACGTAAACTAATGTTAGTGCAACACTGGTACACAGACAGCAGCCGTTGTGCCACAGACATCTCTGTGTATGTGTGTGTGCATCACAACTAAGCAGACAGGCATACATGTGTAAAGAGAGCTGCGTCTGTACAACAAACACCACCGGAACCTGAATGTTAAATCCTGAGATCTTTGCTGCTTGCGGTGCTCTTGTGAGCGTCAAAGGAGCTCTCAGGATTAGTTTGCAACATGCAAGAGTGTGTGTGAATGCAGAAGCGTGAAAGCAAGCGGAGAATGACTCACGATACCGTAATAAGACGATTGCAGACAAATACCGGAACGGGTGGCTACGCTCTGGCCTGTGAGTCTTGTTACTCACGGGTCAGTGCGTTTCGTGATTTATGGAGAGTGAAATATTAGGGATCAGGCTAGAGGGAAGGAGTGTTGAAGCGAGTGAATGTACTTGGATAGTTGAGTGTATGTGTCGGTAGATGTGTTAGTGAAATGTGAGGCGACCGACGTCATGGACGAGGAGAGGAATGAGGTTTATCCATAGAGGCAAAACGTAGGGGAGTGTACCAGAGTATAGAGTTGCCAACACTATTAAACAAATGTGAACCTTAAGGTTTAAACGACGCAGAAGCAAGAAGGCGCCGGGGGACAGTGGAGATGTCATAATGGAGAACAATGTTTGAGCTGAAGTACCCATATGTGTCTAGCGCCTCGTGAAATGCAGTGAGAGCAATGTGTGATGTGAATAGTGTTTAGAGAATAGTGTATGGGGAAGAAATAGATGGTGTGGTAAAAAGAAAAGTATAATACAAGGAGCGGAGGAGGAGTTGTTGAGATGGTATAGTCAACTAAGAATAGTAGAACCAAAGTAAGTTGGCCAAGAGAGTGTATAAATATAGAATGGATTTTACGAGGTGTTGGAGACGTCCCAGGAATGGCAGGAGAAGGTGTGAGGGAGGTTTTATGTGGTAGGGACCTGAGCAGCCATCAGGAGTGTGTGTGAGTGTGTACTCACCTATTTGTACTCACCTTTTTGTGGTTGCAGGGGTCGATTCATAGCTCCTGGCCCCGTATCTTCACTGATTGCTACTAGGTCCTCTCTCTCCCTGCTCCATGAGCTTTATCAAACCTCGTCTTAAAACTATGTATGGTTCCTGCCTCCACTACGTCACTTTCTAGGCTATTCCACTTCCTGACAACTCTATGACTGAAGAAATACTTCCTAACATCCCTTTGACTCATAGGAGTCTTCAACTTCCAATTGTGACCCCTTGGTTCTGTGTCCCCTCTCTGGAACATCTTGTCTCTGTCTACCTTATCTATTCCTCGCAGTATTTTATATGTCGTTATCATGTCTTCCCTAACCCTCCTGTCCTCTAGTGTCGTCAGGCCGATTTCCCTTAACCTTTCTTCGTAGGACAATCCCCTTAGCTCTGGGACTAGTCTTGTTGCAAACCTTTTCACTTTCTCTAATTTCTTGACGTGCTTGACCAGGTGTGGGTTCCAAACTGGTGCTGCATACTCCAGTATGGGCCTGACATATATGGTGTACAGAGTCTTGAACGATTCCTTCGTGAGGTATTGGAACGCTATTCTTAGGTTTGCTAGCCGCCCGTATGCTGCAGCAGTTATCTGATTGATGTGTGCCTCAGGAGATGTGCTCGGTATTATACTCACCCCAAGATCTTTTTCCTTGAGTGAGGTTTACAGTCTTTGGCCACCTAGACTATACTCTGTCTGCGGTCTTCTTTGCCTTTCCCCGATCTTCATGACTTTACATTTGGCAGGGTTAAATCCAAGGAGCCAGTTACTGCACCAGGCTTGTAGCCTGTCCAGGTCTCTTTGTAGTCCTGCCTGATCCTCGACTGATTTGATTCTTCTCATTAACTTAACATCATCTGCAAACAGGGACACTTCTGAGTCTATCCCTTCCGTTATGTCATTCACATATACCAAAAACAGTACAGGTCCTAGGACTGACCCTTGTGGAACACCACTCGTCACAGGTGCCCACTCTGACACCTCGTCACGTACCATGACTCGTTGTTGCCTCCCTGTCAGATATTCTCTGATCCATTGCAGTGCCTTTCCTGTTACGTGTGCCTGATCCTCTCGCTCTTGCATTAACCTCTTGTGAGGAACTGTGTCGAACGCCTTCTTGCAGTCCAAGAAAATGCAGTCTATCCACCCCTCTCTCTCGTGTCTTACTTCTGTTACCTTGTCATAAAACTCCAGTAGGTTTGTGACACAGGATTTTCCTTCCCTGAAACCGTGCTGGTTGTCGTTTATAAGCTTGTGTCTTTCTAGGTGCTCCACCACTCTCCTCCTGATGATCTTCTCCATGCCTTTGCATACTATACACGTCAGTGACACAGGTCTGTAGTTTAATGCCTCGTGTCTGTCTCCTTTCTTAAAAATTGGGACTACATTTGCCATCTTCCACACCTCAGGTAGTTGCCCAGTTTCAATGGATGTGTTGAAGATTTTTGTTAGTGGCACACACAACATCTCTGCTCCCTCTCTAAGAACCCATGGAGAAATATTGTCCGGTCCCACCGCTTTTGAGGTATCGAGTTCACATAGCAGCTTCTTCACCTCCTTCTTGGTTGTGTGTATTTCATCCAGCAATTGTTGGTATACCTCCCTATTCTGAATTCCTGGAATCCTTCCTGTCTCCACTGTAAATACTTCTTTAAATCTCATGTTGAGCTCCTCACATACCTCTTGGTCGTTTATTGTGAACTCCCCACCTTCCTTTCTCAGCCTGATTACCTGGTCCTTGACTGTTGTTTCCCTCCTGATGTGACTATACAACAGCTTCGGGTCAGACTTGACTTTTGATGCTATATCATTTTCATATTGTCGCTGAGCCTCCCTTCTTACCTGTGCATATTCGTTTCTGGCTCTTCGGCTAATCTCTTTATTTTCCTGGGTCCTTTGTCTTCTGTACTTTTTCCATTCTCTATTACACTTAGTTTTTGCCTCCCTACACCTCTGGGTGAACCAAGGACTCGTTCTGGTCTTCCCATTACTTCTGTTTTCCTTGGGGACAAACCTCTCCTCTGCCTCTTTGCATTTGGTTGTCACATATTCCATCATTTCTTTTACTGGTTTTCCTGCCAATTCTCTCTCCCACTGAACGTCTTGTAGGAAGTTCCTCATGCCTGTGTAGTCCCCCTTTTGTAGTTTCGTTTCTCCCTTCCTATTCCTGCTCCCCTCTCCACTTGTAGCTCAACTATATAATCAAAACACAGAACGAAATGATCACAAGCTCCAAGGGGCCTGTCATACGTGATATCCTCGATGTCCGAACTAGGTCCAGTCTTGCTGGATCATCCCCACCTCTCTCTCTGGTAGTGTCTCTAACATGTTGATGCATGAGGTTTTCCAGTACCACATCCATCATCTTGGCTCTCCATGATTCAGGACCCCCATGGGGCTCTAGGTTTTCCCAATCAATCTCTTTGTGATTGAAATCACCCATAATTAGTAACTTTGCTCTCCCCATGTGGGCTCTTCTGGCCACCTCGGCTAGTGTGTCTACCATTGCTCTGTTGCTCTCGTCATATGCTTCTCTTGGCCTCCTGCAGTTCTGTGGCGGGTTGTACATTACAGCAATTACCACCTTATGGCCCTCAGAGTGAATTGTTCCTACTATGTAGTCCCTTTCACCCATTCCATCCATTCCTTCCACTTCCTCAGATCCCCACCTGTTCTTAATGAGCAGTGCAACTCCTCCTCCCCCTCTGCTCCCTCTATCTTTCCTGAGGATTTGATATCCGAGATGAAAGATTGCATCTGTTATCATCCTGGTGAGTTTCGTTTCTGTGTGTGTTTGTGAGTGTGTGTGTGTGTGTGTGTGTGTGTGTGTGTGTGTGTGTGTGTGTGTGTGTGTGTGTGTGAGTGTGTGAGTGAGCGTGTCAGAGCAAATGGACACAAGGGGTTTGCGGGAGGAATTTGACGTACTGTTAGAGTGTGAGCGAGGGGACACCTGGTTCATTCTGGAGGAGGGAGGTACAGACACCCTGCTCACATCCAGGGAACATCCCTGGCATCCTTCATGCCCTGTAGGATGTGTTGCTCCTCCCTGGCATCCTTCATGCCCTGTAGGATGTGTTGCTCCTCCCTGGCATCCTTCATGCCCTGTAGGATGTGTTGCTCTCTGGATCCTTCATGCCCGTAGGATTGTTGCCCTCCCTGCTCCTTCTGCTCTGTGTGTTCCTCCTGCTTTCATTTCATGCATATTGATTGAACCATCACTGGTAAACTTCTGTTGCGCTCTCCCACGCTCCCTTCTCCTCCTCCTTCTCTTCCTCCTCTTTCATTTTTCCTATTCCTCATCGTCACCGCCTTCTACTTCTCCACCTTCCTTTCATTCTTCTTCTTCTTCTTCTATCCCTTCCCACCTACTATGCATTTCTTATTTATTCCTTTCTACCTCATATCTGTTAGCCATTCCTCCCCACAATTCCCTACCAAATTCATCCTTCCCACTATCCCCTAGCCATTTCCTCCTTCCCATTATCCCCTAGCCACTCCTCCCCACTATTCCCTAGCCACTCCTCCCCACTATTCCCTAGCCACTTCTCCACACTATCCCTTAGCCACTTTTCCCTTCTCTTCCCTAGCCACTCCTCCCCAATATCCCCTAGCCACTTCTCCCCACTATCCCCTAGGTACTCTTCACCTACTATCCTCTAGCCACTCATCCCCACTATTCCCTAGCCACTCCTCATAACTATCCACAAGCCACTCCCTCCTCCACACCATCCCCTAGCCGCTCCTTCCTCACTATCCCCTAGCCACTCCTCCCTCACTATCCCATAGCCACCCCTCCCTCTCAATCCCCTAGCCACTCCTTCCCACTATCCTCTAGTTACTCCTCCCTCACTATCCCCTAGCAACTAAACTCTCTCTATCTCCTAGCAACTCCTTCCCACTATTCCCTAGCTACTCCTCTCTCACTATCCTCAAGCCACTTCTCCTCACTATCCCCTAACCACTTCTCCCCACTATCCCTAGCCACTCCTCCATCCACCACTCTCCCCACTATCCTAGACTCAAACCTCTCTATCTCTAGCCACTCCTTCCACTATTCCCTAGCTACTCCTCTCTACTATCCCTCTAGCCACTTCTCCCACTATCCCTAACCACTCCACCCCACTATCCCCTACATATCCTCCTAGCCACTCTCCCTATCTAGCCATCCTCCCCACTATCCCTAGCAACCTAAACCCTCCTATCTCCTAGCCACTCCTTCCCACTATTCCCCTAGCTACTCCTCTCTCACTATCTCTAGCCACTTCTTCCACTATCCCTAACCTCCCTCCACTATCCTCTAGCCACTCCTCTCCACATCCCCTAACCACTTCTCCCCACTATCCCCTAGCCACTCCTCCCCACTATCCCCTAGCAACTAAACCCTCTCTATCTCCTAGCCACTCCTTCCCACTATTCCCTAGCTACTCCTCTCTCACTATCCTCTAGCCACTTCTCCCCACTATCCCCTAACCACTCCTCCCCACTATCCCCTAGCCACTCCTCTCACTATCCCCTAGCCACTCCTCCCCACTATCCCTAGCCACTCCTCCCTATCCCTAGCCACTCCTCCCCACTATCCCTAGCCACTCCTCCCTACTATCCCCTAGCTACCCTCCCCACTATCCCTACCACTCCTCCCACTATCCCTAGCCACTCCTCCCCACTATCCCCTAGCCACTCCTCCCCACTATCCCCTAGCCACTCCTCCCACTATCCCCTAGCCACTCCTCCCCATATCCCTAGCCCTCCTCCTATCCCAGCACTCCCCACTATCCCTAGCACTCCTCCCCTATCCCTAGCCACTCCTCCCCACTATCCCTAGCCACTCCTCCCCACTATCCCTAGCCACTCCTCCCCATATCCCTAGCCACTCCTCCCCACTATCCCTAGCCCTCCTCCCCACTATCCCCTAGCCACTCCTCCCCACTATCCCTAGCCACTCCTCCCACTATCCCTAGCCACTCCTCCCACTATCCCTAGCCACTCCTCCCCACTATCCCTAGCCTCCACTCCTAGCCCTCCCCACTATCCCTAGCCACTCCTCCCCACTATCCCTAGCCACTCCTCCCACTATCCCTAGCCCTCCTACTTCCCTAGCCCTCCTCCCCTATCCCTAGCACTCTCCCTATAGCCTAGCCACTCCCTCCCCACTATCCCTAAATACTCCTCCCACTATCCCTAGCCAATCCTCCCCACTATCCCTAGTACTCCTCCCCACTATCCCCTAGCCACTCCTCCCCACTTATCCCCTAGCCACTCCTCCCCACTATCCCCTAGCCACTCCTCCTCACTATCCCCTAGCCACTCCTCCCCACTATCCCTAGCCCTCTTCCCCACTATCCCTAGCCACTCCTCCCCACTATTCCCTAGCCACTTCTCCTCACTATCTCTAGCCACTCCTCCCCACTATCCCTAGCCACTCTTCCCCACTATCCCTAGCCACTCCTCCCCACTATCCCTAGCCACTCCTCCCACTATCCCTATCCACTCCTCCTCACTATCCCTAGCCACTCCTCCCTACTATCCTATCCACTCCTCCCCACTATCCCTAGCCACTCCTCCCACTATCCCTAGCCACTCCTCCCCACTATCCCCTAGCCACTCCTCCCCACTATCCCCTAGCCACTCCTCCCCACTATCCCTAGCCACTCCTCCCCACTATCCCTAGCCACTCCTCCCCACTATCCCCTAGCCACTCCTCCCCACTATCCCCTAGCCACTCCTCCCCACTATCCCCTAGCCACTCCTCCCCACTATCCCCTAGCCACCTGTGGCAGTTCACCTGAGCACCAGGTCGAGGGGAAATTGACCAATAAGGTCCGTGATGGGAATTTTACCTTACCATCAAGTAAATTATTTTTCCGTCCCTGAAGTGGTGGAGGCGGCGACGTCTCTCCTCTATCTGTGTCTGTCTGTTTCTGTCCGTCTGTGTCTGTCTGGCTGTCTGTATGTCTGTCTTATTGTCTGTGTTTACGTGTCTGTGTCTGTCGGTTTGTTTCTGTTTGTTTGTCTGTGTCTGTCTATCTGTGACTTTCTGTATCTGTCTGTGTTGAATATTCTTCATTTTATCCATTTTCCCTTCATATCACACCTTTCCTCCCCGTCCTTCCTTCCTTCCTTCCTTCGTTTCTTCTTCAGTTCTACCCTCTCTGTCTCTCTCAAACAATATTGCAGCAACACTTTCTTAGTCTATTTGTCCAGTAGACAAGCCAGTTTCATGAGGATATGCCCCCTTGACGTTATGCAAATATTGGCCCCTCATTTTCGATTTATCAAGAATCATGATTGACGAATTATCAAAAAAAAAAAAATAATACTGAAAAAATATCAAAGTCACTTACTGAAGTTCTCTTATCCCTCATCAGTTTTGGTTTTCTTTAATGCCAGTCTTCCATATACCCCTTGATTCGACTCTTCCATCCGACCCTTTAATTGGAGAAATGTTGCAGTTTTTGCACTGTAGAATTGGCACGCCTCTGGCAGCAAGACAGTGAATGAGTGATGATGAAAGTGTTTCTTCTTTTTCGGGTCACCCTGCCTCGGTGAGAAATGGCCGATTTAAACATACCTCTGAAATGCCTTCGCTGACATGTAATCAGCCCATCATTGCAGGATTTTTGTGACCTCAAAAATGCTTGTAGCATTACCTGGCGTTGCAACATCTTAATCTTCCCTGGGCTTCCGGGGCAATCTGCGAAATTTCCTTGGTGTTTTTTTATCAGAGAGCATTTCCGTGTCCTGGTAAATAACCGCTTTTCCGCCCTGATTTTGTCCTGGTTGAAGGCTTACGTCAAGGCTGTGTTCTTAACACTACTCTCTTCCCTGCCTCTGTTCGCCCTTCCTATGTTTGGTTATCTGTATATGTAGACGATGTTGCTATTGCTTGTACAGGCTCTGTCAACTTGCAGGGGCTCTCTCCAGTATGCTATTGATCGTGCTTCCATCCGAGTCACCTCTCGTGGGTTTAACTTTTGCATTGCTAAGGCAAACCAGATAACATTAATATGACGCACTGTTTTGTCTTGTGCTGGTTTGTCTGTATGGTTCCCGAATTCCTGAGCAAGATACTGTTAAATTTCTCGGACTTCTGTTTGATAGTCGAGTATCCTGGAAGACTTATATAACCTCCATGAAAGCTGACCCTTATAGCCGCCTGAACCACCTTAAAACTCTCGCATATCTTCTCTAGAGATCCTATAAATAAAGCCTTCTCCGCCTATATTCAGCACTAGTCTTACCTAACCTAGACTACAGTGGCCATCTATATTCTTCAGCCTCCCCCGTTGCTCTTACTAAACATGATAACATTCATCATGAAGGATTATTTACAAGTGTCTTTGGGCTCTTCAGTCTTCCCAGTCAAGTGTCTATATACTGAGTAAGCGTCCCGTCCATGCAAGATGGAAACTCTACTCATTGTCTCTGTTATTTTGTTCGCTTCACGATGCTTCCACGGATACAATAATTGCAGTTATTTGTAAAGTAGTTTTTTTTTAATCGCAGCCCATATTTACTACGCCCCTCCCTGTAAGTTCACCCTGCATCTTACTTTCCCTCATTGGGAAATTCAGACGATTTAAGTTCAAAGGCTCACTTACCTACTTCACTCTTTTTCCACTCCTCTTGATATTGACTTTTATCATTCATGTTAAGCGTTAAACCCACGTGTGTCATTCAGCGCATCACTCTCTCTTGAACACTTTCAATTTTATCCTCATGCTATAACCATGTATACTGATGGTTCTGTATCTACTAATGGCGTCGACTATGCAGTTGTTTTTCAGTGTAGTTATATGCAATTCTCCCAGAAACATTTCGATAATGTCCGCCTCGTCACTCGTTGTTCTTTCTGACTCTCAAAGCGCAATACAGTCTCTCTAGAAATTCAATTCCACTCATACCAGCGTCCTTTGTGTACAGCTTTGGTAATGTCTCAGTGGTGTTTTACTGGGTCCCTGGACACACCGATGTCCCTGCTAATGAACAAGCAGACACAGCAGCTGGGTCACCTATTCATGACCTACCACTTTCCATCATGGGTGTTCTTGGAATATTTTTCACTGCTCTCTCAATAACTGTACAACCTCTGGCAAACACGCTGCCCCGAGTTAGAACACAACAAATCGTTTTCATCAATCCCCAGTTGGGATTCTGGCCGTCTTCTTCCCACTGCAACTGCATTTGGGAAAATGCACTCTCTCGCCTAGAGTCATGCACACACGACTTACTCACGGGTGTTGCTTGGAGGAATAAGCAAGAACCTCTGTAAGGACTGCCAGGTAGCACTACTCTTGCAGTTAGTGCTACTTGGTCCTTTGTTTTCCCATGTGGTAGCCGTGAGTGAGTCGTGTGTGTCCGATTCGCAATAGATTATCTTGTTTATCAGAAGGCAGATAAGATTCACTTCCAAGGTCTTCGTCGCTCTAACACACTTCCACTGGCCTCCTACTTCAACACACTCTCACTGGCATTTTACATCAACACACTCTCACTGGCCTCCTTCATCAACACACACTCACTGGCCTACTACATCAACACACTCTCACTGGCCTCCTCCATCAACACACTCTCACTGGCCTCCTTCATCAACACACTCTCACTGGCCTCCTTCATCAACACACTCTCACTGGCCACCTTCACCAACACACTCTCACTGGCCTCCTTCATCAGCACACTCTCACTGGCCTCCTCCATCAACATACTCTCACTGGCCTCCTTCATCAACACACTCTCACTGGCCTCCTACATCAACATACTCTCACTGGCCTCCTTCATCAACACACTCTCACTGGCCTCCTTCATCAACACACTCTCACTGGCCTCCTTCATCAACACACTCTCACTGGCCTCCTTCATCAACACACTCTCACTGGCCTCCTTCATCAACACACTCTCACTGGCCTCCTTCAACAACATACTCTCACTGGCCTCCTACATCAACACCTCTCACTGGCCTCATTCATCAACACACTCTCACTGGCCTCCTTCATCAACACACTCTCACTGGCCTCCTTTAACAACACACTCTCACTGGCCTCCTACATCAACACACTCTCACTGGCCTCCTTCATCAACACACTCTCACTGGCCTCCTCCATCAACACACTCTCACTGGCCTCCTTCATCAACACTCTCACTGGCCTCCTCCATCAACACACTCTCACTGGCCTCCTTCAACAACACACTCTCACTGGCTCCTCCATCAACACCTCACTGGCCTCTTCATCAACACACTCTCACTGGCTCCTCCATCAACACACTCTCACTGGCCTCCTTCATCAACACACTCTCACTGGCCTCCTTCATCAACACCTCACTGGCCACCTTCACCAACACTCACTGGCCTCCTTCATCAACACACTCTCACTGGCCTCCTTCATCAACACACTCTCATAACCTCCTCCATCAACACACTCTCACTGGCCTCCTTCACCAACACACTCTCACTGCCCTCCTTCATCAACACACTCTCACTGGCCTCCTTCATCAAACACTCTCACTGGCCTCCTCCATCAACACACTCTCACTGGCCTCCTCCATCAACACACTCTCACTGACCTCCTTCATCAACACACTCTCACTGGCCTCCTTTATCAACAAACTCTCACTGGCCTCCTTCATCAACACACTCTCACTGGCCTCCTTCACCAACACACTCTCACTGGCCTCCTTCATCAACACACTCTCACTGGCCTCCTCCATCAACACACTCTCACTGGCTTCCTTCATCAACACACTCTCACTGGCCTCCTCCATCAACACATTCTCACTGGCCTCCTTCATCAACACACTCTCACTGGCCTCCTTCATCAACACACTCTCACTGGGCTCCTTCATCAACACGCTCTCACTGGCCTCCTCCATCAACACACTCTCACTGGCCTCATTCATCAACACACTCTCACTGGCCTCCTTCATCAACACACTCTCACTGGCCTCCTTCATCAACACACTCTCACTGGGCTCCTTCATCAACACGCTCTCACTGGCCTCCTCCATCAACACACTCTCACTGGCCTCATTCATCAACACACTCTCACTGGCCTCCTTCATCAACACACTCTCACTGGCCTCCTCCATCAACACACTCTCACTGGCCTCCTTCATCAACACACTCTCACTGGCCTCCTCCATCAACACACTCTCACTGGCCTCCTTCAACAACACACTCTCACTGGCCTCCTCCATCAACACACTCTCACTGGCCTCCTTCATCAACACACTCTCACTGGCCTCCTTCATCAACACACTCTCACTGGCCTCCTTCATCAACACACTCTCACTGGCCTCATTCATCAACACACTCTCACTGGCCACCTTCACCAACACTCACTGGCCTCCTTCATCAACACCTCTCACTGGCCTCCTTCATCAACACACTCTCATGGCCTCCTCCATCAACACACTCTCACTGGCCTCCTTCACCAACACACTCTCACTGCCCTCCTTCATCAACACACTCTCACTGGCCTCCTTCATCAACACACTCTCACTGGCCTCCTTCATCAACACACTCCCCACTGGCCTCCTCCATCAACATCAATACACTCTCACTGGCTTCCTTCATCAATACACTCTCACTGGCTTCCTTCATCACACACCTCACTGGCCTCCTTCATCAACACACTCTCACTGGCCTCCTCCATCAACACACTCTCACTGGCCTCCATCAACACACTCTCATTGGCCTTCTCCATCAACACACTCTCACTGGCCTCCTTCATCAACACACTCTCACTGGCCTCCTCCATCAACACACTTTCACTGGCCTCCTTCATCAACACACTCTCACTGGCCTCCTTCATCAACACACTCTCACTGGCCTCCTTCATCAACACACTCTCACTGGCCTCCTTCATCAACACACTCCCACTGGCTTCCTTCATCAACACACTCTCACTGGCCTCCTTCATCAACACACTCTCACTGGCCTCCTTCATCAACACACTCTCACTGGCCTCCTTCATCAACACACTCTCACTGGCCTCCTTCATCAACACACTCTCACTGGCCTCCTTCATCAACACACTCTCACTGGCATCCTCCATCAACACACTCTCACTGGCCTCCTTCATCAACACACTCTCATGGCCTCCTCCATCAACACACTCTCACTGGCCTCCTTCACCAACACACTCTCACTGCCTCCTTTATCAACACACTCTCACTGGCCTCTTTCATCAACACACTCTCACTGGCCTCCTTCATCAACACACTCTCACTGGCCTCCTTCATCAACACACTCTCACTGGCCTCCTCCATCAACACACTCTCACTGGCCTCCTTCATCAACACACTCTCATGGCCTCCTCCATCAACACACTCTCACTGGCCTCCTTCACCAACACACTCTCACTGCCCTCCTTTATCAACACACTCTCACTGGCCTCCTTCATCAACACACTCTCACTGGCCTCCTTCACCAACACACTCTCACTGGCCTCCTTCACCAACACACTCTCACTGGCCTCCTCCATCAACACACTCTCACTGGCCTCCTTCATCAACACTCCACCTTTAATTAAGATTCTCTCTTTGACTTTTTAACAGAAACTAAACTATTGCACAGACTCTGAGTTCAGTTTTACTCTCACACTAAACCCCCACTTTTGTTAACCCCGATCCCTTCCAAACCCCTACCCTTTCCACACCCCTACCAATTCCACACCACTACCTCTTCCACACCCCTACCCTTTCCACACCTCTACCCCTTCCACATCCCTACCCCTTCCACACCCCTACCCCTTCCACACCCCTACCCCTTCCACACCATTACATTTTTGCATCCCTACTCCCAGCACTGCATCACCCATACGGGTATAACACGCTAAATAAATATATTATTTTATTATTCTAAATGGGTAATTATCAAGGATTTTGAAAAGCAAACTGCAAGAGTTCTAATTGGCAAATTATCGAAGCTTCTAATTGGCAAATTATCAAAGCTTCTAATTCGTGAATTATCAAGGCTGGTGATTAGCGAATAGGTCTACCAGTGGGAAAAAAATATTTTTCACCGTAACTCTCTGGTCTCTGTTTAAAAATTACCAATGTTGAATATTTCATTGAAATTCCCAGTTTCTTTTATTAGTGAACATTTATTTTTATTAACGGTTAATGAGCAATTTTATTTATAATGAGGCGAGGAAAATGTATTTGCAACGTTTGATAATGTATGTTAGTTCATTTTTTTTACAAAATATTCGTTATTATTTTATTGATATGTATGTACACACACACACACACACACACACACACACACACACACACACACACACAATCATCCATTACCAGTCCTGTGCTACTCTGTTACACACCACACAGACAGCTTTCACAGCCTGCCAGCAAGCACATACCCCCATCTCCCTTACTCTCTCCTCTCATTCTCTCCCCTCACCCTCTCTCCCTTCACCTCACCATCTATAAACAAGGAATCCTCCCTTGAGACATTTATTTTCGTTTATGCTCTCTCAGGCGGATCCTCACCAGATAGAGAATCCAATCCTACACATGTCGCTTCTGATCCCTCTATAACGTTGCTCCTCTCACTACTGCTCCACGAGAGAAAGAGAGAGAGAGAGAGAGAGAGAGAGTCTCTCCTCTCTCTCTCTCTCTCTCTCTTTTTTTTTTTTTTTTTATAGAATGATTTCAAGAAATGTTTGGATGGTGGTCTCATAATGTTGGGATGGGATAAATAATATGGGGATTGAGTCACATAATGTTGGGATGGGGTCTCATAATGTTGGGATGGGGTCACATAATGTTGGGATGGGGTCACATAATGTTGGGATTGGGTCATATAATGTTAAGATGGGGTCACATCATGTTAGTATGGGGTCAAATAATGTTGGGATAGAGTCACATAATGTTAAGATGGGTCACATAATGTTAGTATGGGGGTCATATAATGTTTGGATGGGGTCACATATTGCTAAAATGGGGGTCACATAACATTGGGATGGTGACACATGTTACGATGGGGTCACAGAATCTTAATATGGGGTCACATAATATTAGGATCGAGTCACATAATGTTAGTATGAGGGTCACATACTGTTGGAATTGGTTCACATCATGTTAAGATGGGGTCACATAATGTTGGAATGGAGGTCACATAATGCTGGGATGGGGTCACATAATGTTAAGATGGGGTCACATAATGTTAGTATGGGGGTCTCATAATGTTATGATGGAGGTCACATAATATTTAGATGGGTCACATAATGTTAAGATGGGGTCAAATACAGAGGTTAGATTGGGAGTGGCAGAGGAGTGGGGGAGGGGTCGACGGGGTCACATCTCGGGGTGACTCCCCCCCCCCCGCCCGCTGGGCTGATACTGAATGAAAGTGAAAAATAATGTCTTTGAAGACTTCCTACTGGGGGGGGAGGGGAGGAGTTGTTGGAGAGCGAGGAGGACGAGGGGGAGGAGGAAGTGGGAGGGGGTATAATGAGGAAGGGAAGGGAGTGGAAGATAAAGGTAAGGGGAGCAGGATAAGTACACACACACACACACATCTCTGTGTACAGCCACATCATAAAGAAAGCAACAGTCAAGGACCAGGTGATCAGGCTAAGGAAGGAAGGAGGAGAGATCACAAGAAACGACCACGAAGTATGTGAGGAACTCAACATGAGATTCAAAGAAGTGTTCACAGAGGAGACAGAAGGGACTCCAGAAAGACGGAGAGGTGGGGTACACCACCAAGTGCTGGACACAATACATACAACCGAGGAAAAAGTGAAGAGGCTGTTGAGTGAGCTAGATACCTCAAAGGCGACGGGGCCGGATCACACTTCTCCATGAGTCCTGAGAGAGGGAGCAGAGGTGCTATGTGTACCGCTAACAACAATATTCAACACATCTATCGAAACAGGGAGACTACCTGAGGTATGGAAGACAGCAAATGTAGTCCCAATTTTTAAAAAAGGAGAGAGATATTGAGCACTAAACTACAGACCAGTGTCACTGACATGTATAGTATGCAAGGTCATGGAGAAGATTATCAGGAGAAGAGTGGTGGAGCACCTAGAAAGGAATGAGCTTATCAACGACAGCCAACACGGTTTCAGAGACGGGAAATCCTGTGTCACAAACCTACTGGAGTTCTATGACAGGGTGACAGCAGTAAGACAAGAGAGAGAGGGGTGGGTAGATTGCATTTTCTTGGACTATAAGAAGGCGTTAGGAAGGGATGTTAGGAAGTATTTCTTCAGTCACAGAGTGGTCGGGAAGTGGAATAGCTTGGGAAGTGATGTAGTGGAGGCAGAATCCATACATAGCTTTAGGAAGAGGTATGATAAAGCTCATGCAGCAGGAAGAGTGACCTAGTAGCGACCAGTGAAGAGGCGGGGCTAGGAGCTATGAATCGACCCCTGCAACCAAAACTAGGTGAGTACACATACACACACACACACACACACACACACACACACACACACACACACACACACACACACACACACACACAGGCACATCTCCTGAGGCGCACATCAACCAAATAACTGCTGCAGCATATGGGCGCCTAGCAAACCTAAGAACAGCATTCCGACATCTTAATAAAGAATCGTTCAGGACCCTGTACACTGTGTACGTTAGGCCCATACTAGAGTATGCAGCACCAGTTTGGAACCCACATTTATCCAAGCACGTAAAGAAACTAGAGAAAGTGCAAAGGTTTGCAACAAGACTAGTCCCGGAGCTAAGGGGTATGTCCTACGAGGAGAGGTTAAGGGAAATCGACCTGACGACACTGGAGGACAGGAGAGATAGGGGGGACATGATAACGACATATAAAATACTGAGAGGAATTGACAAGGTTGACAGAGACAGAATGTTCCAAAGATGGGACACAGCAACAAGGGGACACAGTTGGAAGTTGAAGACTCAGATGAATCACAGGATGTTAGGAAGTATTTCTTCAGTCACAGAGTAGTCGGGAAGTGGAATAGCTTGGGAAGCGATGTAGTGGAGGCAGGTTCCATACACAGCTTTAAGAAGAGGTATGATAAAGCTCATGGCGCAGGGAGAGTGAGCCAGTAGCGGCCAGTGAAGAGGCGGGGCCAGGAGCTATGTCTCGACCCTGCAACCACAACTAGGTGAGTACACACACACACACACACACACACACACATGAGATTCAAAGAGGTGTTCACAGAGGAGATAGAAGGGCCTCCAGAAAGGAGGAGAGGTAGGGTACACCATCAAGTGCTGGACACAATACACACAACTGAGGAGGAAGTGAAGAGGCTACTAAGCAGCTAGATACCTCAAAGGCGATGGGGCCGGATAACATCTCTCCATGGGTCCTGAGATAGGGAGCAGAGGAGCTATGTGTACCTCTAACAACGATCTTCAATACATCTATCGAAACAGGGCAACTACCTGAGGTATGGAAGACAGCAAATGTAGTTCCAATTTTTAAAAAAAGGAGACAGGAACGTAGCACTAAACTACAGACCAGTGTCACTGACATGTATAGTATGCAAGGTCATGGAGAAGATAGTCAGGAGAAGAGTGGTTGAGCACCTAGAAAGGAATGAGCTTATCAACGATGGCCAACACGGTTTCAGGGACGGGAAATCCTGTGTCACAAACCTACTGGGGTTCTACGACAGGGTGACAGCAATAAGACAAGAGAGAGAGGGGTGGGTAGATTGCATATTCTTGGATTCTAAGAAGGCGTTTGACACAGTTCCACACAAGAGATTAGTGCAGAAGCTGGAGGACCAGGCAGGGTAACAGGAAGGCACTACAATGGATCAGGAATACCTATCAGGAAGACAGCAGCGAGTCATGGTACGTGGCGAGGTGTCAGGGTGGGCGCCGGTGACGAGCGGGGTTCCACAGGGGTCAGTCCTGGAACCAGTGCTGTTTCTGGTATTTGTGAACGACATGACGGAAGGAATAGACTCCGAAGTGTCCCTGTTTGCAGATGATGTGAAGTTGATGAGAAGAATTCAATCGGACGAGGACCAGGCAGAACTACAAAGGGATCTGGACAGGCTGCAAGCCTGGTCCAGCAACTGGCTCCTGGAGTTCAACCCTACCAAGTGCAAAGTCATGAAGATTGGGAAGGGCAAAGAAGACCGCAGACGGAGTACAGTCTAGGGGGCCAGAGACTGCAAACCTAAGTCAAGGAAAAAGTTCTTGGGGTGAGTATAACACCAGGCACATCTCCTGAGGTGCACATCAACAAAATAACTGCTGCAGCATATGGGCGCCTATCAAACCTAAGAACAGCATTCCGACATCTTAATAAAGAATCGTTCAGGACCCTGTACACTGTGTACGTTAGGCCCATACTAGAGTATGCAGCACCAGTTTGGAACCCACACCTAACCAAGTACGTGAAGAAGCTCGAGAAGGTGCAAAGGTTTGCAACAAGACTAGTCCCGGAGCTAAGGGGTATGTCCTACGAGGAGAGGTTAAGGGAAATCGACCTGACGACACTGGAGGACAGGAGAGATAGGGGGATATGATAACAAAATATAAGATACTGAGAGGAATTGACAAAGTGAACAGAGACAGAATGTTCCAAAGATGGGACACAACAACAAGGGGACACAGTTGGAAGCTGAAGACTCAGATGAATCACAGAGATGTTAGGAAGTATTTCTTCAGTCACAGAGTGGTCGGAAGTGGAATAGTTTAGGAAGCGATGTAGTGGAGGCAGGATCAATACATAGCTTTAAGCAGAGGTATGATAAAGCTCATGACGCAGGGAGAGTGACCCAGTAGCGGCCAGTGAAGAGACGGGGCCAGGAGCTATGACTCGACCCATGCAACCACAACTAGGTGAGTACAACTAGGTGAGTACACACACACACAAAAATATACAAACACACACACACAAACACACAAACACACATACACACACACACACACATACACACACACGCCCGATGGCATGGTGGCTGGCGCTCTTGCTTCACGACGGAGGGCCCGGTTCAATTCCGGCGGGGCCAGAAACATTTCAAGTGTTTCCTTACACACACAACACACACACATATATATACAACAGGCCTAGTGTCTAATCGACATGTGCCTAGGACAAAATGGTAACTAACTAACTAACACACACACACACAACAATCAGGCCTAGTGTCTAATCGACATGTGCCTAGGACAAAATGGTAACTAACACACACACACACACACACATACACACACACACACACACACACACACCAGTAATTACGCCCATTCATCCTCAGTGATTTCTTAGTGACTTGAGAAGAATGGTAGAAATGACAGGTGTTTATCCCTCCTGGGAGCCAGGTCTGTACTACTCCCTCCTGGGAGCCAGGTCTGTACTACTCCCTCCTGGGAGCCAAGTCTGTACTACTCTTTCCTGGGAGCCAGGTCTGTACTACTCCCTCCTGGGAGCCAGGTCTGTACTACTCCCTCCTGGGAGCCAGTTCTGTACTACTCCCTCCTGGGAGCCAGGTCTGTACTATTCCCTCCTGGGAGCCAGGTCTGTACTACTCCCTCCTGCGAGCCAGGTCTGTACTACTTCCTCCTGGGAGCCAGGTCTGTACCACTCTCCCTGGGAGAGAAGTCTGTACCACTCCCCCCTGGGAGCCAGGTCAGTATCACCCCACTGGGAGCCAAGTCTGTACCACCCCACTGGGAGCCAAGTCTGTACCATCCCCTGGAAGCCAAGTCTATACCATCCCCTGGATGTCAGGTCTGTACCACCCCCAGGGAGCCTGGAATCCTGGGAGCCAGGTCTGAAGCCCCCCTCTCCTTCCTGGGAGCCATGTGTGCACGGGGCTAGGTTGGCGTGCACGTTGAAGCCTCTCGTGTGCGCTGGGGGAGCTTAAAACACCATCAACAATGTGCTCAGAGCACCGTTACTGAAAACTGAACCCAAAAAAACACAAAGGCACAACACCGTGACTGGAACAATACACAAATAACCAGCGCTTAGGAGACCGAAACTTATGACGACGTTTCGGCCCGACTTTGGTCCATTACCTAGACACACTATGGCTAGTTAACGGACCAAGTCGGACCGAAACGTTGCCATAAGTTTATTTACTCTATGTGCGGGTTACTTGTGTAAATAAGCTTTAATGCGGGCGATATTGCTCTCAGTGTAGAGCTTTATCAAGTCATGGCTTCATAAAGCTCCACGCAGAGCGAAACGTCTCCTGTGTTACACATCAGTTCTCCACTAATTATCGTTCTACTATCGTAATACTGACAGAATGTTAATACTGACAGTATGTTAATACCGGCAGTATGTTATTACTTACAGTATATTAATACTGACAATATGTTTATACCGGCAGTATGTTATTAACACTGATAGCATGTTAATACTGATAGTATGTTATTACTGAATATATGTTAATACTTATAGTGTGTTAATTCTGACAATATGTTATTTCTGGTAGATTGTTAATACAACAAGTATGTTATTTCTGGTAGATTGTTAATACTGCAAGTATGCTAATACTAACAGTGCAGTAGTGTGCAAATTAATTGGGACTGGAGTAAATTTTGTGATTATATCATAAAATGTCTTAGTCTTAGGCTTAATTAATGAAGTTTGGGTTCTTTTCTTTTCAGAAGAATTCCCTACTGACTTCTGGCAACCATCCAGCTGCGATTATCGTCAGTGCCACAACAGCTGTTGCTCTGTTAGGCTATTCCTACAAGCGAGCTCCTTGAGTGAAAGTGGTTTCGACAAATTTTTCCCTTCAGTTCATGATTACTGCTGAAATTCATGATCTAGGAAGCGTGTGAGTATTGTAGCTCTTAGAAAACATGCTGAGTTGAGTGTCAGACAGATCGCCGAAAATTTGAGCCTAGCAAAGTCAACTGTTGGTTGGATTCCGAAGAGAACTGGTGACACTGGTGACTGTGGAGCGTTGAAGAAAATGTGGAACAAAACAGAAGACAACACCTCACGATGACAAGGTTGTAAGAAATAGTGTGAAGGATTCCAAGAAAACCAGCAAAGATCTACTGAAGTTGGCACAACTGCCAGAAAGCCGGTAAAGAAAGAAACAATTATTGACTGCTGTCATAAAGAAAAAACGCCTGCAGTGGGCACTCGATCATAAGGGATGGACGACAGATGAATGGAAAAATATATATTTTCAGATGAGGCGCATTTTGAAGTACATGGGTACAGATCAGTGGTAGTGAGACGGAGCAAAGGTGAACCTCTTTGGAGTGGACACATTAACAAGCGCCAAAACACCCACCTAAGAAGTTGTTTTGCGGCAATTTTACTGCTGAAGGCTCTTAACGGCTTCTTATTGTTGAACAGTGACAAATACAAAGCAACCCTGGCAACTCACTTGCTTCCCATTGTGAATAGAAACTTTCCTGATGGAGAAGGCATTTTTCAGCAGGATCTTGCTTCATGCCACACCTCCAGAAAAATGCCGATATTCTTCAAAGAGAGTGGTCTAAGAGTTCTAAATTGGCCTGGAAACTCTTCTGATCTCAACCCAATTGATAATCTATGGGCAATAACCAAATGCAGGATCGTGAAATAGGAATATTCACCTGTGGAGAAGCTAATTGCTGCTGTTATTAGGACCTGGTACCACGCGAAGAACTTGACAACATGTGTTCAGCATTGGTTGAGTCTATGCTAAAGTATGTAGCAATGCTTATAAAAGCAAAGGGTAGTAATATATCTTATTAAATCAATTATCTGTCATATCATTGCCGTGTATTTTTCAAATGAATAATAATTTTCCAGATAAATGTCTTATCTCATCACAGTCCTAATTTTAATATGCACACTACTGTATGTTAATATTCACCGTATGTTAATACTGACAGTATATAAATAACACCAACACTACAACAATACTACAGTTACCACAACTACTACAACAACAACTCTACAGTCACCACCACACCTGCAACAACACAACAGTCACTATTACAACAATAACTCTACAGTCACCATCACCACCACTACAATAATAACTCTGCAGTCACCACCACTACTACAACGACACTACAGTAACCACCACCACTATGACAACAACAATACAGTCACCACCACAACCACCACCACAACAACAACAACCAACACAACCACCACCACAGCAACAACAACCACAACAACAACAACCAGCACCACCACAACCACCACCACCACCACCACAGCAACAACCACCGCCACCACCACAATAACAACCACCGCCACCACCACCACAACAGCAACAACCATCACCACCACAACAGCAACAACCACCACCAACACTACCATAACAACAACAACCACCAACACCTCAACACAACCACCACCACCACAACAGCAACAACAACCACTACCACAACAACAACAACCAACACAACCACAACATCAACAACAACAACCACCACAGCAACAACCACCACCACAGCAACAACAACCACCAACACAACCACAACAAAACAACAAATACCACCACCACAACAACCACCACCACAACAACCACCACCACAACAACCACCACCACAACAACCACCACCACAACAACCACCACCACAACAACAACAATAACAACAACGACCAACACTACCACAACAACAACAACAACCACCAACACCACCACTACAACAACAACAACCACAACAATAACAACAACGACCAACACTACCACAACAACAACAACCACCACCAACACTACCACAACAACAACAACCACCACCAACACTACCACAACAACAACAACAACAACAACAACCACTCTTTAACACCACTAACTTCAGTCTCCCTCAACACTTATAAAAGTAACTGAAATATCGTAGTAATTATGTCTTTGTTCAGCGGAGAGAAGCAGAGAGAGGAGAGACAGTGTTGAGACATGCAATTATCTCTCCACATCATTTAATTATCTTATACTGATTATTGAGAGCACAATCGGCATATTCATGAGTCTTCGACCTCTGTGATTAGAGACGAGGAAGATGGTTTATGTTTATCGCCGGTTCGATTAAATTGGATGAGATTAAAACTATTGAAATGTTGAGCGGTAGGGTGTGTGTGTGTGTGTGTGTGTGTGTTGTGTGTGTGTATATGTGTGTGTGTGTTATTCTTTGTCTGGATGTGTTAGAATGCTGTTGTATGTGTGTGTGTGTGTAAATTCGAATGTTCCGGTGAGGTGTGGTGAGGCGTAGCTGCCATCGGGGTGATGTGTGTGTGTGTGTGTGTTGTTGTTGTTTCTGTCGTGTGTCATGTTGTGACTGTCTTGTTATATACTAGTTGAATGTTTGTAGGGACGAGCTAGAGCATTTGTAAGTGTGGTTATTGTATTTGTTGTTGTACGTGTGAACTATCATTTGTTAGAAGGATTGCGGGCGTACTGGTATGCTTGTGTGTACTGAGGGGAGTGCAGTGGCTGTTGTGTGTGTGTTTTTTTTTTCGTCTGTTGTTGTTTTCTGTTTTTGTGGAGTGATTTGGTTTGTTTGTCCTGCGTGCTCTGCGAGTTGGGCGATAAAGCTTTCTGGTTCAGTTTATTTCATCTCTTCTCATGCCTCACTACCCTCACCTCTGGGACTAATTTTGTTGCAAACCTCTGGACCTTCAAAGGTCTCGGCACTTGCCTGATCTGGTGTGGGGGTGGATGCTTGTGCTGCGTACTCAGTGAGAGTCTTCACACACACACACCAGTGTGTCAGATGCTCATTCCTAGAAGATTCTGTATTAAACTATCTAAACTAGCACTGACTTTTTTGTATATATTGCTGAGGTTATGGTGTTCATGTAAACCTCTGGTGATATGTTGCTGAGGTTATTGTGTTCATTTGAACCTCGGATGATATGCTTGGCGTCATGTTTACACCATCTTCCTCCTTATATGGAATACAACTTTTTAAGTTGTATTCCGTCTCTGGTCTGCTCTCTCTCACACCCCAATTTAAATTACCTTGCATTTATTCGAGTCGATTTCCAACGGCCAGTTGAATGATCCATTGTTTCAGATTACACAAGTTTTGAGGACTTCTTTCTATATTATTTCGTTTCCATAATTTTCATTTATTTACATTAAGTCATTTATTTACATTAAGAATAGTAACGATCCTAGTACTGATCTTTGGGGAACCTCACTCGTTACCCTTTCCCATCCGTCCTTACTATCACCTTACGTCTTCTATTTCTCAGGTATTCCTTGTCTCACCCTTGTGGCTAAGTATCCCTGCTTTGTTCTAATAGTGAAAACGTGTCCGGTGGAGACGGTTTCACAATTTAGAGCCAAATGCTTTCTTGCAATCCCAGAACATACGGTCGACCCCCCCCCCCTTCTCTTTCTCTATCTCTCTTTCTCTCTCTCTCTCTCTCTCTTTCTCTCTCCCTTTGGCTGGACCTCCGTAATTCTTTCACTCCAGGTGGTTAGTGAAGCAGGACTCACCTTCCCTAAAGCTGTGTTAGTTTGCTCTAACGAAGTCTCTCCTCTCTAAGTCCTCAATCACTCTGTTCCCTATAATTTTTCCAATATTTTGGACAGCACCCCAGCGAGGAGTAATGTCTGGTAACTCAGTGCTCCTTGCCTGGTGGTGAGCACCTTATGGACGCGTATGTACGTGTACGTCTTCACATTATGCGCGTGTACATGCGTGTGATTACATGAGCACCTGCACATGTGCTATGTAGATTTGTATGTAAGTGTATATGTATCATGTTATGTGTGTGTTTGGGTGTAAATGTGTGGGTGTACATATATATAAATAAATAAATATAAATATATATATATATATATATATATATATATATATATATATATATATATATATATATATATACATATATATATATATATATATATATATATATCGACTTGCCGCCCGTATTCTCGCCGAACACATATGTATTTGTGGCAGTGAAGCAGCAGACCGATTCGGGTACCATGGTCTTGTGTGTCGTAAATCCGAGGGAGATTGCAAGACATGAGGAGGTTAATAACATTATCAAGAGGAGCCTCACAACAGCCGGATGCCCAGCAGTAAGGGAGCCACCCCAACTATGCAGATCTGATGGCAGCCAAAAGCGTCCAGATGGTATCACCCTTCAAGCCTGGACAGACGGCAAGCAGGTGGTGTGGGACTACACATGTGCATCTACCTTGGCTGATACCTATCTCCAATACACCAGGGAGGAAGGAGGGGCAGCTGCCACCATTCAGGTAGTCCCAAAGTCGAGAAAATATGGAGAACTTGCCCATCATTATATGTTTGTTCCCATAGGCTCGGAGACCCTTGGCTCATGGGAAAGAGTGCATCTAAGTTCCTCAAGGAGCTGGGCAAAAGACTCAACAGGGTAACTAGGGATCCCAGGGCAGCTAGTTCTCTGTTCCAGCGACTCAGCGCTGCTGTTCAGAGGGTAATGCATGCTGTATTCTGGGCACGCGCCCCAGCTCGGAAGAGCTGGATGAGATTTTCGCATTATAATCAGTGATAAACATGTAACAATATGTACTAGACATGTATCTCTCACCTCGTGTACTGTATATGCCATCTTTATATCAACAATGTATCTCTTAAATCTTTTGTACCATATTATGTAATAAAATATACCTATTGGTAAAAAAAAAGAATGAAAAGATGGGGTGGTAGGAGAAGTGGAATATTCAAATTGCTTCAGGAAGAAATCCAAATATTTTCCTTGAAGCCTTTTTATCCATTATATATATATATATATATATATATATATATATATATATATATATATATATATATATATGCAAAACAACCACTGTCATAAAATAGCGAAATTCCGATATTCCAAGCGCTTTCGTGACTTCTCACATTATCAAGAACTATAAAAAACAAAATATCAACAAGAAGGCGTATAAAGGCAAGACTACACCTCACAGTCGCGTGACAACACCCGACTCTGTGAAACAATTAGATTTTTACTTGTCTAATGTATCATTAAATTCTTCCCAAATTTTATTAATTATAAATAAATCCAATTCATATAAACCAAAGAAATATTCATATTATTTTCAAAACTGCTTTTTATGAAACGTGATTCTATTATTCTAGTTCTATATGATCTGCCGGTATGGATCCCGGCCCGGGTATTCTATTATATTCCTGTCAACCATGGACTTGCTTGATACAACCTTCTGAAAATCAATTGGATGGTTAAAATCTCTCATATGAATAAATAGAGCATTAGAATCTTGTCCAGTTCTAATGCTATATTTATGTTGTTTTAATCTTAGTTCGAGACTTTTACCAGTTTGACCGTAATAAACTTTATCACAGATTTTATAAGGAATCTTATAGACACATCCGTCAACATTTAGGGGGAAACTTTTATAAAAAATTTTACTGTATCAACATTTTTAAATATAAAAATATAAATACGAAATAAGAAACAAAATTATTAGCGTAAAAATGTAAAATGTAAAATAAAAATAATATTTGAAAAAAAATAAAATTTAGAAAGTCAATAAGAAAATAAGAAAAGAAAAGAATAAGGAGTAGGTCATGACAGGAGAGGTGGTGTTAACATAGGTGGTGGCAGGATAGGTGGTGTTAACATAGGTGGTGTCAGGATAAGTGGTGTTAACATAGGTGATGACAGGAGAGGTGGTGTTAACATAGGTGGTGGCAGGATAGGTGGTGTTAACATATGTGGTGGTAGGATAGGTGGTGTTAACATAGGTGGTGGCAGGATAGGTGGTGTTAACATAGGTGGTGGCAGGATAAGTGGTGTTAACATAAGTGGTGGCAGGATGGTGGTGTTAACATATGTGGTGTAGGATAGGTGGTGTTAACATAGGTGGTGGCAGACTAGGTGGCGGCAGGTTACGTGGTGGCAGGATAGGTACCGGCAGGTTAGGTGGTGGCAGGATAGGTGGAGGCAACTTAGGTGGTGGTAGAATAGGTGGCGGCAGGTTACGTGGTGGCAATTTAAGATGTGGCAAGATAGGTGGTGGCAGGATAAGTGGCGGAAGGTTAGGTGGTGGCAGGATAGGTGGCAGCAGATTAGGTGGTGGCAGGTTAGGTGGAGGCACCTTAGGTGGTGGCAGGATAGGTGACAGCAGGTTAGGTGGTGGCAGGTTAAGTGGCGGAAGGTTAGGTGGTGTGGTGGCAGGATAGGTGGCAACAGATTAGGTGGTGGCAGGTTAGGTGGAGGCACCTTATGGGTGGCAGGATAGGTGACGCAGGTTAGGCGGTGGCAGGATAGGTATTAGCAGGTTAGTTGGTGGCAACTTAGGTAGTAGCAACTTAGGTGGTGGCAGGATAGGCGGTGGCTGGTTAGGTGGTGGCACGTTAGGTGGTGGCAGGTTAGGTGGTGGCAACTTAGGTGGAGACGATAGGTGTCTCAGGATAGGTGGTGGCAGGTTAGGTGGTGGTAGGTTAGGTGGTGGCAACTTAAGTGGTAGCAGGATAGGTGGCGGCAGGTTAGGTGGTGGCAGGTTAGTTGGTTGCAAGTTAGGTGGTGGCAACTTAGGTGTTGGCAGGATAGGTGGCGGCAGGTTAGGTGGTGGCAGGTTAGAGTGGTGGCAACTTAGGTGCTGGCAGGACAGGTGGCGCAGGTTAGGTTGTGGCAGGTTAGGTGGTGGCACAGTTAGGTGGTGGCAGGGCTATGCGGTGGCAGGTCCGATGGTCAGGATGGGTGCTGGAAGGTTAGGTGGTGGCACGTTGTGTGGCAGTTTAAGCGATGGCAACTAGGTGGTGCAAGATAGGTGGCCATGTTAAGTTGTGGCAGGTTGAGGTGGTGGTAGGTGAGGAGGTAGTAGTAACCTACTACAGGGACAGGTTCTCTTCAGCAGGTTAGGGGTGGCAGGTTAGGTGGTGGCACGATAGGTGGTAGGCACGATAGGTGGTGGCAGGTTAATTCGGACAGGAGTAGGTGTTGGCAGGTAAGGTGGTGCAGGTTAGGTGTGGCAGGATAGTGTGGTGGCAAGTTAGGTGGTAGCAGGAGTAGGTGATGTAGGTAAGGTGGTGGAAGGTTAGGTGGTGGAAAGATTAGGTGGCTGCAGGAGTAGGTGGTGGCAGGTTAGGTAGTGGCAGGTTAGATGGTGGCAGTTTAGGTGTTGGCAGGAGTAGGTGGTGGCATGTTAGGTGGTGGCAGGAGTTGGTGGCAGGTGAGGTGGTGGCAGGTGAGGTGGTGGCAGGTGAGGTGGTGGCAGGTGAGGTGGTGGCAGGTGAGGTGGTGGCAGGTGAAGTGGAGGCAAGATAGTTGTGGCAGTTTAGGTGATGGCAACTTAGGTGGTGGCACGATAGGGTGGCCCATGTTAAGTGAGTGGAAGGTTAGGTGGTGGTAATGAGGAGGTAGTATGTTAGGTGGGGGAAAGTTGTTGTGGGAAGGTTCTGCTTCAGCAGGTTAGGTGGTGGCACGATAGGTGGTGGCAGTTATGTGGTAGCAGGAGAGGTGGTTGTAGGTTAGGTGGTGGAAAGTTAGGTGGTGGAAAGGAGTAGGTGGTGGCAGGTTAGGTGGTGTCAGGAGTAGATGGTGCAGATTAGGTGGTGGCAAGTATTGCGTCCACTGATAGGCCCAATGTTTATAATGTATTATTGACATATATATTATCCTTTCATATAATTTTATATTGCCGTTATTTTCATTAATATAAAATGAAAATATCTTGCTTATTATTATTTGACTTAATATATTAGCTATGTATGTGGTAGGCTGTAACGTAATAACTTCCAGAATGCGCTGGCCAGCCTTTGCGGAGTGCGGGTGTGCTTGTTTTTGCTCCCTAGCGGTGGAGTTGAGAACTGGTAGTTTTTATCAACATGGTGGAGCCTACAGACGATGTGTCAATACTGTCTGTATTGAAGTGTTGCAGGCGCGTTTACCCAAGCAACAGATGTTCTCCTCCAGCTATTTTGAGGGATTATTTAGGGATATCCAATAAATTATTTGGAATATCTCTCAACGGTTCGTCGAGGATTTTGTCAATTTTCAGGGCCAGCGCATGGCGAGTGGTTGAAACGTATCAGGAGAAGAGGATTGTCGTCAACAGGATTAGAGGGGCTTCAGATGTGTCCCGGACTACATTATATCGGTTGAAAGGCCTTTGGCGTTGGATGTTGATGTGCAAACGTCTTCAGTAATTTGGTGACGTCCATGCAGCAACGGTGGGGACAGGGACTATGCCGGCTGCCAGAAGTTTTTTTTTGAAAATGACGCTCAACGTCAGATACCTTCTTACGTCATAATGGTTTACAGTTTATGGGTAGTTTCAAGGAGGGTGGCTATAGGAATATTGTGACCAGTCCCTTTCGGTTGTTGGAATGGGAAGAGGGGGAGGGTGGTAAAAGGGTTGGGGTTTATGGGGAATGTCAGAGTGTGTATAGTGGGAGTTTATATGCCGGCTAAAGTTGTAGAAGAACTAAGGAAGAATTTGTGAGAGAGGGTTGATATATTTCTTACGTGGTTGCCGGTTGTGACTATTTCGCAGGGGTTGATTGTGTGATTAGGAAGGGGATGTGGAACCGAGAGGGCAGGGTGTGAGTTGGGGTTTTTTGGGGTGTTTTGGGTTGGCAGGAGTCAGAGAGGGTGGGGGCGGTGGGTGGATATAGAAATACGTTCATCGTAATAGGAAGGAAGACTCATCCCGTGTATGTGTCGAGGAGAAAGGGAGGGGGTATTGCTTGATGTTGGGCCGATCACAGGGTGTTTTTGGGTGTTGGGATGGGAGGGAGTGTTAGAACGTATGCTAGTTTTGGAAGTTTTAAAGGGGCTTATTGCAGGGGAACCGTGTAGGAGGAGTTTTGAGGAGTGGTGGGAGGGGGTGAGGAATGGCGGGAAGGACCGGGGAAAATGTGGGTGGGTTGGTGGAATGGAGTGGCGAAAGTGGGTATTCAGAATTTTTATAAACGTGAAGGAGAGAGCAGGCACGTTGCGTTATGGCCTGGCAGAGGTATTTGGAGGGGCAGTTGCGGATTGTTATGTGGGGGGTTACTCTTTGGGGGACATAGAGGTTTTTAGGGGCCAGTTGAAGGATATACAAAATGAGAGATTCCAGGCTATCAGAGTGAGGGGCAGGTATTGAGGATGTGTTTTGGGGGACAAACGTCTTTGACTGTTTGGGGGGTTTTGAAAAGGAGGCAGGGGGACGATGACATCATTGAAGGTGAAAAAGGAGTTTGGGGGGTTTGGAGGGACAGGTACTGCGGTCGAAGAGGGTAGGGGTTTTGGGTTTTGGGGGGTTTCCGGGGGGATCTAGACCTGAGGTTGGGGGGGTGGAGGGAAAGGGGGAAGTTTTTGGGGGGAAAAACAGGGGGGGATTAGTGAGGAGGAGGGGAAAAGGTATGGAGGGTGGTATAGGATGAGATGGGAAAGGGCCAAAAGGAGTTTTACCTAGTGTTTTTATGTTCAACTTTGGGGGAGTGTTGAAGGAATGTTTGAAAAAAGTTTTCAATCCTTTGAAGGAAGTAAGGTATAGGGTGAGGATCAGCGCACTGGATTTGGGGGGTTTTAGTGCCTGGGGGAAACTGGGGAAAAAATTTGGGGGATTACAGATTATTTTTTTTTTTATGTGCATTTTTAAAAATCTTTGGGAAATTTTTGGGTAAGGGGGGAAAAAAGGTTTTTGGGGTTTCCTATCATGAGCGTGGTCAGTGGGGGATCCGGGGAGGTGTAGGGGAATGGGCATGGTAGGATTAGGGCATTCATCAGGGTCGAGGGGGGGGGGTTTTTTGGGGCTTGTTGGGGGAAACGGCTTATGACAGTGTGGATGGAATATTTAATTTTTTCCTTGAAGGGGGGTTTGGGGGAATGAAGTAGTGGATTGGGTTCAAACGTTGATGGGGGGCTTTTGGGGTTCAAGTGAAGGAAAGGGGGTGGAAAACGTGGTGGACATAAAGGGGGGGTTTGGGGGGCGGGTGCCCTTTTGGGCAAATTCTGTTTGCATGCTTACAGGACCCTTTTTTTAGGTTAGTATCAAAGGGGGAGGGGAGGGGGGCAGGACCTGGTTGTATGAAATTTGGGGTTTTGTTATGCCCATTTCTGGGTGGGGAGGGTTGAGCTGGGGAAAATTTAAAATTGTTAGAGGTGGGGAAGTGGGGGGGGGGGGGGATTTGGGGAAAGGTATGGTTGGCATGTTGTTGAGTGCTTGAAAATTTGGGGGTAATTTTTTAATATTGGTAAGGGGGGATGAAAATTTTCAAAGGTGGCAGTGACAATGGGGAATAGTGGATGGAGACCGGGATTGACGAGGGGGTTTGGTAGTGAATTTTATTTGGGGAAATTGGGGCATTGGCGGGGGGATACCCCCCGGGGGGGAAAATTTTGGTTTTTTTCAGGGGGGAATTTTTGGGATATTGGGTTTGGTAGACATTGTTAATGGGGGGGTTTATGCCCCGGGTTTTTAAAAAAAAAGGTTGGGGGTTATTTTCATAAAAACATGGGTATATGAAACAAGATTTTGGGGAAAGGAGGGGGGGTGGGGTGGGGGGCAGGGGAGGTAAGGGGACGGCCCTAGTTTTGGGGAAAAAGTTGAGGGGTTTTTTTGTGTCAAAACCCAAGGAGTTTTGGGGGGGGGGTTTTGGAAAACTTTGGGGGGGGGGGGATATAGGGGGTAGCAGGAAAAAAATATAATTTTGGGGGGCCCGGGAGGTTTGGGGTTTGGGGGGGGGGTCATAGGGTCATGGACGCATGGGGTTTTCAGGGGTGTAGTGGGGGTAATATTCTAAGGATCAAGTAGGGGGGTTTGTTTTTTGGTGATGTTTGGCAGTTTGCATTTATGTGGCAGGTTTGAGGTTAGGAGGTATTAGGTGTTAGACAACCGACAGTGTGCAGGGGTTGGGGGCAGTTGGCCCAGGTATCTGTAATTTATGGAGGGTTGTTGATTTTTCCATATTTTTCTTTAAAGGGTTTTAAAGTTTTTAGTACTGATTCTGTATGTGTTTTCTATCTTTTGTTTGAATTCTACATTATGTGCAGCTTCTGATATTTATGTTTTTTTTTAGAGTGTTTGTATTTTGATGCAACACAAATGTGTTTTTTTTGGGCTTATTCTCGGGGTGGGGTGTGACTTTTTGGGTTTTAGACAGGTTGTCTACGGTGGAAAACCTTTTATTTAATGTTTTCTTTTTTAAAAAATGATTTGTGGTGACCCTTGGGTTTCGGGGCCGTTGTTTTTATGTTTATTAAACAACTGTTTTTTTAGGCAGAAAGTTTAAGGTTTTAGTTACTTTATGCCCATGTAATGCGTTTTTGGGGAGGGGGAAAAAGTAGGGGAAAGTAACCAAAAGTTTAATTTTAATGTTTTAAATGTATGTACAGTTTCATTGACAGTGTGTTATGTTCTTGTATGAAAAATTTAGCTAGGGTAGGTAGTAGGATGGAAATTTTTTTTGTTTATGTGTTTTTTGGGACGGGTTCTTATTATAGGATATATTGACAATGTTTTATTTCTGTTCTGTTTGCTTGTTTTTTTTTTATATGAGCCCAAAATTTTTTCTTGGGCATTTATTGGGTTGTTATGTATATATGTGTTTTTAAATAAAAAAATATAAAAAACTTCTCACTGTGCTCCTGTTGAAGAGCTGGATTGGCTGGCCCCCCGCAAACTGCCTTGGGTAACTACCGCTCCCTTTTTTTGTGTCCCCCCGGGGCCTCCAAATGTTTTTTTTTTTTTATGAAAATCATTACAATACTGATTACAAAAATAATAAGACAATTCTTGTCAAGAACAAGATAATGGATCAAAACACACACTGGTAATTAACTTATTAAATCAAAACAATGAGTAAACTGATACAAACTTCATGAACCTATAAAACCACATCCGCCCACTAAAAATAACACAGTCATATACCACATGAGTTAAGGTAGGTCCACACGTATGTCTAATACTAGTTAAACTCAGACTACAAGAGCAGACATTACCATGGTACTGAAAACAGCTACTGAGTCCCTGTCCGGACTCTGACAGAAGTAACATAAGTGACCCTCACAACAAAAACATATATTATACTAACAGCCACTAAAACTATCAGTCACGCAAACCCGACACACCATTTCACAGACTGTGTTGAAAATCTGTACAACTTTTCACACGAATGACACTTTAGACAACACATACACGGGGCCCGAAAAGAACACAGAATACAATATACCGCACAAATTTAGTTACCCACCGCACAAGCGTTTCAAATGGGTATCTATATTATGGCACTGTGGGGACGGCACTCGACTTAGTAGCCGGCCACAAAGGGATTATATCAACCAAATAACCCCCCTAATCACAACCACTCTCGCTATTCTCTCACAAAACGCAACACACACAATTACACACGACAGGTCAGTTCTTTTACGTCTTGACGTCGTACAAATGCCATAAATCTGCCACACGGAAGTTACGGTACATATACAGGAAACTGCTCTCCCAACGATTCCCAAACAACAGACGATTCCTACACTTTGTCCGAAACATAACCCAGATAATACCGTGAACTCGCCAATTGATCCCACTGTCCTGAGTACCAATGATATATGAATGAAACGAAACTAATACTCCCAGGGCCCGTGCGACCCCATCCGGACCCCCCCACGTCTAGACAAGGAGGGCGAAATGAATCCACTTTTTTTTCTTTATTTTGGTCTAATTTCAATGAGATTTTTACAGTGATTTATACAGCTTTTAAAAACCTATACACTGTCTTTATTATGTTTTTTTTGCCTTTAGGTTGGGATCAAAAAAATAAAATGTGCCAAATTTTAGTCACAAAACCTGTAAATTTCTACAAAATTGGGAAGATGTACAATGCTCTAGTTAACATCAGATGAAAGAAAAAGGCTATATAATTGGCCCAACCCTTTTTGCAAAAAATGTCAGTAGATTCCATTATAAAAAATTTGAAGTTATGATTTTGTTTTTGCCATTTTTTTTGGGGGAAAAAATCAATAAAAACAAAGCTGAAAAAGTTTTCGGAAACCCTTCATGGGTGGTTGTAGAGCCATCATTACTCAATAACGGGGAAAAAAAAAAGACAATCCTATTTTTTTTGCAAACATTACAATGTCAATAACTTATTTCTGAGTTATTATTATTTTTCTATAAACTTTAGGGATATGGCACGCTAAATCTCAGCGAGTTCATGCATCAGCACATGTTGAGACCAGAGGCCACTGAGGTGGCATGAGTAGCTACTTGAATGGAGGCATCAGAGATTTTTATGTAGATTTTTTTTTAATGAAATAACAAAAAAATTTAAATTTTTTGCAGAGAAAAAACAAAAAAAAAACACAAATTGGCAACATGTATTTTTATGACAGGAAGAAAAAAAAATCTTTTAAAGGGAAAAAAAACATACTAGGAAATATGATATAAAAAGTTGATTACCCCAAAAAATTTGCCAGAATGATGCACTTTTTTTTTGGTAACAAAACTTTTTTTCCAAAATTTTTCAATTTTCCCTTTTCCCAAATCTCTTGAAAACGGCCCCCCCTCCCAGGAGGACACGAAAGTCGCAATCCCCTCCACCCACCCACCTAATAACTCTACCAAACTAACATCAGGCCTTCAAATTTACAAAAATAAACATGAAACACTGTTTCTTCATACCCACAACCTTACAAAACGGGAAAACCGTAACTGCTGCGTACACAGAACCTAACCCACGGCGGGACCCCGCACTGTTGCTGGAGTAGCATAGGTGAGTCACGTGATCTCATCTGATTTAGGCTTGCAGTCCATTTTTTTTTTTTCTCTCTCTCTCTCTCTCTCTCTCTCTCTCTCTCTCTCTCTCTCTCTCTTTTCTCTCCCCATCTGCTTCTAGTCCTGGGGAAACATCTCTCACACCAGGGAAAAATCTCTCCATGAATCTCTCTCTCTGGCTGTTTGTTCATTATTTTGACTGTTTTGGTACAGAATGGTTTCCGGGTGAGTTCAAACTCCCCTCCTTCACATTAGTGGTTTTTACGTTTTGCAGAGATTATGTGTCGAGGGGACACTCTTCAACCCTGGTGCCAAGCTGAAGCTTCTGACCTTTTTGTGTGGCATTCGCACCGTGTAGTCGGGGGTTTGGTTATGCTGAAATTAGAATCAGTATTGGGGGGTTTTATGCTTTTATTGAGGATTTCTGATGGTCCTCGGGGTCGCTATTTTGTCTCCTTGTTCCTGACGCGGCTGCTGCTTGGTAAATTTTTGTTGTTTGGGGTTTCGTCATTTTGTACAAGGGGTGTTTGATTGCCTTGGTGGTCGAAATATATTATCACTGGTCAACAACCAAAACTTGACACCATAGTAGCAATTTCCAACTAATTTTAGGTCACCGATAATGTATATCATGGTAAATTGTTTGTTAGCTCTCTTTTTAATATAGACCAGTGTCAGAACAGGTTGCAACAGGTTGCGG
>WNWK01001777.1:130000-251275 GCA_009830355.1 Cherax destructor | reverse complement strand
AAATGAATGACGGAGGAAGCCGTGTTCTATTCGGGATGATGTGAAAATAATGGGAGAATCACATCGGAAGAGGACCGGGCAGGGCTGCAAACAGACCTGGACAAGCTCGACATCGGGTTGCAGATGGCTTCTCAATTCAATCCTCCAAATGCAAAGTCAAGGGATGGGAAAAAGAAAAGAAGACCGCTGAAGAGTACAAGCTGGGCGGAAAAAGGGCCCAAAACCTCGGCAAAGGAGAAAGCCCTTTGGATAGTAAAACGCCAAGCACGTCTCCGGAGGCAAATCAACCGATAACTGGGGCAGCATATGGGCTTGGAAAACCGTTACGCCCTTATTTAAACGGAATCGTTCAAAACTGTATCCTTACGTCAGGCCCATACTAGAATATGCAGCCCAGTCTGGAACCCACACCACGGAGGAAAGAAGGGTCAGAGGGACATGATAACGACATACAAAATACGGGGAATTGACGGTGATGTAAGGGTTTTTTTTAGAGAGGGAACACAGAAACAAGGGGACACAACTGGAAGCTGAAGACTCAGATGAGTCAAAGGGATGTCGGGAAAACTTTTCCCAGCCACAGAGAGTCGGGAAGTGGAATGGACTAAAGAAAGATATAGTAGGCAGGAACCATACATATTTTTAAGAAAAGGTATGATAAAGCTCATGGAGCGGGGGGCAGAGACCCAGTAGCAGACAGCGAAGAGGCGGGGCCAGGGCTGGGCTGCCCCCGAAACCACAATTAGGTGAGACACATAAAACACATTGAACTGGCCAAATGTCCTATTGACAAGTGCCTCTGACAAAACAGTTACTAACTAACCCCTACCACACCAATATGACACACCACAAACCTCCATTATCACACCCCAACACACTCCATTATGACACACCACAACACACCCTTATGAAAACCATTAAACCCCATCACAACATTGATCAAAACGACGCAACCCCCTCACAACACCGATCACAACGACGCAACACCCATCATAACACTGATCATAACGATGCAACACCCATCACAACACCGTCAAGATGCAACACCCATCATAACACCGATCACAACGACGCAACACCCATCACAACCGTCTAACGATGCAACACCCATCACAACACCGATCACAACGTGCAACACCCATCACAACACCGATCACAACGACGCAACACCCATCACAACACCGATCACAACGACGCAACACCCATCACAACACTGATCATAACGATGCAACACCCATCACAACACCGATCACAACGACGCAACACCCATCATAACACCGATCACAACGACGCAACACCCATCACAACACCGATCATAACGACGCAACACCCATCACAACACCGATCACAACGATGCAACACCCATCATAACACCGATCACAACGACGCAACACCCATCACAACACTGATCATAACGATGCAACACCCATCACAACACCGATCACAACGATGCAACACCCATCACAACACCGATCACAACGATGCAACACCCATCACAACACCGATCACAACGACGCAACACCCATCACAACACTGATCACAACGACGCAACACCCATCACAACACCGATCACAACGACGTAACACCCATCACAACACCGATCACAACGATGCAACACCCATCACAACACCGATCACAACGACGCAACACCCATCACAACACCGATCACAACGACGCAACACCCATCACAACACTGATCATAACGACCCAACATATGCCAACACAGCGACACATCTCCCTCAATATATCGATCTAGTCTCCTCCTCAGCCTCTCCGTTCATCCCCCCCCCCACCAAAAAAAATAGTCTTTATGAAAATAAAGAACACAAATTACTTCCTTAATTCTTGCCTCATCATGTCATATAATTTTCCTTGTATTTTGTTCACGAACGGCGCCGACCTTTCCCTGGCCCGTCAACTCTGCTGAATTACGATGAAATTTGTCCACAACAAATAAATTTGCGTTGACCGCTTTTTTAAATTTTAAAGTTTACGTTATTTTTTTAGTGGCGGTGGATGCCATGCGTCTCCGCGGGATTAATTTACTCTTAATTAGTTTAGCTTATTTAAACGAGATTCTTCTCAGCAGGTACATGGCGTGTATGATGGAGAGGTGAGGGTGGGGGTGAGGGTGCGGTGATGGTGGGGGTGAGGGTGAGGTGATGGTGGGGGTGAGGGTGAGGTGAGGGGGGAAGAGGGTGTAGGTGACGTGGGGAGGAGGTTGATGCAGGTATTTTAAAGTAGGGTTGTTAGTGTGTGTGTGTGTGTGTGTACTCACCTATTTATGGTTGCAGGAATCGAGTCATAGCTCCTGGTCCCGCCTCTTCACTGGTCGCTACTAGATCAACTCTCTTTCCCTGCTCCATGAGGGTTATACCTCTTCCTCTTCTTAAAGCTGTGTATGGATCCTGCCTGCACTATAGCACTCTCCAGACAATTCCACTTCCTGACAACTCTGTGACTGAAGAAGTATTTCCTAACATCCCTGTGACTTATCTGAGCTTCCAACTTCCAGTTGTGATTTCTAGTTGCTGTGTCCCATCTCTGATACATTCTCTCTATATCCACCTTGTCAGTATTTTATATGTCGTTATCATGTCTTCCCTATCCCTCCTGTCCTCCAGTATTGTCAAGCTGAGTTCCCTTAACCTCTCCTCGTAGGACAAACCCCTCTCCGGGACTAGTCTTGTTGCAGACCTTTGCACTTTCTCTAATTTCTTGACATCTTTGACCACGTGTGGGTTCAATACTGGTGTTGCATACTCCAATTTGGGCCTGACGTACACGGTGTACAGTTTCGTGAATGACTCCTTACTTAGATTTCGAAATGCTATTCTCAGGTTTGCCAGGCGCCCATATGCTGCAGCAATTATTTGGTTGACGAGCGTTTTAGGAGATGTGCTCGGTATGATGCTCACCACGAGATCCTTTTCCTTGAATGAGTTTTGCAGTCTTTGACCTCTTAGGCTGTACTCTGTCTGCGGTCTTCTTTGTCCTACCCTAAGCTTCATAACTTTGCACTTGCTGAGGTTAAACTCCTGGAGCCATTTGTCGGACCAGGCTTACTACAGCCTGTCGAGATTCCCTTGTAGCCTTACCTAATCCTCGTTAGCTTGTATTCTTCTCATCAGCTTCAATCATCTGCGAACAATGACACCTCTGAGTCTATCCCTTCCGTCATGTCCTTCACATATACAAGAAACAGCACCGGACCTTGGACTGACCCTTGTGGAACCCCACTCGACGCATGCACCCACTCTGACACCTCGTTTTATACCAACACACGTTGTTTACTTCCTGTCAGGTATACCTTGATCCATTGCAGTATCTTCCCTGCTATTCCTGCCTGCTCCTCTAGCTTTTCAACCAGTCTCTTGTGTGGTATTGTGTAGAAAGCCTTCATACAGCCAAAGAAGATGCACTCTACCCATCCCTCTCTCTTCTATCTTATTTCTGTCACCTTGTCGTATAACTCCAATAAGTTTGTGACTCAGGATTTCTCTTCCCCGAAGATAAATTTACATACTAAATGTGTCAGCGACACGTTTAGCCTGTAATTTAGTTAAGCCTGTCTGTCTCCTTTCTTAAAAATCGGGACTACATTTGCTGTCTCCCACACTTCAGACAGTTTCCCTGTTTAGATAGATTTATTGAAGATTATTGTTAGTGGCACACAGTGCATCTGCTCCCTCTCTCAGGACCTAAGGAGAGATATTATATGGACCCACCGCCTTTAAGTTATCTAGTTCCCCTAACAGTTTCTTTACCTCCTCGGTTGTGTGCAGTGTGTCCAGCACTTGCCGGTGCACCCTACCACCTAGGTTTGCTGGAAACCCCTTTGTCTCCACTGTGAATACCTCCCTGAATCGTGAGCTGAGCTCTTCACTTACTTCCTGGTCGTTCCCTGTAAGCTCCCCTTCTTCATTCCTCAGCCTGATTACCTGTGTGTATGTGTGTATGTGGTTGTGGGTGTATTTATGTGTGTGTGTGTGTATTATGTGAGTGTTTGTGTGTGTGTGTGTGTGTGTGTGTGTGTGCGTGTGTGTGTGTGTGTGTGTGTTGTGTGAGTGTGTGTGTGTGTGTGTGTGTGTGTGTGTGTGTGTGTGTGTGTGTTTTACTTACCAATTTGTATTCACTTATTTGTGGTAGCAGGTGTCTATTCACAGCTCCCGGCCCCACCTTTTTGCTGGTTGGTACTAGATCCACTCTCACACTGGTCCATAAGCTTTATCGTATCTCTTCTTAAAGCTATGTATGCATCCTGCCTCCACTACATCATTCACCAGACTGCTCCACTTCCTTACAACTCTATAACTAAAAAAATACTTCCTAACTTCCCTGTGACTCGTCTGAGTCTTCAACTGCCAGTTGTGACCCCTTGTTGCTGTGTCCCATATCTGAAACATCCTGTCCCTATCCACCTTGTCAATTCCTCTTAGTATTTTATATATCGTAATCATATTCCTACTATCCCTCCCATCCTTCAGAGTCGTCAGGTCTATTTTCCTTAACCTCTCCTTGTAGGACATACCCCTTAGCTCCAGTTCTAGATTTATTGCAAACCTTTGCAGCTTCTCTAATTTCTTGATGTACTTGACCAGGTGTGGGTTCCATACTGGTGCTGCATACTCCAATATGGGTCTGACGTACAAGGAGTACAGAGTCTAATGATTCCTTACTCAGGCGTCGAAAAGCTATTCTTGTTATATGGTTTTGAAAACCGACGAGTTGAAGATTGAGACACTTATGCAACATATAGGAATCTTTATTAAGGAAACGTTTCGCCACACAGTGGCTTCATCAGTCCAATACAAGCAGAAAGGTGTAGAGAAGGAGTTTGAGGTAATCAGTCCTCAGCCTGGAGTCGATGTGTTCAGTCGACTGAACACATCGACTCCAGACTGAGGGACTGATTACCTCAAACTCATCCTCTCTTTACACCTTTCTTCTTTGTATTGGACTGATAAAGCCACTGTGAGGCGAAACGTTTCCTTAATAAAGATTCCTATATGTTGCATAAGTGTCTCAATCTTCAAGCTATTCTTAGGTTTGTCAGATGCCCATATGCTGCAGCAGTTATTTGGTTAGTGTGTGCCTCAAGAGATGTGCTTGGTATTATACTCACCCTAAGATCCTTTTCCTTGAGTGAGGTTTGAAGACTTTGGTCCCCTAGCCTGTACTCTGCGGTCTTCTCTGACCTTCCCCAATCTTCATGACTTTTCATTTAGTGGAGTTAAACTCCAGGAGCCAATTGTTGGACCAGGCTGCAGCCTGTCTAGATCCTTTGTAGTCCCACCTGAGCCTCATCCACTTGAATTCTCCGCATTATCTTCTGCAAACAGGGACACCTGTGTGTGTGTGTGTGTGTGTTTGTGTGTGTGTGTGTGGGTGTGTGTGTGTGTATGTGTGAGACTGTGTGTGTGTGTGTGTGTGTGTGTGTGTGTGTGTGGGTGTGTGTGTGTGTATGTGTGAGACTGTGTGTGTGTGTGTGTGTGGGTGTGTTTGTGGGTGTGTACTCACCTAGTTGTACTCACCTAGTTGTGGTTGCAGGGGTCGAGTCAAGGCTCCTGGCCCCGCCTCTTCACTGGCCGCTACTGGGTCACTCTCCCTGCGCCATGAGCTTTATCATACCTCTGCTTAAAGCTATGTATAGAGCCTGCCTCCACTACATCGCTTCCTAAACTATTCCACTTCCCGACAACTCTGTGACTGAAGAAATACTTCCTAACATCTCTGTGATTCATCTGAGTCTTCAACTTCCATCTGTGTCCCCTTGTTGTTGTGTCCCATCTCTGGAACATTCTGTCTCTGTCCACTTTGTCAATTCCTCTCAGTATCTTATATGTTGTTATCATGTCTCCCCTATCTCTCCTGTCCTCCAGTGTCGTCAGGTCGATTTCCCTTAACCTCCCCTCGTAGGACATACCCCTTAGCTCCGGGACTAGTCTTGTTGCAAACCTTTGCACTTTCTCGAGCTTCTTCACATGCTTGGCTAGGTGTGGGTTCCAAACTGGTGCTGCATACTCCAATATGGGCCTAACGTACACAGTGTACAGGGTCCTGAACGATTCTTTATTAAGATGTCGGAATGCTGTTCTTAGGTTTGCTAGGCGCCCATATGCTGCAGCAGTTATTTGGTTGATGTGCGCCTCAGGAGATGTGTCTGTGTGTGTGTGTTTGTGTGTGTGTGTGTGTGTGTGTGTGTGGGTGTGTTTGTGGGTGTGTGTGTGTGACTGTGTGTGTTTGTGTGTGTGCATACTCACCTATTTGTGGTTGCACGGGTCGATATATAACTCCTGGCCCCGCCTCTTCACTGATCGCTACAAGGTCCTCTCTCTTCCTGCTCTATGAGCTTTATCATACCTCGTCTTACAACTATGTATGGTTCCTGCCTCCACTACATCACATGCCAGACCATTCCTCTTCCTGACAACTCTATGACTAAAGAAATACTTCCTAACATCTCTTTGACTCATCTGAGTCTACAACTTCCAATTGTGACCCCTTGTTACTGTGTCCCATCTCTGGAACATCATGTCTCTGTCCACCTCACCTATCCCTCTCAGTATTTTGTATGGCGTTATCATGTCTCCCCTAAGTCTCCTGTCCTCCAGTGTTGTCAGGCCGATTTCCCTTAACATTTCTTCGTATGATATTCCCTTTAGCTTTGGAACTAGCCTCGTTGCAGACCTTTGCACTTTCTCAAATTTCTTGACGTGCTTTACCATGTGTGGGTTCGTAATTGGTGCTGCATACTCCAGTATGGGCCTGACGTACACGGTGTACTTAGTCTTGAACGATTCCTTACTGAGGCATCGGAACGTTATTCTCAGGTTTGCCAGGAGCCCATATGCTGCAGCAGTTATCTGGTTTATGTGCGCTTCGTACTCGGTATTATACTCATCCCAAGATCTTTTTACTTGAGTGAGGTTAGCAGTCCTTGGCCACCTAGTTTATACTTTGTCTGCGGTCTTCTTTGCCCTTCACCGATCTTCATGACTTTGCATTTGGCGGGGTTAAATTCAAGGAGCTAGTTGCTGGACCACTCGTCCAGACTGTCCAGGTCTCTTTGTAGTCCTGTGTGATCTTCATCAGATTTAATTCTCCTCATTAACTTCACGTCTTGTGCGAACAGGGACACTTCTGAGTCTAACTATTCCATCATGTCATTCACATATACCAAAAGTAGCACTGGTCCAAGGACTTACCCTTGTTGAACCCCACTCGTCACAGGCGCCCACAATGATACCTCATCACTTACCATGACTCGGTTGTGTGTATTTCATCCAACACTTGTCGGTATATCCCTTGTTGGTGTACCCCTCTGTTCTGTCTTCTCAGAGTCCTTTCTGTATCCACTTAAATCTCGTGTTGAACTCCTCACATACTTCTTGGTCATTTCTTGTGATCTCCCCACTTTCTTTTCTCAGCCTGGTCCTTAAATGTTGTCTTCCTCTTGACGTGGATATACAACAGCTTCAGGTCGGACTTGACTTTCGATGCTATATTGTTTTCGTACTGTCGCTGGGCCTCCCTCCTTATCTGTGCATACTCATTTCTGGCTCTTCGACTAATCTCTTTATTTTCCTGGGTCCTTTGTCTTCTGTACTTTTTCCATTCTCTAGTGCACTTAGTTTTTGCCTCCCTACACCTTCGGGTAAACCAAGGGCTCGTTCTGGTATTCCCATTATTTCTGTTGCCCTTGTGAACAAACCTTTCCTCTGCCTCCTTGCATTTTGTTGTTACGCAGTCCATCATTTCGATTATTGACTTTCCTACAAATTCTCTTTCCCATTGAACCTCCTGTAGGAAGTTCCTCATACCTGTGTAGTCCCCCCTTTTATAGTTTGGCTTTTTCCATCCTACTCCTGTTACCCTCTCCACTTGCAACTCTACTATGTATTCAATGCTCAGAACCCTGAGCTACTCAGGGTGAAAACGAGGTCCAGTTTTGCTGGTTCATCCTCCCCTCTTTCTCTGGTAGTGTCCTTAACAATGTTGATGCATGAGGCTTTCCAGTACCACATCCATAATCTTGGCTCTCCATGTTTTGGGACCCCCATGTGGCTCCAGGTTTTCCCAATCAATCTCCTTGTGGTTGAAATCGCCCATAACTAGTAACTTTGCTCTACTTGTGTGAGCTCTTCTGGCCACCTCAGCTAGTGTGTCCACCATTGCTCTTTTGTTCTCTTCATATAGTTCTCTTGGTCTCCTGCAATTCTGTGGTGTTGTTATACATCACTGCAATGACAACCTTATGTCCCCCTGACTGAACTGTACCTACTATGTAATCCTTTTCACCAATTTCGTCCATTATTTCCATTTCCTCAAATCCTGATCGGTTTTTAATGAGCAGTGGAACTCCTCCTTTCCCTCTGCTCCTTCTATCTTTCCTCAGGATCTGATATCTGGGTGGGAATATTACTTCTGTTATCGTCCCAGTGAGTTTCGTTTCTGTGACTGCTATGATATCTGGGGATGTCTCTTTGATTCTTTTATGCCACTCCTCACATTTATTTGTTATTCCACCTGCATTCGTATACCAAACCTTCAACTTCTTTTCTAAATCTGTGGTCTGGGGAGAATGGCAGGAAACTATGGGGGGTTGCTGTGGGGGTGGGGTTTGTGATGAGGGGTTGGGGGCAGAGGGTACAGTGTGTGGGTTTTGGTTTTGATTGAATTTTTGCATTGGGGTTGCCGTGGTTGGAGTCCTTCTGTGGGTGGTTCTGGAGTTCTCCTGTTCATCTTTACCATTGCATCATGTTCCTCCTTTTATCTTTGTACCCTCCTTTTCAGTATTTGCCTTTCTCTTTGTGTTCGGTCTCACCAGGCCACCAGGCCCCGGTGGCCTGGTGGCTAAAGCTCTCGCTTCACGCACGGACGGCCCGGGTTCAATTCCCGGTGGGGCAGAAACATTTTGAAGTGTTTCCTTACACACACACATACAACAGGCCTAGTGTCTAATCGACATGTGCCTAGGACAAAATGGTAACCAACTCTCTGGAACTCCGGTTTGTCCCTTGTGCTTTCTCCTGCAGGATCCTGTTTTGAGATGATTCTGCCTTGAAAATCAATTTGACTGGCCATTTTTTTCTTCTTGCAAGCCACCCAATTCTCAGAAAATTTGTCAACTGGGTCATGTTGTCATCTCCTATTGCTTTCATGATACTTTCAATCGCTTTTTTTTCCCCTCCTGTTTTCATTCTTCATAAGTTTTCCCTTCAACTTTCTGGAGCCATAGATAAAAACAGACCTCTCCCTTTCATCCTCCACTGCATTTCCCTTTGCATCCCCTTAAACGATTTAGTTCCTTCCATTGAAGCGTTCCTTCATTCAATCTCTTCTCTAGGTGATGCCCCTGTGCTCAGTGGTCTGTCTTTTTTTTCTGCTCAGTTTTTCCTGGGCACTGCAGTAGTCTGTTAGAGCCTCTGCATATTGCTTAGTTCCTTCATTGTTTTTAGTTCCTTCATTTGTTCCTGATGTGCTACTCAACTCTTCCCGGGCTCCACATGGATCTTATAAGACCTCCACATACAGTATGGCTCCTTTGTTCCCTAAAGTCCCCTCGTCTGTGGCTGACATAGCAGTTCCTGATGTCATGGCTGAACTGCCCTTCGGTTCTTTAGAATGTTTCATATTTTTTAGTTCCTCTTATAAGCTCTGTATCTTAGCTTCTGTTGCTATAGCTTGTAGCTCCCATTTCCTGCTCTCCACAGCTATCTTCTCCTCCATTTTCTTCCTGAGCTCTTCTAGCTTCCTTCCCCACTCTTCCTCTCTTTTCGTGAGCTCTGCCTCCCAATCTTCCATCCCAGGTTCACCCACCAGTCCTGGGTCTCCGTCTTGCTCTTTGCTAACTATTTTTTTTCTTACCACAGAAAAAGGATCTTATGTATTTTCGTGAGTGAATGCGTGTGTGTGGGGGTGTAGGGAGGGAGAGGGGAGGGAGAAGGGGAGGGAGAGGGGAGGGAGAGAAGGAGGGAGAGGGGGAGGAAGAGGGGAGGGAGAGGGGAGGGAGAGGGGAGGGATAGGGGAGGGAGAGGGGGAGGAAGAGGGGAGGGAGAGGGGGAGGGAGAGGGGAGGGAGAGGGGAGGGAGAGGGGAGGGAGAGGGGAGGGAGTGGGGAGGGATAAAGAGTGGGAGGGAAGAGAGATGGGGGAAGGATAGAGGGGTACGGGGAGAGAGGGGGAAAGGAAGTGAGGGAAAGGAAAGGGGGAGAAAAAGGGGGAGGACGAGGAGAAGGAAGTTGAAGAGGAAGTGGAAGAGAAGAAGAAGAAGAAGAGAGAGAGAGAGAGAGAGAGAGAGAGAGAGAGAGAGAGAGAGAGAGAGAGAGAGAGAGAGAGAGAGAGAGTGGGAGGGAGGAGTGTGGGGGAGTATATGTGGCAGAGGATGGTTAGGATGTAGATGTGAGGCCTAGTAGACTCTACACCAGGGAGGAAGAGGGAGGTGGACGAGGAGGAAGAGGAGGAAGGGGAAAAGGAAGAGGAGGAGGAGGAGGAGGAGAAAGAGGAAGAAGAGATGGAGGAAGAGGAGGAGGAAGGGAGGGTGAAAGAGGAGGAGGTGGGAGAGGAGGAGGAGGAAGAGGACGAGTGAGGAATGAAGGAGGAGGAGGAAGAGGACGAGTGAGGAATGAAGGAGGAGGAGGAGAAAAAGGTGGAGGAGGAAATGTGTGTGTGTGTGTGTGTGTGTGTGTGTTAGTTACCATTTTTTTTTTGTCCTAGGCACATGTCGATTAGACACTAGGCCTGTTGTATGTATGTGTATATGTGTGTGTGTGTAACGAAATACTTCGAAATGTTTCGGCCCCGCCGGGAATTGAACCCGGGCCCTCCGTGCGTGAAGCAAGAGCGTATGTGTATGTGTGTGTGTGTGTGTGTGTGTGTGATGTGTTTGTGCATGTGGTGTGTGTATGTATGGGTAGATGAGTGGGTATGAGGCTGTTTTGTCTGTGAGTGGCCACAGCTACCATTACTGCCAACAACAACAACAACAATAACACGTAATGATACAGAATCGATGAAGGTAATTAAGAGGAGGCGGCGGAGGCTGACACAAGATTGACAATTACTTCACTAATATTGAACTCAGACGTACTCACACCAAGTGCACTCAAACCAGGTACATTCAGATGCACTCAAACCAGGTGCACTTAGACGAGGTACACTCTGACCAGAAGCACTCAAACCAGGTGCATCAGACCAGGTGCACTCAAACCAGATGCACTCAAACCAGGTGCACTCAGACCAGGTTCACTCAGACCAGGTGCACTCACACCAGATGCACTCAGACAAGGTTCACTCAGACCAGGTGCACTCAGACCAGGTGCACTCAGACCAGGTGCACTCAGATCAGGTGCACTCAGACCAGGTGCACTCAGACCAGGTGCACTCAGACCAGGTTCACTCAGACCAGGTACACTCACACCAGATGCACTCAGACCAGGTGCACTCAGACCAGGTGCACTCAAACCAGGTGCACTCAAACCAGGTGCACTCAAACCAGGTACACTCACACCAGATGCACTCAGACCAGGTTCACTCAGACCAGGTTCACTCAGACCAGGTGCACTCAGACCAGGTGCACTCAGACCAGGTGCACTCAGACCAGGTTCACTCAGACCAGGTTCACTCAGACCAGGTGCACTCAGACCAGGTGCACTCAGACCAGGTGCACTCAGACCAGGTTCACTCAGACCAGGTTCACTCAGACCAGGTGCACTCAGACCAGGTGCACTCAGACCAGGTGCACTCAGACCAGGTGCACTCAGACCAGGTGCACTCAGACCAGGTGCACTCAAACCAGGTACACTCACACCAGATGCACTCACACCAGGTTCACTCAGACCAGATGCACTCAGACCAGGTGCACTCAGACCAGGTGCACTCAGACCAGGTGCACTCAGACCAGGTGCGCTCACACCAGGTACACTCACACCAGATGCACTCACACCAGGTTCACTCAGACCAGATGCACTCAGACCAGGTGCACTCAGACCATGATCAAATGCATAAAGACTCACGCATGAACACGTCCTCGTATGCACCGAAGACAAACGCTTTAAAAACAAACTCAAACATACGAAGACGCCTTCAAATGAAGAAAGTCTCAAGAAAATGAGGAGACCGGAGAAGGAAGCAAGAAAGGTGAGGGATGAAAAAAGGGTATCGAGGGGAGAAACTAAGAGATGGAAATGAATAGAAGTAAATGAGAAGGAAAGAATGAAGGGAGAAAATCTGTAAGGTGGGAAGGGAAAGTAATGTGTGGAAACAAATGTATATATATATATATATATATATATATATATATATATATATATATATATATATATATATATATATATATATATATATATATATATATATATATATATATATATATATATATATATATATATATATATATATATATATATATATATATATCTTTGAAGAGTTTCGAGAGTTTATCTAATCTCTGAGCCCGGCCATGGGCCAGGCTCGTCTGGTGCTTGCCCCACATATCCATCACAGCCTGGTTGATCTGGCACCTGGTGAAGATATTTGTCCAGTTTCCTCTTGAAGGCTTCTACACTGGTTCCAGCGATGTTTCGGATATCTTCTGGTAAGATGTTGAATAGTCTGGGACCCCGGATGTTAATACAGTGCTCCCGTATTGTCCCCACCGCACCCCTGCTCCTCACTGGGTTTATTTTACACTTTCTCCCATATCTCTCACTCCAGTATGTTGTTATGGCAGTGTGCAGACTTGGGACCAGGCCCTCAAGTACTTTCCAATTATATATTATCACGTATCTCTCTCTCCTCCGCTCCAATGAGTACATGTTCAAGACTTGAAGGCATTCCCAATAATTTAGATGTTTCAATGGCTCAATGTGAGCCGTAAACGATCTCTGAATTTGTTCCAGCTCTGATATTTCTCCTGCCCTGAACGAGGCCGTCAGCACTGAGCAGTATTCTAAGTGAGGGAGCACTAGCGATTTGAAGAGTGTCACCATCGGCATTATTATTTCCCTTGTTTTGAAAGTTCTCAATACCCACCCCGTCATCTTCCTGGCTGTTGAGATCTTTGTCTTGTTATGGTCTTTAAAAGACAGATCAGCAGACATAATTATTCCCAAGTCCATTACGTTTTCCTTTCGTTCTATGTGGTGACCCTCTTGCGTTTTGTATATAGTGTTCCTTTTGAGTTCTTCATTTTTTCCATACCTAAGCAGCTGAAACTTATCACCATTGAACGTCATGTTGTTCTCCACTGCCCATTGGAAGACCCTGCTTATGTCCTCCTGTAATTTTTCAGTGTCCTCTACCGTAGTGACTTTCATGCTTATTTTAGTGTCATCTGCAAATGATGATACAAAAGTGTGCTGGGTGTTTTTATCTATGTCTGCTATGAGGATGAGAAACAGCAGAGGTGCCAGGACAGTGCCTTGGGGCACTGAGCTTTTGACCTCGCTGATGCTGGATGCTGGATATATATATGTATATATATACATAAATACTTACACAATGGATGTCACGGACACACGTATAGGGACTCACACGCATAAACAAACACTTTATACAACCAGCAGAGGCAAAAAGCTACAAAAGTCACAAGAATTAGGGGGCAGGAATGTGTTAAACTGAAAAGTAAGCAAGTGGATTCTCAAATTTCTAACAAAGGACAAAGAATGGTGAAGAATACATTACCGTGGCAGGAAGAGTCCACACATAAACAGCACTGAGGAGAGGAGAACTTATGACGGCATTTCGGTCCGACTTTAAGCACTGACAAGCCACACTGAAGCCAGATGATTGGTTGGTTGGTAATGGAGTTTAAAGCCTATCAGTTACACCGGGAAGGGGGGGAGAGATTATGGCTGTACCTTTTCGCCGTATGACAAGAATACTTTAATCCCTAAAACAGGGATTAAAATAACTCTGAACATATATACTCTGAGTGATATACACCACATATGGTATGTATCCATCAGAAGCAAGAATGGCTGATAGGATAATAAAAATATAATATATTCACCAGGAACGAGGTCCTGACACGGGTCTTTGCCAGATGGTGACTCGTCACTGGCTCCTGAAGGAGTGTCGGAGTTTGTATAAGAGATGTACTGTTTATAGCCCAATGAGAAGGGCAGCCCTATGACAATGACAGCCATATGACAAGGACAGCCCTGACAAAGACACGGTGGGTCTTTGGGTCACGTGTAGTATCGTTTACAGCCCACCACCACCACACACTTGCAGCCAAGAGCCCAAATAAGAAGGAAATCGTAAATAAGAAAGAGGTCGAGGACCAAAAGAAGCTCAACTTTACCCAGACTCCAACCTTTGCTGGCATCACAGCTTTAGGCGGACATCAAGAAGATTCTTCATGTAACACAAAAACCTCTCTGCTGTATGACCTTTGTAGGCTTAGCGTTTCTTTTTTATTATAATAATAACACAACAAACTGTCTCTACTACCAACACTATTCCAACACTCCCAGACAGCTCACCCACCAAGGTCATGATCATGATCCACCTCCCTAGTACCATCAACGCCAAAGTAAAAGAGTTCTTACGCTTCAACAACCTTCCCAGCTTTAATTTTCCTGACACTTGCACCATCAACAGAAATACTTGAAATTCTTGTCCAACGTAGGAGGGATTACCGCCCTATCAGATCCTCTAACCACCAGCAACCCAAGCCACTCCCGACCCACCAGCAGCCCAAGCCACTCCCGACCCACCAGCAGCACAAGCCACTCCACCTGACTAGCTTGCCACCACCTCAATACCCATTACAACTCCACCTGAGAATCAAGACTTACACCACAGCGCATGCTTCTATATTTACCACATTTCTTTATCTAAAATCTGCATTTGATACCCCAAACAGAACCGTTATACTACATGAACTGGATAAAAAGAATATTGGTGGTAATCTACTCAGATAATCTTGAGGTTAATGATGAGCTTGGGGAAAGTGATCACAAATCACTCAGTTTTAATATATCATGGAATTACCCTAATAATGGCAATCAAGTCTCTGACCCTGACTTTCGCCTGGCTGATTTCATAGGACTAAAAAATTACCTGGGTAGGCTGAACTGGAATGACCTGACAGTGGGTCAGGTAGGTGGTGATTGCCAATATGACGTTTTCCAGAGAATAGTTCTAGCTGCTCAGACAACTTATCTTCCTAATAGGGAAATCAGATCAAACAAAAATGATCCTAAATGGATGAACAATAGATTAAAACATCTCACTGGTCAAAAGAGAGGCATATATAGGCGAATCAAAAGAGGAGAGGGGCAATTAAGTAATCAATATATTCAGTTAAAGAGGGAATAAGAAAAGCAAAAAGAGACTATGAGGTTAAAGTTGCAAGAGAATCGAAGACTAACCCAAAAGAATTTTTTCAGGTATACAGAAGTAAGATTAGGGACAAGATAGGCCCACTCAAAAGTTACTCAGGTCAGCTCACCGTCAGTGATAAGGAAATGTGTAGAACTTTTAACACTTACTTCCTCTCAGTTTTTCCAGAAATGATAAATTATGTAGAACAGGACGATAGTAAACTATGCACGATTAGGGTCACAAGTGACATGGTCCTTAGACAAATAGATAAATTAAAACCTAACAAATCCCCAGGCCCTGATGAACTGTATGCAAGGGTTCTAAAGGAATGTAAAGAGGAGCTTAGCAAACCTATGGCTAATCTTTTCAACATATCACTGCAAACTGGCATGGTGCCAGATAAGTGGAAAATGGCAAATGTAATATCTATTTTCAAAGCAGGTGACAGGTCCTTAGCTTCGAACTATACACCAATAAGCCTTACCTCCATAGTGGGAAAATTTATGGAATCAATAATTGCCGAGGCAATTCGCAGCCATCTTCAAAAGCATAAATTGATCAACGAATATCAGCACGGTTTTACAAAAGGGCGTTCCTGCCTTACAAATTTAATAACTTTTTTCACTAAGGTATCTGAGGAGGTAGATCATGGTAATGAATATGATATTGGGTATATGGACTTCAGTAAGGCTTTTGATAGAGTCCCACATAAGAGACTATTGAGGAAAATTAAGGCACACGGAATAGGAGGAGAATTTTTTTCCTGGATAGAGGCATGGTTGACAAATAGGCAGCAGAGAGCTTGCATAAATGGGGAGAAATCAGAGTGGGGAAGCGTCACAAGCGGTGTTCCACAGGGGTCGGTATTGGGCCCCTTGTTGTTCACAATCTACATAAACGACATAGACGAAGGAATAAATAGCGACATAAGCAAGTTTGCCGATGACACCAAAATAGGCCGTCCAATTCATTCGAATGAGGACATTAGAGCACTCCAGGAAGATTTGAATAGACTGATGCAGTGGTCGGAGAAGTGGCAGATGCAGTTTAATATAGATAAATGCAAAGTTCTAAATATTGGACAGGACAATAACCATACCACATATAAACTAAATAATGTAGATCTTAATACTACTGATTGCGAAAAGGATTTAGGAGTTCTGGTTAGCAGTAATCTAAAACCAAGACAGCAATGCATAAGTGTTCGCAATAAAGCGAACAGAATCCTTGGCTTCATATCAAGAAGCATAAATAATAGGAGTCCTCAGGTTGTTCTTCAACTCTATATATCCTTGGTTAGGCCTCATCTAGATTATGCTGCACAGTTTTGGTCACCGTATTACAGAATGGATAAAAATGCACTGGAAAACGTACAAAGGAGGATGACTAAGTTGATCCCATGTATCAGAAATCTTGCCTATGAGGACAGACTGAGGGCCCTGAATCTGCACTCTCTAGAAAGGCGTAGAATTAGGGGGGATATGATTGAGGTGTATAAATGGAAAACAGGAATAAATAAAGGGGATGTAAATAGCGTGCTAAAAATATCTAGTATTGACAGGACTCGCAGCAATGGATTTAAGTTGGATAAATTCAGATCCAGGAAGGATATAGGAAAGCATTGGTTTGGTAATAGAGTTGTCGATGAGTGGAACAAACTCCCGAGTACAGTTATAGAGGCTAAAACGTTGTGTAGTTTTAAAAATAGGCAAAATAAATATATGAGTGGGTGCGGGTGGGTGTGAGTTGGTTCTGACTAGCTTGTGCTACTAGGTCAGATGCCGTGCTCCTTCCTTAAGTGAATGTAACCTGACCTGGTTGGGTGGGGGCATTGGCTTAAGCCGGTGGGAGACTTGGACCTGCCTCGCATGGGCCAGTAGGCCTGCTGCAGTGTTCCTTCTTTCTTATGTTCTTATGTTCTACTAAGGTGTTAGAAACTGAGAACTCCTCCCTGGGTACACCGCAGGGAGGAGTTCTCAGTCTCGTGGTATTTGAAGTGCTGATTAATACTCTCCTAAATGCACTACTTGCCTTAGTTAAACGTCTGGTTATAAGTTTATGTTGATGACATCATAATTCATACAACAAGGCAAAAGATGGGCACCATTCTTAACATGGTTAAGTATTTTGTAATCGACTAGGCCTCGTCATATCTTCATCTAAAACAAAGATATTGACAAGCAAATGACAAGCAAATGACAAGCAAAATTGTGTAGATGTATCATACCTAAATCCATCATAAAGAGGCTAAATAATTAATGCAAAGATAAGCTAAATGCTTTCAAAGCAGATGCTGGCATCAACCCCACCTATGGTGCTAATGTGACAATAGTGAGAATGATGTACATTGCATATATTAGCTGCTTAATTGATTACGCTGTGCCCATGTTGAAACTAATACAAAATTAAACCCTCTGAATTATTTTTGACTGACTTAAATCGACCAAGGTTCTTAATGTGAGGAATGAGCTTGAAGTTTCTAGTATCAGTGATGAGATTATTGAAGATCAACACTGTATTTGGTATTAGAATGTTAAGAAATGCAAAATACAATTCCGTTGCCCCACACAGCTTCACTCCACAACAAGTTCAAGATTCTGTGAAAAATAATTCATCGAAGACTTCGACATGTTCTAGTGAGTGACAGATCTATTCAGATTTCTAACCGCATTCTTATAATATTATTAATAATACGAGACACAGATACACCAAAGTTATATTTGATATTTTCCTTCAGGGTACCTTTTTTCTTGGCTAACTTGTCAACATTATCATGAATGAGTAATCCAATGTGTGATAGAATCCATAACAGTTGTACATTAATCCCTTTTTCACGGATTTTTTAATATCAATATCAGGCATCGCCAATAATCATATAAGAAAACTAATAATAATAATAATAATAATAATAATAATAATTATAAGAAGAAGACGAAAAAGAAGAACAGGAAATAAAAGAAGACGAAAAAGAAAAAATACAAGAAGAAGAAGAAGAATAGTAATGGATATGTAATTACCAAAAAGCATCTTCCCCACCCTATGTTCCTCACCACCCTATGTTCCTCACCACCCTATGTTCCTCACCACCCTATGTTCCTCACCACCCTATGTTCCTCACCACTCTATGTTCCTCACCACCCTATGTTCCTCACCACCCTATGTTCCTCACCACCCTATGTTCCTCACCACCCTATGTTCCTCACCACCCTATGTTCCTCACCACCCTATGTTCCTCACCACCCTATGTTCCTCACCACCCTATGTTCCTCACCACCCTATGTTCCTCACCACCCTATGTTCCTCACCACCCTATGTTCCTCACCACTCTATGTTCCTCACCACCCTATGTTCCTCACCACTCTATGTTCCTCACCACCCTATGTTCCTCACCACACTATGTTCCTCACCACCCTATGTTCCTCACCACCCTATGTTCCTCACCACCCTATGTTCCTCACCACCCTATGTTCCTCACCACCCTATGTACCTCACCACCCTATGTTCCTCACCACCCTATGTTCCTCACCACCCTATGTTCCTCACCACCCTATGTTCCTCACCACTCTATGTTCCTCACCACCCTATGTTCCTCACCACTCTATGTTCCTCACTACCCTATGTTCCTCACCACACTATGTTCCTCACCACCCTATGTTCCTCACCACCCTATGTTCCTCACCACCCTATGTTCCTCACCACCCTATGTTCCTCACCACCCTATGTTCCTCACCACCCTATGTTCCTCACCACCCTATGTTCCTCACCACCCTATGTTCCTCACCACTCTATGTTCCTCACCACCCCATGTTCCTCACCACCCTATGTTCCTCACCACCCTATGTTCCTCACCACCCTATGTTCCTTACCACCCTATGTTCCTCACCACCCTATGTTCCTCACCACCCTATGTTCCTCACCACCCTATGTTCCTCACCACCCTATGTTCCTCACCACCCTATGTTCCTCACCACCCTATGTTCCTCACCACCCTATGTTCCTCACCACCCTATGTTCCTCATAACCCTATGTTCCTCACCACCCTATGTTCCTCACCACTCTATGTTCCTCACCACCCTATTTTCCTCACCACCCTATTTTCCTCACCACCCTATGTTCCTCACCACTCTATGTTCCTCACCACCCTATGTTCCTCACCACTCTATGTTCCTCACCACCCTATGTTCCTCACCAAACTATGTTCCTCACCACCCTATGTTCCTCACCACCCTATGTTCCTCACCACCCTATGTTCCTCACCACCCTATGTTCCTCACCACCCTATGTTCCTCACCACCCTATGTTCCTCACCACCCAATGTTCCTCACCACTCTATGTTCCTCACCACCCTATGTTCCTCACCACTCTATGTTCCTCACCACCCTATGTTCCTCACCACTCTATGTTCCTCACCACCCTATGTTCCTCACCACCCTATGTTCCTCACCACCCTATGTTCCTCACCACCCTATGTTCCTCACCACCCTATGTTCCTCACCACCCTATGTTCCTCACCACTCTATGTTCCCCACCACCCTATGTTCCTCACCACTCTATGTTCCTCACCACCCTATGTTCCTCACCACTCTATGTTCCTCACCACCCTATGTTCCTCACCACCCTATGTTCCTCACCACTCTATGTTCCTCACCACTCTATGTTCCTCACCACACTATGTTCCTCACCACCCTATGTTCCTCAACACTCTATGTTCCTCACCACTCTATGTTCCTCACCACCCTATGTTCCTCACCACTCTATGTTCCTCACCACCCTATGTTCCTCACCACCCTATGTTCCTCACCACCTGGTATTCCTCACCACCCTATGTTCCTCACCACTCTATGTTCCTCACCACCCTATGTTCCTCACCACCCTATGTTCCTCACCACCCTATGTTCCTCACCACTCTATGTTCCTTACCACCCTATGTTCCTCACCACTCTATGTTCCTCACCACCCTATGTTCCTCACCACCCTATGTTCCTCACCACCCTATGTTCCTCACCACTATGTTCCTCACCACCTGGTATTCCTCACCACCCTATATTCCTCACCACCCTATGTTCCTCACCACCCTATGTTCCTCACCACTCTATGTTCCTCACCACCCTATGTTCCTCACCACCCTATGCTCCTCACCACCCTATGTTCCTCACCACTCTATGTTCCTCACCACCCTATGTTCCTCAGCACCCTATGTTCCTCACCACTCTATGTTCCTCACCACTCTATGTTCCTCACCACTCAATGTTCCTCACCACTCTTTGTTCCTCACCACCCTATGTTCCTCACCACTCTATGTTCCTCACCACCCTATGTTCCTCACCACTCTATTTCCTCACCACCCTATGTTCCTCACCACCCTATGTTCCTCACCACCCTATGTTCCTCACCACCCTATGTTCCTCACCACCCTATGTTCCTCACCACCCTATGTTCCTCACCACCCTATGTTCCTCACCACTCTATGTTCCTCACCACCCTATGTTCCTCACCACTCTATGTTCCTCACCACCCTATGTTCCTCACCACTCTATGTTCCTCACCACCCTATGTTCCTCACCACCCTATGTTCCTCACCACCCTATGTTCCTCACCACTCTATGTTCCTCACCACCTATGTTCCTCACCACCCTATGTTCCTCACCACTCTATGTTCCTCACCACTCTATGTTCCTCACCACCCTATGTTCCTCACCACTCTATGTTCCTCACCACCTATGTTCCTCACCACCCTATGTTCCTCACCACCCTAGTGTTCCTCACCACTCCTATGTTCCTCACCACTCTATGTTCCTCACCACCCTATGTTCCTCACCTATGTCACCCACTATGTTCCTCACCACCCTATGTTCCTCACCACTCTATGTTCCTCACCACTATGTTCCTCACCACTCTATGTTCCTCACCACCTATGTTCCTCACCACCCTATGTTCCTCACCACCTATGTTCCTCACCACCTATGTTCCTCACCACCCTATGTTCCTCACCACCTATGTTCCTCACCACCCTATGTTCCTCCCACCCTATGTTCCTCACCACCCTATGTTCCTCACCACCTATGTTCCTACCACCCTATGTTCCTCACCACCCTATGTTCCTCACCACCCTATGTTCCTCACACCTATGTTCCTCACCACCCTATGTTCCTCACCACTATGTTCCTCACCACCTAGTGTTCCCTCCACCACCCTATGTTCCTCACCACCCTATGTTCCTCACCACCCTATGTTCCTCACCACCTATGTTCCTCACCACCTATGATTCCTCACTATGCACCCTGGTGTTCCTCACCACCCTATGTTCCTCACCCCTATGTTCCTCACCACCCTATGTTCCTCACCACTATGTTCCTCACCACCCTATGTTTCCTCACCACCCTATGTTCCTCACCACCTAGTTCCTCACCACCTATGTTCCTCACCACCCTATGTTCCTCACCACCCTATGTTCCTCACCACCCTATGTTCCTCACCACCCTATGTTCCTCACCACCTGTGTTCCTCACCACCTATGTTCCTCCACCACCTATGTTCCTCACCACCCTATGTTCCTCACCACTCTATGTTCCTCACCACCCTATGTTCCTCACCACCCTGTGTTCCTCACCACCTATGTTCCTCACCACTCTATGTTCCTCACCACCCTATGTTCCTCACCACTCTATGTTCCTCACCACCCTATGTTCCTCACCACCCTATGTTCCTCACCACCTATGTTCCTCACCACTCTATGTTCCTCACCACTATGTTCCTCACCACCTATGTCTCACTCACCCTATGTCTCCTATGTTCCTCACCACCCTATGTTCCTCACCACCTGATTCCTCACCACCCTATGTTCCTCACCACTCTATGTTCCATCACCACCTATGTTCCTCACCACTTATGTTCCATCCTATGCCACCCTATGTTCCTCACCACCTTGTTCCTCACCCTATGTTCCTCACCACCTATGTTTCCTCACCACCCTATGTTCCTCACCACTCTTGTTCCTCACCACCCTATGTTCCTCACCACTCTATGTTCCTCACCACCCTTGTTCCTCACCACCCTATGTTCCTCACCACTCTATGTTCCTCACCACCCTATGTTCCTCACCACTCTATGTTCCTCACCACCCTATGTTCCTCACACATGTTCCTCACCACTCTATGTTCCTAACCACCCTATGTTCCTCACCACTCTATGTTCCTCACCACCTTAAGTTCCTCACCACCCTATGTTCCTCAACACCCTATGTTCCTCACCACCCTATGTTCTTCACCACCCTATGTTCTTCACCACCCTATGTTCCTCACCACCCTATGTTCCTCACCACCCTATGTTCCTCAGCACCCTATGTTCCTCACCACTCTATGTTCCTCACCACCCTATGTTCCTCACCACTCTATGTTCCTCACCACCCTATGTTCCTCACCACTCTATGTTCCTCACTACCCTATGTTCCTCACCACCCTATGTTCCTCACCACCCTATGTTCCTCACCACTCTATGTTCCTCACCACTCTATGTTCCTCACCACCCTATGTTCCTCACCACCCTATGTTCCTCACCACTCTATGTTCCTCACCACCCTATGTTCCTCACCACCCTATGTTCCTCAGCACCATATGTTCCTCACCACTCTATGTTCCTCACCACTCTATGTTCCTCACCACTCTATGTTCCTCACCACTTTATGTTCCTCACCACCCTATGCTCCTCACCACCCTATGTTCCTCACCACTCTATGTTCCTCACCACCCTATGTTCCTCAGCACCCTATGTTCCTCACCACTCTATGTTCCTCACCACTCTATGTTCCTCACCACTCAATGTTCCTCACCACTCTTTGTTCCTCACCACCCTATGTTCCTCACCACCTGGTATTCCTCACCACCTGGTATTCCTCACCACCTGGTATTCCTCACCACCCTATGTTCCTCACCACCCTATGTTCCTCACCACTCTATGTTCCTCACCACCCTATGTTCCTCACCACCCTATGTTCCTCACCACCCTATGTTCCTCACCACCCTATGTTCCTCACCACCCTATGTTCCTCACCACCTGGTATTCCTCACCACCTTGTATTCCTCACCACCTGGTATTCCTCACCACCTGGTATTGCTCACCACCTAGTATTACTCACCACCTGGTATTCGTCACCACCTTGTATTCTTCACCACCCTATGTTCCTCACCACCCGGTATTCCTCACCACCCTATGTTCCTCACAACCTGGTATTCCTCACCACCTAGTATTACTCACCACCTGGTATTCGTCACCACCTTGTATTCTTCACCACCTATGTTCCTACCACCCGTAGTTCCTCACCACCTATGTTCCTCACAACCTGGTATTCCTCACCACCTGGTATTCCTCACCACCTGGTATTCGTCACCACCTTGTATTCTTCACCACCCTATGTTCCTTACCACCAGGTATTCCTCACCACCCTATGTTCCTCACAACCTGGTATTCCTCACCACCTAGTATTACTCACCACCTGGTATTCCTCACCACCTTGTATTCTTCACCACCCTATGTTCCTTACCACCCGGTATTCCTCACCACCCTATGTTCCTCACAACCTGGTATTCCTCACCACCTAGTATTACTCACCACCTGGTATTCGTCACCACCTTGTATTCTTCACCACCCTATGTTCCTTACCACCCGGTATTTCTCACCACCCTATGTTCCTCACAACCTGGTATTCCTCACCACCTAGTATTACTCACCACCTGGTATTCGTCACCACCTTGTATTCTTCACCACCCTATGTTCCTTACCACCCGGTATTCCTCACCACCCTATGTTCCTCAAAACCTGGTATTCCTCACCACTTGGTATTCCTCACTACCTGGTATTCGTCACCACCTGGTATTCCTCACAACCTGGTATTCCTCACCACCTGGTATTCCTCACAACCTGTTATTCCTCACCACCTGGTATTCCTCACCACCGTATGTTCCTCACAACCTTGTATTCCTCACCACCCTATGTTCCTCACAACCTGGTATTCCTCACAGTCTGGTATTCCTTCCAACCTGGTATTCCTCACCACCTTATGTTCCTTACCAACCGGTATTTATCACCACCCTATGTTCCTCACAACCTGGTATTCCTCACTACCTGGTGTTCCTCACCACCTGGTGTTCCTCACCACCTGGTGTTCCTCACCAACTGGTGTTCCTCACTACCCTATGTTCTTCACCACCTAGTCTTCCTCACAATTCAATGTTCTTCACCATTTGATGTTCTTCACCACCCTATGTTCCTCCCCCACCGTGTTTCTCTGTCACCCCGTGTTCGTTCACTACCTTGTGTTCCTCTCATACCCATCCTTCTCACCCATAGGCCTCATCATCCCGTGAAACTTCCCATCCGGAGACTCTCCCCAGCATGTGCTCCTCTCCACCAGGAGAACCTCCCCACTTGGAGACTCCCCCCATCATGTGCTCCTCTGCACCAGGAGACCCTCCCCACTTGGAGACTCTCCCCATCATGTGCTCCTCTCCACCAGGAGACCCTCCCCACTTGGAGACACTCCCCACTTGGAGACACTCCCCCATCATGTGCTCCTCTCCACCAGGAGACCCTCCCCACTTGGAGACACTCCCCTATCATGTGCTCCTCTCCACCAGGAGACCCTCCCCACTTGGAGACACTCCCCATCATGTGCTCCTCTCCACCCCTTGTCTTTCTTAAGTTTGTTTAACCAGTTTTCTGTGAGGTTTAGACTATCACAGTTGAGATGCATCACCAGTGTAAACCAGGGATAAAACACTCATGAGACCAGCTTAAAAAAAAAGATGTTTTTTTTTTCAAACCGCCGAGGATTAAGCCAGTATCAGTAAATTATTTACACGGAGTTAGAGGATCACTGCTGGTTAGTGGAGAGTGGTGTTGGTGTAGTGAGGGTATTGTGTTGTGTAGTTTTTGGTGGTGTATTGTGTTGTGTGAGTGGTGGGTGGTGTTCTGTGTTGTGCGTGTGGTGGGGGGTGTATTGTGTTGTGCGTGTGGTGGGTGATGTATTGTGTTGTGTGAGTGGCAGGTGGTGTACTGTGGTGAGTGTCAGGTGGGTGATGTATTGTGTGGTGTAATGTGTTGTGTGTGTGACGTGAGTGATGAATTATGTTGTGTGTGTGGCGGGTGATGCATTGTTGTGTGTGTGGTGTAATGTGTTGTGTGTGTGGTGGTGGTTGATGAATTGTGTTGTGTGTTTGGTGTAATGTGTTTTGTGCGTGGTGGGTGATGTATTTTGTTGTGTGTGTTGTGGGTGGTGTAGTGTGTTGTGTGTGTGGTGGGTGATGTATTTTGTTGTGTGTGTTGTGGGTGGTGTAGTGTGTTGTGTGTGTGGTGGGTGATGTATTTTGTTGTGTGTGTTGTGGGTGGTGTAGTGTGTTGTGTGTGTGGTGGGTGATGTATTTTGTTGTGTGTGTTGTGGGTGATGTATTGTGTTGTATGTGGTGGGTGGTGTCATGAGTTGTGTTTATGGTGGGTGATGTATTTTGTGAGTGGTGTAAGTAAGTTTATTAAGGTATACACAAATACAGTTACATAGATTATCATACGTAGCACTATAAGTGTAGACAACCACCCAAGATAACACAAAAAAACACAACAAGGTGACATATTTCCATTAGAGTTCTCTTAATACATTATTATTATACTATAAAGGTTGGTATAATATGTTGTGTGTGTGCTGGTTGATATATTGTGTTGTGTGTGTGCTGGTTGATATATTGTGTTGTGTGTGTGCTGGTTGATATATTGTGTTGTGTGAGTGGTGGGTGGTGTACTGTGGTGTGTGTGTGGTAAGTGATGTATTGTGTTGTGTGATTGGTGGGTTGTGTACTGTGTTGTGTGGTGGGTGATGTATTGTGTTGTGTGAGTGGTGGGTGGTGTACTGTGTTGTGTGTGTGGTGCAATTTGTTTTGTGAGTGGTGGTTGATGTATTGTGTTGTGTGTGTGGTGGGTGGTGTAATGTGTTGTGTGTGTGGGGATAATATGTTGTGTTATGTGTGTGGTGGGTGGTGTAATGTGTTGTGTGTGTGGTGGGTGATGTATTGCGTTGTGTGTGGTGGGTGGTGTAATGTGTTGTGTGTGTGGTGGGTGATGTAGTGTGTTGTGTGTGGTGGGTGGTGTAATGTGTTGTGTGTGTGGGGATAATGTGTTGTGTTAGGTGTGTGGTGGGTGGTGTAATGTGTTGTGTGTGTGGTGGGTGATGTATTGCGTTGTGTGTGGTGGGTGGTGTACTGTGTTGTGTGTGTGTGGTGGGTGAATGTATTGGGGTTGTGTGTGGTGGGTGGTGTAATGTGTTGTGTGTGTGGGATAAGTGTTGTGTTAGGTGTGTGGTGGGTGGTGTAATGTGTTGTGTGTGTGAGGGTGATGTAGTGTGTTGTGTGTGTGATGGGTGGTGTAATGTGTTGTGTGTGTGGTGGGTGGTTTACTGTGTTGTGTGTGTGGTGTAATATGTTGTGTGTATGTGTGGTGAGTGATGTATTGTGTTGTGTGTGTTGTGTAATGTGTTGTGTGTGTGGTGGGTGATATGTTGTTTGAGTGGTTGGTGGTGTACTGTGTTGTGTGTGTGATGGGTGATGTATTGCGTTGTGTGTGGTGGGTGGTGTAATGTGTTGTGTGTGTGGGGATAATGTGTTGTGTTAGGTGTGTGGTGGGTGGTGTAATGTGTTGTGTGTGTGGGGGTGATGTAGTGTGTTGTGTGTGTGTGATGGGTGGTGTAATGTGTTGTGTGTGTGGTGGGTGGTTTACTGTGTTGTGTGTGTGATGGGTGATGTATTGTGTTGTGTGATTGGTAGGCTGTGTACTGTGTTGTGAGTGTGGTGGGTGATGAATTATTTTGTGTGAGTGGTGGGTGGTGTACTGTGTTGTGTGTGTGTGGTGAGTGATGTATTGTGTTGTGTGTTGTGTAATGTGTTGTGTGTGTGGTGGGTGATATGTTGTGTGAGTGGTGGGTGGTGTACTGTGTTGTGTGTGTGATGGGTGGTGTAATATGTCGAGTGTGTGATGGGTGATGTATGGCGTTGTGTGAGTGGTGGGTGGTGTACTATGTTGTGTGTGTGGGGGTGATGTATTGTGTTGTGTTTGTGATGGGTGATGTAGTGTGTTAGTGTGTTCTGTGTGTGGTGGGTGATGTAGTGTTTTGTGTGTGTGGTGGGTAGTATAGTGTGTTGTGAGTAGTGTAGTGTGTTGTGGGTGATGTAGTGTGTTGTGTGTGTGGTGGATGATGTAGTGTGTTGTGTGTGTGGTGGGTAGTGTAGTGTTTTGTGTATGGTGGGTGATGTAGTGTGTTGTGTATGGAGTGGGTGGTGTAGTGTGTTGTGTGTGTTGTGGGTGATGTAGTGTGTTGTCTGTGTGGTGGGTGATGTAGTGTGTTGAGTGAGTGGTGGATGATGTAGTGTGTTGTGTGTGGTGGGTAGTGTAGTGTGTTTTGTGTGTGGTGGGTCTTCGTGCGTGGTGTCATTCGGTACTGTGTTGTGTCAAGGTATTATATAGTGTAGTGGCGATAATATCGTGTTTCGTTGCAAATTAATATTGAATTGTGTGGTGTGGGTTGTTATAGTACTGTGCGGAATGTTTTGTAGCTATATAGTGTGGTTATAGGAATGTACGGTGGTGGCGGTGATTGTGACAGTGACTACAGAGCAAAGAATAGGAAAGGGGTCGCATTATGTTTGCATCTGTACAGTGAATGAAGGCAGCCGAGACCCTGATGAAGACTTGCAAAGTACCCTTGATGGCAGCCTACAACAAACCCTTGGTGGCAGCTTGCAACAAACCCTTAATGGCAGCTTGCAACAAACACTTTATGGCAGCCGGCAACAAACCCTTCACGGAGAACTGCAACAAACCCTTCACTGCAGCTTGCAACAAAACCTCGACAGAGACATGCAAAAGTACCCTTGATGGCAGCCTGCAACAAACCCTTCACTGCAGCTTGCAACAAAACCTCGACAGAGACATGCAAAAGTACCCTTGATGGCAGCCTGCAACAAACCCTTGACTGAGTCCTGCAAAGTACCCTTGATGGCAGCCTGCAACAAACTTTTGATTTCAGCCTGCAACAAACCCTTTATGGCAGCCTGCAACAATCCCTTGATGGCAGCTTGCAACAAACCCTTGATGGCAGACTGCAACACTCATGATGGCAGGCTGCAATAAACCTTTGATGGCAGCCTGCAACAAACCCTTGATGAAAGCCTGCAATAAACCCTTGATGGCAGCCTGCAACAAAGGTATGTGTTTCAGTATTTTTTTCTGCCTCTCTATCTGAGTATTTCAATCTATCCTTCTTTATATCTCCATCTCTCCATCTGTCAATATCCAGGTATCTATGCATCCACCTTTCTATCTACTATCCCTCACTCTCTTATGACTTCTATCTTTTTTATACTGTCTTTTCTTTTTTTTACCCTTGACTCATCATTCACTGAAATATTCGTGGTACTCATTAATCTAGGTAGAAGTAGATAGTACATCAGACAGCCTCCATGTGGACTTCCAAGTCCTTTGCTGTCTGTCTTTCCTATCTATTTTCCTTCTTTCCCTTTGTAACCCATTGTCCCTTCGTCCTCCTTATCCTTCCCCTCTCCTTCCTCGCTTTAATTACTTCCCTCGTTCCCACTTCCACATTGTCTCACCTGACGGAGAAGCGTCCCTGGATTAATGTAGAAGGACCCCTCGTGTCCCTGTAAGTACTCCTTCAGGTGATGCTGCTGCTGGGGGCTGGGTGTCTGCTGCTGCCTGGGCGAGCAGCTGCCTGGAGACGTCTGCTGCTGCTGCTGGTGCTGCTGCAGGTGCAGGTCGCTGACCGTCGGCGTCTCCGGCTGGTAGCACTGCTGCAGGTCCTTCACTTGGTGGTCTGTGGACAGAGAGACAGAGGAGAGATCTCGTGAGAGAGACAGATGAACAAAAGAATGGAGGAACACTGCAGAAGGCCTACTGGCACCCACGACACCAATCAAACCCAGCCCCTCCCACTCATATATTTGTCCAATCTCTTTTTAAAGCCACCCAAGGTCCTAGCCTCTATTACCCTACTCGGAAGATTGTTCCACGCATCCACAACTCTGTTTGAAAACCAGAGAGACAACACGAGGGAGAGACGGAGGTGAGAGACAACACGAGGGAGCTACAGAGGGGGAGAAACAACACAAGGGAGAGACATGGAAAAATAAACACAAAAGTAGTATAATGGTTGAGAGAACCGACAAGTTGATAAATTAAGACACATATGTAACACTTTATTGTCGGTTCTCTGAACCATTTATCTACATTACTCTCCTGATAGAGGGAATCCTTCACTTGCCTAACCTATAGTCATGACCTACTTCCACATGTGGATTTGTTCACTGTGATTCGTAGTAATCCTCCTGTTGTGAGTCCTCAGGTCAAGAGGGAAACCTGGTCAGTGGCCGGGCAACATGGAACGAAGCTGAAAATCAAAAAGACTGGAGTGGCAGAAACAACGAAGAACCAGAAGACTACTGTAGAAACTTCCAACCCATTTTCGATGCTACCCGACAAATGTGGGCTGTCTACTGGGAACGTCACAACGAGCACCAAGGAAGCATTGGCGGACGAGAGTGAGTCGACATCCCTTGAAACCCCAAAGAAGACCATCGAGAACGTCACGACGAACTCCGCCAGTGAAGGTAAAAATATTGTTTTAGTTGGGGACAATCAGGTTAAGTTTATGGATAGGGTTATTTGTCTTAGGGACAGGAAGAGGAGGCACAGGGTATGTTTTCCTGGGGCTGGAATGGGGGATATTGTTAGCCGTCTAGACGATATCATGGTAGGTAATAGGAGCAATCCTATTATCTGAGTCAGTGTGGGAGGCAACGATGTTGACAGACGTAGGAGTGAAGACCTGATTAGCAAGTATAGGACAGCAATAGAGATAATTAAGAAGAAGGGTGGGAACCCTGTGATATGTGGCATTTTGCCCAGGAGAGGAGTTGGTGTAGATGAATGGTTCAAAGAACCGACAAGTTGTTAAATTAGACACATATGCAACACTTGCTTCAAGATTGATGGACTGAACACATCGACTCCAGGCCGAGGGACTGATTACCTCAAACTCCTCCTCTCCTTTCAACTTTCTACTTTGTATTGGACTGATGAAGCCACTGTGTGGCGAAAAGTTTTCCTCAATAAAAATACCCAAGTGTTGCATATGTGTCTAATTTAACAACAGAGGAGTTGGTAATGAATGGTTGTCAAGGGCAAATGTCAATTGCTGGCTGGACAAACACTGTAAGGAAAATTCAGTAACATTCATAGACAACTGGGACCTCTTCTATGTGGGTGGGAGCACTGGCCAATGCAGTGGAGGGAGCTGTTAGGTCTTTAAACTAGAAATAGATAGTGGTATGGGTTTTTGTGGAAAATCAATGAATTCTCAGTGTAGTGATTTTGTGAGTTTTAGGGAAACCAGTAATAGGCAGAATGAGGTAGAGTTATTGGTGAATACTGGAAACCCAGTAGCACTAGGTAACAAGGACAGTAACAGGTATAATGGAGGAACAGAAATCAGCAGGAAGAGAAAAGAGAAGGGAGGTTTTCTAAACATATTTTATACTAATACACGTAATGCGAAAAATAAGATGGATGAATTGAGATTAGTTGCAATTGCAGGTAACATTGATGTTTTTGCCATAACTGAGACGTGGTTTAATATGAAAAATAGGGACATGCCTGCTGAATGTCACATTCAGGGTTTTAAATTGTTTCAAGTAGACAGAAGTATCGGTAAGGGAAGTGGGGTGGCACTCTATGTCCGAGATTGTTTAAATTGTTGCATAAAAGCGGGTATAAAGTCTGAAATAACACATACAGAGGGGTATGAAAAATTAATCTTAGGCATGATATACCGTCCCCCAAACTTAGATAGGGACCAAGAGAGACTACTCTGGGAGGAAATTGATAAGGCCACAAGGAACGATAACGTAGTAATTCTAGGGGACTTTAGCTTAGTCAGATTGATTGGAATTTTTTGACTGGGAATTTAGAATCTAACGACTTTTTAGAAGCAGTTCAGGATTGCTTTTTAAAGCAGTTTGTGACAGAACCTACAAGGGGAAATAACCTGCTTGACTTGGTTCTGGCAAACAAGGAAACCCTTGTTAATAATTTAGAAATTACAGAGGAACTCGGCGCAAGCGACCACAAACCAATTATCTTCAGCATTGAATGGAAATATGATAGTAGGAACAACTTAGTAACGGTCCCAGATTTTCGTTTAGCAGACTACAATGGGCTAAGAGAACATTTATCATCTGTTGACTGGGGTAACGAAGAGAGCTATCAATATGACAGCTTTCTAAACACTATACATGCTGCCCAAAGAAATTTTATCCCATATAGAGGAATTAGATCAAATAGAAATGACCCAAAATGGATGAATAATAGGCTCAAATATCTTCTAGGGAAGAGAATCAATATATTGACGTTAAGAGGAACGTTAAAAAGGGAATAAGAAAAGCTAAACGGGACTACGAAATTAAAGTTGCTAGGGATTCGAAAACTAACCCAAAAGTTTTTTTCCAGGTTTATAGAACAAAAGTTAGAGATAAAGATCCCCTTAAAAATAACTCTGGGCATCTTACTGACAAGAAGAATGAAATGTGCTCGATTTTTAATAGTTATTTTCTCTCGGTTTTCACACAGGAAGACACTAATAATATCCCAGTAATTAACTTTTATAGTGGGCCTGAAGAATATAAATTATGTCACTAGCGAAATGGTTATGAAACAAGTAGACCAACTGAAACAAAATAAATCGCCGGGTCCTGATGAGCTTTTTTCAAGGGTTCTTAAGGAAGGCAAAATGGAACTCTGTGAACCATTAACTAATATTTTTAATTTATCTCTTCAAACAGGTGTAGTGTCTGATATGTGGAAGATGGCTAATGTAATTCCTATTTTTAAAGCAGGGGACAAGCCATTACAGTCAAATTACCGCCCAATAAGCCTGACCTCAATTGTAGGCAAATTACTAGAGTCAATTATAGCTGATATTATAAGAAGCCATCTAGATAAGCATAATTTGATTAATGATACTCAGCATGGATTCACGAGGGGCCGTTCCTGCCTAACTAATTTATTAACCTTCTTGGAAATAAATGGTATAAAATACCAACACAAGGGAAAAATAAACATTTAAGCAGTATAATGTGATCCTTTATTAACAACGTTTCGCCCACACAGTGGGCTTTATCAAGTCACAAACAGATCTGTTTGTGACTTGATAAAGCCCACTGCGTGGACGAAACGTTGTCAATAAAGGATCACATTATACTGCTTAAGTGTTTATTTTTCCATTAACCTTCTTCAGTAAAGCTTTGGAGTCTGTTGATCATGATAAAGAATTCGATATTGCTTATTTAGACTTTAGTAAGGTTTTTCATACAGTACCGCACCAGAGACTGTTAAAGAAAGTGACAGCTCATGGCATTGGGGGAAAAATGTTGTCATGGATCGAGTCATGGCTCACCAATAGGAAGCAGAGAGTGTGCATAAATGGGGTTAAATCCGAGTGGGGATCTGTAACAAGTGGCGTTCCACAGGGATCTTAGGGGGTCTTTGGCCCGTTGTTGTTTATAATATATATCAATGACCTTGATGAGGGAATTATTAGTGATATGAGCAAATTCGCCGATGACACGAAGATAGGTAGGATAATTGATTCAAACGTAGATGTCATGGAACTTCAGGAGGATTTAGACAAACTCAATTCCTGGTCAGAAAAGTGGCAGATGCAGTTCAGTGTAGATAAATGCAAGGTTCTGAAGCTCGGGAGTGTCCATAACCCAAGCACTTATAAGTTAAATAACGTAGAACTTAGCCATACACATTGCGAAAAGGACTTGGGGGTTATGGTAAGCAGCAACCATAAACCAAGACAGCAATGCCTAAGCGTACGTAATAAGGCAAAAAGATTACTGGGATTTATATCAAGAAGTGTAAGCAACAGAAGTCCAGAGGTTATATTACAGCTTTATTCATCATTAGTAAGGCCTCACCTAGATTACGCAGCTCAGTTCTGGTCTCCATATTACAGAATGGATATAAATTCGTTAGAAAACATTCAGTGTAGAATGACTAAATTACTTCATAGCATTAGAAATCTTCCGTATGAAGAGAGATTGAAGTCCCTTAAATTACATTCACTTGTAAGACGAAGAATGAGGGGAGACATGATCCAAATGTACAAGTGGAAGATGGGTATTAACAAAGGGGATATAAATAAGGTCTTGAGGATATCTCTCCAAGAGAGAACCCGCAATAATGGATTCAAATTAGATTATTATTATTATAATTCATGTTAAACACTAAACGCATGTGGGTCATTCAGCGCAAGACGTGGTGGAAGCTTGATCCTCCGTCTGTTGAGCGTCAGACAGACGCTCTTCCTATTTGTACTCACCTAGATGTCCTATTCAAATTAGATAAGTTTAGATTTAGAAAGGATATAGGAAAGTATTGGTTTGGAAATAGGGTAGTTGATGAGTGGAACAGTCTGCCTAGTAGGGTTACTGAAGCTAGGACCTTGGGTAGTTTCAAATTTAGGTTGGATAAACACATGAGTGAGAGATGTTGGATTTGAGTGGGACTCGCACATGAGTAAATAAAATTATCAAAGCTTATTTCTTGGGTAGCATTGAGAATTGGATTGAGCAAATATTATATTAGTGGGATAGATTGTGAAGGATCTGCCTAGTATGGGCCAACAGGCAAGCTGCAGTGTTCCTCCTTTATTATGTTCTTATGTCTTATATTGCCTACGACTGTTTCACCTCACCTGTCTACCGTATATAAGCCACTTCGCGCATTTCCTGTATTCTTTTCAAGACTGATGGACTAATTACATCGACTCCAGGCTGAGGAATTGATTACCTCAAACTCCTTCTGATTTTCACCATTCTTCTTTGTATAGGACTGATGAAGCCGCTTCGTGGCGAAACGTTTCCTCCATAAAGATACCCAAGTGTTGCACATGCTTCTAATTCGTTATATGTGATACACTGCTTCAAGAGAGAGTGTTTGTGTCATATGTGATACACAGGTTTAAGTGTTGCTGTCATGTGAGCGAGTGTAACACTGAGCCTCAAGACTTGGTTCCTCCTGACGGAGAGCATCTAGCTCAGCATTCCCAAGACACTCAAAATCCATTCAGTGAAAATACCTCTGAGACTCATGACAGTGAAAAATGCATTACGTGTAAGTACCCCCACCTCAGAGGTACACATCTCGCACCTTATGGTGCGCTGTGAATTACATCTCAGCTCTGGTGCTTCTTGCTATAAACAATTACTCAAATATGTTATAAACCTCTAAGTGCACGTGGGAATACCAATGTTCAAAATTACTACGATGGACACCCTCCCTGCAGAGAGTCTCACAGATTTACATTTTGCCTTCACAACTGCTAGTTTATTGTGCAAGCCATATCCATCGTGCGAAAGGTAGTGCAAGAGCATAAGGATACACAAGAGGCCTAGAAACAACGCCACAAAAGGCTGACAGTAGAACATCTGAATTTATATCTACAGTTGACTTACATGTATCTACTGCAACAATATTTAAGAAATTTGCTTAGTATGTCTGGTATCTGATTTTCATTAATGAAATACCCTGGTATATTACTTAGGTTATTATTCTGTCTGTCTCTAGCTCCTGGGTAATGAGCGGTGACTGTTTCATCTAAAAAAAAAAGTTAAAGTAGTTCTGATTCCTTGGATGACTTGAAACATTTTGGCCTTACTCCTGGCCCAACTTTTGGGCATGATCTATTTTCCCTGCGGGATCCCATCTTCCAGTGAGAATGCCTTCGTCTGCTACACCTCATCTCACGCCAGATGAGGTGTCTAATTCATGAACTTGTCGGTTCTCCGAACCATTTATCTACAAGCGTTAATCTTCCAATCTGTGCTTCAGATTCTTCAAGAGTACTGTGTCCATCACCTGCTCCAAGACTGAGGGACTGATTACCTCGTCTTTCACTGTCTTCTTTATAGATTTCTACAGTCTTCAGAATATGTCCATGTATTGTACTGATAAAGCCACTGGATGGGGAAACGTCTACAAAATAAAGATACCCAGATGTTTGTCCTATTCTGATAAACTTGACTTAACTTAACCTAGATAATGACACGTGTCTAATTCATCATGTCTTGAGCTCTGGTGATGTCACTTATCACGGACTTGTTTGACCTGACAGTCACCACACAATGTAAGATTGTATATCACAACCAGATGACTCCAGTCACCATGCGTGCAGATGACTCCAGTCACAATGCGTGCAGATGACTCCAGTCACCATGCGTGCAGATGACTCCAGTCACAATGCGTGCAGATGACTCCAGTCACAATGCGTGCAGATGACTCCAGTCACAATGCGTGCAGATGACTCCAGTCACAATGCGTGCAGATGACTCCAGTCACCATAACGAACGTAACGTCCTGTTCCTCACATTCAGACATTTTCATCTATAGAACTTTGTCGAGAAAACTGTGATTTTGGAATATTTCAGGCGAATTGTATTTACTTCGGGGCGCTCCCAAAGCGGCTGTGGCCTTTGAGACGTATTTAAAAGCCTTTCGAGTAGCTTACATGTAAGATATAATCCCAGGGAGCTCTGACTTTTACCTCTACCATTTAGACTCCAATGAAAAATAATATAAACCTTGTGAACAAGTTTTAAAAAAATTTGCAAAGCTACGTACACTTAAAAGATCTGAACATAAATATCACAAAGAATTATTTTATACATACATACAGATATATATATATATATATATATATATATATATATATATATATATATATATATATATATATATATTTATTTTTATTTATTTTTTATTAACACATCGGCCGATTCCCACCAAGGCAGGGTGGCCTGAAAAAGAAAAACTTTCATCATCATTCACTCCATCACTGTCTTGCCAGAGGGGTGCTTTACACTACAGTTATAAAACTGCAACATTAACATCCCTCCTTCAGAGTGCAGACACTGTACTTCCCATCTCCAGGACTCAAGTCCGGCCTGCCGGTTTCCATGAATCCCTTCATAAATGTTACTTTGCTCACACTCCAACAGCACGTCAAGTATTAAAAACCATTTGTCTCCATTCACTCCTATCAAATACGCTCACATATGCTTGCTGGAAGTCCAAGCCCCTCGCACACAAAACTTCCTTTACCCCCTCCCTCCAACCTTTCCTAGGCCGACCCCTACCCCGCCTTCCCTCCACTACAGATTTATACACTCTCGAAGTTATTCTGTCTCGTTCCATTCTCTCTACATGTCCGAACCACCTCAACAACTCCTCCTCAGCTCTCTGGATAATAGTTTTGGTAATCCCGCACCTCCTCCTAATTTCCAAACTCCGAATTCTCTGCATTATATTCACACCACACATTGACCTCAGACATGACATCTCCACTGCCTCCAGCCTTCTCGTTGCAACATTCATCACCCATGCTTCACACCCATATAAGAGTGTTGGTATAACTATACTCTCATACATTCCCTTCTTTACTTCCATGGACAAAGTTCTTTGTCTCCACAGACTCCGAAGTGCTCCACTCACCCTATTTTTCCTCATCAATTCTAGGATTCACCTCATCCTTCATAGACCCATCTGCTGAAATGTCCACTCCCAAATATCTGAATACATTCACCTCCTCCATACTCTCTCCCTCCAATCTGATATCCAATCTTTCGTCACCTAATCTTTTTGTTATCCTCATCACCTTACTCTTTCCTATATTCACTTTCAATTTTCTTCTTTTACACACCCTACCAAATTCATCCACCAACCTCTGCAACTTCTCTTCAGAATCTCCCAAAAGCACAGTGTCATCAGCAAAAAGCAACTATGACAACTCCCACTTTGTATTTAATTCTTTATCTTTTAACCCCACACCTCTTGCCAAGACCCTCGCATTCACTTCTCTTACAACCCCATCTATAAATATATTGAACAACCACTGTGACATCACACATCCTTGTCTAAGGCCCACTTTTACTGGGAAATAGTCCCCTTCCCTCCTACACACTCTAACTTGAGCCTCACTATCCTCATAAAAACTCTTCACTGCTTTCAGTAACCTACCTCCTATTCCATATATATATATATTATATATATATATATATATATATATATATATATATATATATATATATATATATATATATATATATATATATATATATATTACATCTTACTACTTCTATTTACACTTAGTTCGTGCGTCACATGTATTGTATATATGTGTGTATACACACTGAGTTTTCTCTCTTTTCTTAACAGATCTTGTTCTTATATTATTTCCTTTCATCTTCATGGGGTATGGGAGAAGAATTCTTTCTCCGTAAGCCTTGTGAGTCGTAAAAAGCTACTAAAATGCCGGGAGCAAGGGGCTAGTAACCCCCTTTTATTGTATTGATTACTAAATTTAAAAATAAAAACATTTCAAAGTAATGATGTTTGAATGTGCATGGATGTAGTGTAGATGATAAGAATGTGTTGATTGTGAATGTTATAAATAAAAAAAAAGCTTGATGTCCTACCTCTAAATGAAACAATGCTGAAAGCGGTAGATATTCAGTGGGTAGAAATAAATGGGATTAGGTCAGGTGTATCTTAGACAATTAGAACTAAGGAAGGAGTAGCGATAATGGTGAATGATCAGATATAAATGGGAAAAAAAGTAATATAAATGTAAAAATGTAAGTATTATGTGAATTAAAATAAGGATGGGATAAGAAAATTGGATTATACCAAGCTTTTATGCACCTGGGGAAAAGAGGAGAGAGAGAGATTTGGAGATGTTAAGCGAGTGTTTAGGGACTTTTGGGGTAAGTGAAAGAATAATTATCGTGGGGACCTAAATGCTAAAGTGGGACAAACTGTTTTAGAGGACATAATGGATAAGATGGGATCCCATGGGGTAAATGATAATGGGCGCCTTTAATTGAACCTCGTATAGAAGGACATTTGGTAAAAAGTAATACGTATTTTAAGAAAAAAGAGGATAAATATGTACACGAGGTACGATTTAGAGAGTAATGACAAATTTGTTAGGCTACATATTAGTTGATAAAAGGATGTTGGGAAAACTTCATGATGGGCATTTTTTAGAGAGGCAACAGATATATCAGAGCATTATTTAGTAGTAGATACAGAGAAAGTAAGAAACAGATGAGGTAAAAGGAAAATGTCGTCAGTAAGAGAAGTGAAAGTTCATAAATTAAAGGAGGAACTTAAGGTAAGATATTAAGAACTGTTGGAAGAAAGATGAACTAGTGAGACTGTAGGTAATGAGGAGGAGGAGGTCGAAGAACTATGGGGCAGATTTAAGAATACAGTGCTGGTGTGTTCAGCAGAAGTTTGTGGATACAGGAGGGTGGGTGCAGGAGGGTGGGTGCAGGAGGGTGGGTGCAGAAGGGTGGGTGCAGGAGGATGGGTGCAGGAGGGTGGGTGCAGGAGGAAAGAGAAGCGACTGGTGAAATGACTTGGTAAAGAGAGTGGTAAGGGAGAAAAAGCTAGCATACAAGAGGCTCTTACAAAGCAGAAGTTTTTCATTCAAATCATGGTTTTTTATAATCACCGGGAACTTTCAGGAATATCTTAGACAGTGTATAATTGGATTTTTAATGGATGTGGAGTATTTCAACTTGTGAAAGTGTTTAATGTGTGTTGGTTCGTTTATACTAGAAGCTTCTATTTTTGTTACGTAGTTTTACCTTAAATGTTTTTATGTATAATACATATACGTTTTTATTAAAATAAATACTAAGTGATCTAATAGGTCAAAACACTCTCTAAATCTTTTCTTTTATCCAACAGAAGTTAGAGAAAAAAGAAAGTTTTAATATTTAAATAGGTCATTATATTTCCTCATAGTAGAAGGGCACAGTTACAAAAATGCGTTTATCACTTAAAAGCTAAAACAAAATCTTCACGACAAAAGCAAATTAGTAACAAGGTCACGATAAGCTAACCTTAATTAAAGACACTTTCAACCACCGGCAATTTATGAAGAGAGACAAGTTACAGAACAGATTTCCATAGGGATAACGTTTGACTCTGTCTATAGTTTTATCATATACTAAAGCTGTACACAGTGAAAAATGGTGCACTAATGAAAGTTTGTTTTACAACGTCACTCTTTTCGGCAGTATGCCATTTGGATCCAGCATTAAGCTAATGCAAAATCTAACCAAAGAACTTACCATCGTTAACTGGAATGAGGTCAGGGTTGTGGTCGTCGGCGGAGGCACTGTCTTCAGGGCCCCTTAGCGGCACGGAGGCGGCCGTCCCCTTGTCGTAGACCATCTTGACCTCAGGTTTTCGGGGTCGTGGGCGGCGTGACCTCACCACCAGGGCGATGACCAGGGCCATGAGGAGGAGTGAGGCCAACACACCCAGCAGCACCGCCAGGATGGGCGTCAGGGCCAATGCGCCCACACCTGCAAAAGGAAGAACATGCTGAGTTTGAACTGCGTGTATGACTCGTTTTACCCTCATTAAAACCCGGGTACACCTGCAGTATGCTGCTACTCTATTCTGTGCGATAATTACCTAGTTAAAACACCCGCAGTGTGCAGCTAGCCTCTTATACGTGTTTGGTACACTATGAGAACGTGGAGATGTGACGCAGGAGGCTTGATCCTCCGACATCCTTCACGGGAAGTGTAAAGTGTCGTGACTCGGCTGTGGCTTCAGGTCACTGTGTTTCACTGTCATATTCCATAAACTTCATATGGAAATCTTCAAGGTTTGAGTCAACTCCTTGGAAGTGAAAATCCAGCCCATGGGCTGATTGGTGCTTCCATCTCCCCCCCCCCCACTCTCTCTTCTTCCCAGCGCCCGTCAATATACACACAAGCAGGATTTTTCTCATTAGTGGCTCCACTTTTTCATAAAAGAGAGGAGATAGAGGGGAGGACAGGAAGGTGAAAAAAAAGAGGAGAGATGAGAAAAAATGACGTATGGAAAGGACAGTGAAAAGAGTGAGAAAGGAGAACAATAAAGGTAGCAGAGAGAGAGAGAGAGAGAGAGAGAGGGAAGGAGATAGGAAGGGCAGGGAAAGTAGAGATAATGAAGAAAAATAAAAAACGAAAGAAGAATTGGGAGAATAGCTCCGATGGGAGGAGTCGAGGAAAACGGAATAAGAGCGAATTACAGTAAAAGGAATAAAACCCCCCAAAAAGGCACTGAAACATACGCGCGCGTTCAACGCGCGCGTATGTTTCACTTATGTTTCACCGGGCCAGGTGAAACATAAGTGCAAGTCTCCTGACCCTACTGCACCTGTTTTCCTAACATTAATTAAGCACCATTGATGAAGATAAAAGGTATGAAATACCGACACGATGGAAAAAATAAAACACAAATACAGTATAATGCGATCCTTTATTGACAACGTTACGCCCACACAGTGGGTTTTATCAAGTCACAAACAGATCTGTTTGTGACTTGATAAAGCCCACTGTGTGGGCGAAACGTAGTCAATAAAGGATTGCATTATACTGCATTCGTGTTAATTTTTCCTTTCACCATGGAGTTAGTGGATTCTTGTGGGTCGCAGGAAGGAAAGAAGTTCAAAGGGCAAGTACAAACACTAGTAAGGAAGAGACACTACGAGCATTGTTTTGCTGTTGTAACAACAAGGAGGTAAATACACACAGGCATAGCACTATCTCCTACCTGGACTGGTTCTCTTCTCAGCCACGTCCTTCAGGGTGAAAATCACCATCCTGGTAGGCTCACTCTCGCCTTTCTTGTTGACGCCCATGACGGTCAACACGTACTCCGTGCCGGGTTCGAGTCCCGTCAGGGTGAACTCCGGTTTCGGGGAGGTGGAGGTGTTGGCCAGGACCCGGGGCGCCGCCTCCTTCCTCCTATCGTGGGCGCGGCTGGTGTGGGCGCGGGATTGGTCAGCGGAGAGGGTGAAGGTCTGGGCGAGACCACCGTCCCATCCGGCCAGACAGCGGACAGAGGCCCCCGTCGATGTCACGTTCTCCACCGTACAGTTGTTGACAGGGTCCGGCTGGGCTGGTGGACGGAGGGCGGGGCACAGCAGGTTAGGAGAACTCACGAGATAAAGGAAACGTTATTCAGATACACAAGAATGATTTATGGTTCTCTTCAGTAGGTGGCAGACGGCAAGGTTAATCAGTTCGTTTCAAAAGTCGAAGTACGCACGAAGTTAGTCGAAGTGACCACGAGGCTAGTCGAAGCAGCCGTGAGGCTGCACGAAGTAGCCATGAGAGTAGAAAAAGTAGCCATGAGGCTGGACGAAGTGATCATGAGACTACTCGAAGTAGCCACGAATTTAGTCGAAGTGGCCACAAGGCAAGTCGAGGTAGCTGGAGTTACCATCCCTTCCTCGGATCAATCCTTATTACTTTTCCTTCCCCAGGCGTTTCTGCATGAAGAAAATACCAATAATCGAGGTAGCCATGAGGCTAGATAAATTAGCCTTGAGGCTAGGTAAAGTAGCCTTGAAGCTAGGTAAAGTAGCCTTAAGGCTAGATAAATTAGCATTGAGGCTAGGTAAAGTAGCCTTGAGGCTAGGTAAAGTAGCCTTAAGGCTAGGTAAAGTAGCCTTAAGGCTAGGTAAAGTAGCCTTGAGGCTAAATAAAGAAGCCTTGAGGCTAATAGCCTTGAAGAAACTAATCGACATAAGCGAACTGCATTTATTTAGATTTCCAAAATGCTCTTGACAATAGTTCTTTATGAAAGACGAACATGGAAAAGAGATAACTTTGGAGGAATAAGAGGCAAATTATTAGAATGGGTGAGATATTTCTCTCTTAGAAAGAAAAAAAAAAGGCAGACAGTGACCAGAGGAAATATGTCCTCAGGAAGCGAGGATAAAACAAATCATTGGGCGGAGTCCCACAAGTATCAGTACTGATCCTTTTCTAAAACATATAAATTATTTGCTTGAAGAAAGGCAAAACACTGTGATGCAAAAAAAAAAGTGCAACACAAGTAATGCAAAAGCCTCCGAGTTCGAACACAAAAGTTCAGGATAAATTGAACCGAACGGAGCGAGGGAGGGATGATGGAATTAAATGTAGGCAGATGATGCGTAATGAAAGTGGGAGATATCAATAACAGGACACATGAAAAAAAGCAGATTGTGTGATAAAACACTGAAAACCCAATTTATGGGTAATAATAGAAAACAAGATTGTCAACGATATATATATATATATATATATATATATATATATATATATATATATATATATATATATATATATATATATATATATATATATATATATATATATATATATATATATATATATATATATATATATATATATATATATATATATATATATATATGTATATATGCAAAAGATCACAGTAAACAGGTGATATCAAAATATGCAAGAAAACCACTATGAAAAAATAGAAGAATTCCAAGCGCTATCATTAAACTTATTAAACTTTGTATTGTTGATGCAAAATTTGTATTTAATGATGAGTTTTACACTCAGAAGTTTGGTATGGCAATGGGAAATCCTCTTTCACCTGTTCTTAGTAACTTATATATGGAATTTTTCGAAACAAGATTGCTTAACACTATCCTTCCCAATAGAGCTAAGTGGTATAGATATGTTGATGATATTTTGTGCCTTATGCCTAAGGAAGTAGATATAAACCATTTCCTTGTTAAATTAAATAGCTTAGCTCATTCTATAAATTTTACTGTTGAATTCGAAGTAAATAACTCATTGCCCTTCCTAGATGTTTTTATTATTTAGGGTAACATTGATTTTAAATTTAAAATTTACAGAAAACCTACAAATAATTGTTCCTATGTACACTATTACTCTTCACATCAAGATAGAGTTAAAGTGTCGGTTTTTTCTTCAATGTTTTTGAGAGCTTTACGTATTTGTAGTCCAGAGTTCATAGATGAAGAAATCTCTAAAATTTATGAAATAGCTAATGATTTAAAATACCCAAGAAACATAATTGATAAATCTTTTAAAATAGCTAGAAATATTTTTTACAATCCAAAAGGGACAACCAACCTTATTCAACCAAAAATATGTTGGTTCCCCCTTACCATGAAAACTTGGTTGATATGCCTTCCTTTCTTAAGAATTTTAATATCAAAGTTGTATTTAAAAATCTTGATACAGTAAAAAGACTTTTGATAAAAATTCCCCCAAAATGCTGACGGATGTGTCTATAAGATTCCCTGTAAAATATGCGATAAAGTTTATTTTGGTCAAACTGGTAAAAGTCTTGAACTAAGATTAAAACAACATAAATATAGCATTAGAACTGGACAAGATTCTAATGCTCTATTTATTCATGTGAGAGATTTTAACCATCCAATTGATTTTCAAAATGCTGAGAAGGTTGTATCAAGCAAGTCCATGGTTGAGAGAAATATAATAGAATCATGTTTCATTAAAAGCAGTTTTGAAAATAATATGAATATTTCTTTTGGTTTATATAAATTGGATTCATTTATAATTAATAAAATTTGGGAAGAATTTAATAATAAATTGGACTAATCTTAATTCTTGGGAAGAGTTTCAGGTCCTTTCTTATTTTCCTCTTCACAGAGTCGTGCGATGTTACGCTACTGTGAGGTGTAGTCTTTGTTAGTGTGATGTGACTGTGAGGTGTAGTCTCGCCCCTTATATAAGCCCTTCTTGTCATGTTTCCTGTTATAGTTCCTCGATAATGTGAGTAGTCACGAAAGCGCTTGGAATTCTTCTATTTTTCATAGTGGTTTTCTTGCATATATATATATATATATATATATATATATATATATATATATATATATATATATATATATATATATATATATATATATATAATGAGAACTTCGAGTTTTCCCTGAGGTACATTTATTGTCTTCTCTGAGGATGAGGGTCCCCAGTAAAGTTCCAGAGGTGGTATCTCCTATATATATATATATATATATATATATATATATATATATATATATATATATATATATATATATATATATGCATAAAACAACGAAAAATTCATATGCAACGTTGAAAAACTTCGAGAGCCTTCAAATGCATAGAAGTGGAACGCTAAGAAACTGGTCACTACACACATAACAACAAATTTGATATAAGTAGTGAAAATGTTGTGCTCCTGAACAACATGTAGAAAAGATAGAAGTTTAAAGACATGCTACAAAATGACTCCAAAACTAAGAACTGTGAATAACATTGATTAAAAACACTAAAAATGTTCTTGTCAAATGCGGGGGGAAAAAGGGGGCAATGATAATCACAAATATCTTCCTAAAATGATGCTTAAAAATACATTAAGATTTCTTAGCACCATCAACCGGAATAATAAGCCAAAATTATGAACTGAAAAAAAATGCCCCCAAAATATTATGCAGTTTTGCTTCCCGAAAGGTATATGGAATAGTAAAATGGAATCCAAAAGAAATATATAACGATGTTACATCCACTAGGAACTAAAACAATTATACAACCAACTACACACTGAAAGGGGGACACCAAGAACAAAACAGATCTACTCCTTTTTGCTATAACACTGAAGACAGAATACCATGGGCAGATATATATAATACCTGTAGCAACTGTTGCTATAACACTGAAAACAGAATACCACGTGAAGATATACAATACCTATAGCAACTGCTGCTACAACACAGAAGACAAAATACCACGGGCAGATATAGAGTACCTGTAGCAAGTGTTGCTACAACACTGAAAACGAGACACCACGGGCAGAACTTTGCTCCTGTAGGTAGCAACAACACTAAAGACAGACCACAACATTCATAGTTCTCTTCCTGTAACTACAAATAGGTAATAACAAAAAGAAACACTCACATGCGTGTATAATGTGGTATATGCAGGGCTTGAGCTGGCTGCCGACATCGTTGCTGGCCCAGCAGAGAAGAGAGCCGTAGTCGAGATGGGTGACGGGGGTGTAGGAGGCCTGGCTCTTACCGTTGCCCACAACCCAGAATTTGCTCGAGGGGATGTCCACCAGCTCCGACGAGCTGTTGAACGCCCACCTGCACGGGAAAGGGAGCAGAGAGCGGCGTAATTTACTGAATTTTAGGTGCTGGAAAAGGTAGAAAGGGAAGTGCACTTGTAAACGAGTAGAATATTTGTAGACAATAAATCCATGTCACCCTCGTGACCCTTACACCTGCATTCCTGGCAGACTGATAAGTTAGTAATATAGCGACATAGCGGCTCTACCATTGTATTACTGATTCCCTGTAGAGTGGTAGAATTACTGAGAAGACTCGAGGCTCACGAGGTGACATAACAGGGAAAGGTACCTAGGAATTGGCAGATAGCATGCATAGTTCCTTTGTATAAAGGCAAGAGGGACAAAAGTGAGTGTAAAAATTATAGGGGAATAAGTCTGTTGAGTATACCTGGTAAAGTGTATGGTAGAGTTATTATTGAAAGAATTAAAAGACGGAGAGCAGGATCGCAGATGAACAAGGAGGCTTTAGGAAGGGTAGGGGGTGTGTAGACCAAGTGTTTACAGTGAAGCATATAGGTGAAAAATATTTAGTTAAGGCTAAGGAGGTTTTCGTTGCATTTATGGATTTGGAAAAGGCGTATGGTAGGGCGGATAAGGGAGCAATGTGGCAGATATTGCAGATGCATGGAATAGGTGGTAGGTTACTGAAAGCAGTTAAGAGTTTTAAAGAGGATAGCGAGGCTTAGGTTAGAGTATGTACGAAAGAGGGAGATTATTTCCCAGTAAAAGTAGGCCTTAGACAGGGAAGTGTGATGTCATTTATAGATGGGGTTGTAGGAGAAGTGAATGCTCGGGTGTTGGCAAAAGGTGTGGGATTAAGAGATAAAGAATCTAACACAAAGTAGGAGTTGTCACAGTTGCTTTTTACTGATGACACCGTGCTTCTGTGACATTCTGAAGACAAGTTGCAAAGGTTGGTGAACGAGCTTGGAAGGTTGTGTAAAAGAAAGAAATTAAGTGAACGTAGGAAAGAGCAAAGCGATTAAAATTAGGCAATAAAAGATTGGATATCAGATTGGAAGGAGGGAGTATGGAAGAAGTGAATGTATGCATATATCTGGGAATGGACTTGTCAGCAGATGGATCTATGAAATATGAGGTGAATCACAGAATTGATAAGGGGACAAAGGTGAGTGGTGCAGTGAGGAGTCTGTGGAGACAAAGAACTTTATCCATCGAAGCAAAGAGGGGAATGTATGAGAGTATAGTATAGTGGTACAAATGATCTTATATGTGTGTGAAGCATGGTTGGTATTACAAAAAAAATAAACATTTGTAATAAACGACTGTTTGGGATACTAAGTAAAATCCCATATTTCAGATATTTATTATATTATATTAATATAAAAACATATACTCTGAATAAAAACATATAATCTTATAATTTGTGTAAAAACATTTATATACACAAAATTTATAGTACAAGATAAAAGTCACAAGTAAAATCAAATACTTAGTGCAGTGTCAAGTGGCTGCCGTCATGGTGTCACACAGGACACTACCACACCTTGTCATGATACTCCTTCTCCACCGTGTCCTCAGACACCCTTATCTCTGTCTTATGGCACGCTTACGGGGTTCCACGACACCCGATCTCCTGTACCATAAGACTCCAACGCTGTGTCACACGACACCTTCTCTGTGCCACATGGCACGCCCCCTGCATCATGAACCCATCTCTAATAAAGCCTTTTCACCGCGTTGTGACACACATCAAATACACGACTCTTAACTTGTGTCGTGCCACCGTCACAAACTCTCTGAATGCACCACTGAATACCTGACACTCAGGGTAACAACACCAGTGTCACACCAGACACACCACCAGTGTCACACAAGACACCATAACATATCAGTGTCACACAAGACACCTCATAACATAGTGTCACACAAGACACCTCAGGTACATAATTTCAGGTACAATAGTCTATTTTCAGGTACATAGTCGCAGGTACGATGAAAGGCAGTATGATGAATAAGCTAGTAGATTCTGGTGACCAGACTTGCCGCTCTCCTCATTACAGTGTCCTCATCAACTGTACTTGGTCTTGCAAACATCACAAGTACAGAGTTGCTCTCGAGTAACACAGTCTAGAGAGAATAAAGCTTCCAGTTCTCTCAGCACTGAAGCACTGTTGGCCTGTCACCAGCACCACACTGCGAAAGTCTGCAACTCTCAAGCAGGTCTGCCTGGCGAACTCCAGTAGTGTATGAGAGTCTTGAACTCTCCGATGTTATATGTGGGAGAGTCTGGTTGACACTCCCTAGGTGTATCAGGGAGCTGGTGAACTCTCCAGTGTTGTGTATAGGAGAGTCTCGTTAGCACTGTCAGTCTAGCCGGCCCGGCAGTCAAACATCGGGTCTGATGACGTAACCCCTTTACTGCCGGCCGGTAAGGTAACTACCTAACAACCATTGTTAGGTAGGGGGCCGTAACAGTTGGTGAATATTGCAACAAGAAGGCTGGAGGCAGTGGAGATGTCGTGTCTGAATGCAATGTGCGGTGTGAATATAATACAGAGAATCCGTAGCTTGGAGATTTGAAGGAGATGCAGGGTTTCTATTATCTAGAGGACAGAGGAAGGGTTATTGAGGTGGTTCGGACATTTAGAGAGGATGGAACAAAATAGAATGACTTGGATGGCATATAAATCTGTAGTGGAGAAAGGCGGGGTAGGGGTCATCCTAGGAAAGGTTGGAGGGAGGGGGTAAAGGAGGTTTTGTGTGTGAGGGGCTTGGACTTCCATCAAGCATGCGTGAGGATGTTAGAGACGAGCTAATAGAGATGAATGGTTTTTATGACTGGATGTGTTGTTGGAGTATAAGCAAATTAACATGTATGAAGGGATTCAGGGAAACCGGTTAGCTAGACTTGAGTCCTGGAGGTGGAAAATACAGGAAATACAGAAAATACAGGGGTGTTGATATGTTGCAGTTTTTTAACTGTAGTATAGGCACGTCTCTGGAAAGAAAGTGATGGAGTGAATGACGATGACGAGAGTGTTTCTTCTTTCTCGGGTCACCCTGCCTCGGTGATCACCCTGCCTCGGTGGTCACCCTGCCTCGGTGGTCACCCTGCCTCGGTGATCACCCTGCCTCGGTGGTCACCCTGCCTCGGTGGAAAACGGCCGATGTTAATAATATATATATATATATATATATATATATATATATATATATATATATATATATATATATATATATATATATATATATATATATATATATATAACCAGACTAACAAGTATTTTACCTCCGTGGTAAAGTAATGGTTACTCTGATACAGAGTTTGCAGGTTTGAGTCCTGCTGTGGACATAGAGACAATGTATATATATATATATATATATATATATATATATATATATATATATATATATATATATATATATATATATATATATAATGGCTGTCAAATGACTAAAGAGAAGAATGGACGGGGACTGTAAACCACGGTCTATATTACAACAGTGCTAAGTATTACAACACATTATCTTTGCGAGAGAGAATTACGTATTTCAAGTTGCTTATTTAAACAGACTAAGAAAATGGAGGTACGTAAAACTCTTAATTAACATATATAGATCGTCTGCCTGGAGGCATCGCGTGGTCGATATAACTTCAAGTAGTCATGATACACAAGTTCTTGTCTAAACTGAAGGAAACAGATAGATGGTGCGTTGTCTCACTTTAATGAGCGGCGCACCGTCAGAGGCCCTAAATGGCAGAGACAGTGAGCCGTGACTCACCCTTAGTTACCATGCTTTCGTGTGTTCAGAAAGGTTAGAGTGGGATGAACTAAAGCCAGAACGCTTCAGCCTGGGAATTCAGGCAACAGGGATGCACTCTGTTATTGATGTCTGAGTGAACTTAGAATAACTGGAAAATAAAAAAAATGAACAGGAAGGGAGAGGGAAGAAGAAATTAAAACAGAAAGGAAGATGGATGGGAATTAAAGAGAAATAAAAACAGTTAGAGGAAGTCGGAGAGTGAAAGAAAAATTAGAAAGGGAGAAGGGTGTTTATTTTTTGCCTGAGGGAGTGGACTGACAGCATTCGAATCTTAATTATAAACTGTGTGAATGTCAAAGCCCAGGTTTATTACAGGGAGAAAATGCGAATCAGAAATTCTAAAAGAAAAAAAATAATCATTGCTATGCGAGGAAAGATGAACAGGAGATGTAATTAGTTTGTACCTGAACGAGGTTGGCTCCGGGTGAGCCTCGACACTGCAGGTGATGTTCAGTTCTTCCTGCTTCCCTCCGCCGTACACGAACTTCTGGCCGGGGCGACACATGGGCGCGACTGGTGCAAGAAAGAGACACACCTCGTACACAACAGGACACCTAGACACATCAGTGACTCAAAATGAACTATCATATCAGTGTCTCCTAAATCACTATCTGGAGGGATGAGCTGCCTTGAAGCTGGTGAAAGGCTTTTGATTCAAGGAACTGCAGCTACTCTCCCCTTTCTCTCATCAGACCTCATTACCTCCCATTCCCCAGAGGCTGCATAACACCCCCAGTGAGCTTATCTCTTCCCATTAATTATTATTAATATTAACTGAAAGATCTTAATTAAATAAAGCTAACTACTGGTAGCAAGATATTCTTGAAAAAACGCTGTACAAACCTTTCTTTAAATATATAACTCTTATACGATATATGTAAAGTGTCCTTTTCAAAAATAATGTCTTAAAAAAAATCTTTTTTTCACTTCCAAGAACTTGCTAACATAAAAAGGTGAATTATATTGATATATACAAATTCCAAGTCTAGTAAACACTTCATAAAATCATACTCACCTCTTATTCAAAAGACTCATCGAGTAAACCTATTTTTTGCCACTAATTTTATGATCAACTCTGCACTGCCTTCACAACCATAGCAAACATCCTCTTGTATTGTTTACTGAAATTTCTAATGAAAGTACTACAATATATATATATATATATATATATATATATATATATATATATATATATATATATATATATATATATATATATATATATATATATATATATATATATATGCCACGGCGAAAAAGTAAAACTTTTGATTTTGGCTTAAATAGCAACGCACTTCTTGCCGAATAAGGCAAGCAATAATTTGTGTATGCATTAATTTCGCAAAAATCATTCTGAATCTAACGAAAAAAAAATATATATTTCATTGTGTTTCTTTATTATTAAATTATTGTTTATAGAGGGGCCACAGATATATCTGATCACTTTTTAGTTGTAGCTACAGTGGGAGTAAAAGGTAGATGGTATACTAGGAAAATTGAAGCAGTAAGTATGAGAGAGGTGAAGGTTTATAAACTAAAGGAGGAGGCAGTTAGGGTAAGATATAAACAACTATTGGAGGATAGATGGGCTAGTGAGAGTGTAGGCAATCGGGTTGAAGATGTATGGGGTAGGTTAAAGAATGTAGTGTTAAGAGTGTTCAGCAGAGGTTTGTGGTTACAGGAAAGTGGGTGCAGGAGGGAAGAGTATACGGAGAGAAAAAGAGAGGTTAAGAGAGTTGTGAAGCAATGTAAAAAGAGAGCAAATAATAGAGTGGGCGAAATGTTATCAACAAATTTTGTTGAAAACTAAGAAAATGTTTTGGAGTGAGATTAATAAGTTGATGAAGCCTAGGGAACAAATGGATTAGACAGTTAAAAATAGGAGAGGAGAGTTATTAAATGGAGAGTTAAATGGTTGTTTAATATATTTATAGATGGGGTTGTAAAAGAAGTAAATGCTAGGGAGTTGAGGAGAGGAGTGGAATTAAATTATAAGGAATCAAGTGCAAAATGGGAGTTGACACAGTTACTTTTTGCTGATGATACTGTGCTTATGGGAGATTCTAAAGAAAAGTTGCAAATGTTAGTGGACGAGTTTGGAAGGTGTGTAAAGGTAGAAAGTTGAAAGTGAACAAAGCTAGGAATAAGGTAATGAGGGTATCAAATGATTTAGATAAAGAAAAAATGGATATCACATTGTAGAGAAGGAGTATGGAAGAAGTGAATGTTTTCAGATATTTGGGAGTTGACTTGTCAGCGGATGGGTTTATGAAGGATAAGGTTAACCATAGAATTGATGAAGAAAAAAAGGTGAGTGGTGCGTTGAGGTATCTGTGGAGACAAAAAACGTTATCTATGGAGGCAAAGAAGGGAATGTACGAAAGTATAGTGGTACCAACACTCTTATATGGGTGTGAAGCATGGGTTGTAAATTCTGCAGCAAGGAGGAGGCTGGAGGCAGTGGAGATGTCGTGTCTAAGGGCAATGTGTGGTGTAAATATTATGCAGAGAATTCGGAGTGTGGAAATTAGGAGGAGGTGTGGAGTTACTAAAAGTATTAATCAGAGGGCTGAAGAGGGGTTGTTGAGGTGGTTTGGTCATTTAGAGAGAATGGATCAAAGTAGAATGACTTGGAGAGCGTATAAATCTGTAGGGGAAGGAAGGAGGGGAAGAGGTCATCCTTGAAAAGGTTGGAGGGAAGGGGTAAAGGAGGTTTTGTGGGCGATGGGCTTGGACTTCCAGCAAGCGTGTATGAGCGTGTTAAATATGAGTAAATGGAGACGAATGGTTTTGGGGACCTGACGAGCTGTTGGAGAGCGAGCAGGGTAATATTTAGTGAAGGGATTCAGGGAAACCGGTTATTATAGATTTAGCTGGACTTGAGTCCTGGAAATGGGAAGTACAATGCCTGCACTTTAAAGGAGGGGTCTGGGATAGTGACAGTTTGGAGGGACTATTCTAAACTGTCGTATCTGAGCGCCTTTGCAAAGACAGTGATTATGTATGAGTGAGGTGAAAGTATTGAATGATGATGAAAGTATTTACTTTTTGTTGATTTTTTTTTCTTTTTGGGTCACCCTGCCTCGGTGGGAGACGGCCGACTTGTTGAAAAAAAAAATATTTAGTTAAGGTAAATTAAATTGCACTTGGTATAATAAGGTTGGGTAAGTTTCCTAAGGTTCTTATGGTACAAAATCATTAATTTATGTCGTGCCAAATAGACATAACTGGTCAAAAGGCAAGAACTCATTTAAAATTAAGTCCTTTCTAAAAAAAATTAGGAAAGTTTCCTAACCTTATCATAACATGCTCAATTTATTTTAGCCTAATCCAACTAAATATTTTTACATAAATTTACAATAACTTTAATAATAAAAAGCACAATGAAATATATTTTTGTCATTACATTCAGAATGATTTTTGCAAAATTATTGCATAAACAAATTTTCTCTTGCCCTATTCGGCACGACGAGCGTTGGTATTTAAGCCAAAATCGCAAGTTTTACATATTCTGCACGACACATGTATACACACACACACACACACACACACACACACACACACGATGGCATAGTGGCTAGCGCTCTTGCTTCACGCACGGAGGGCCCGGGTTCAATTCCCGGCGGGGCAGAAACATTTCGAAGTGTTTCGTTACGCACACACACACACACACACACATACAACAGGCCTAGTGTCTAATCGACATGTGCCTAGGACAAAATGGTAACTAACACACACACACACACACAATTATATATATATATATATATATATATATATATATATATATATATATATATATATATATATATATATATATATATATATATATATATATATATATATATATATATATATATATATATATATATATATATATATATATATCGTTAACAGAACTGCGGCTGGCCAGGACTCGATCCTGCGTTCCCATGCTCAGCGGTACTGAGCTTGTTTTCCTGGTGTGAGGACTACGTGGTCATGGAGCCTCAGAAACTAATTTCAACCTCATCCTGTTTGGAGTACCAGCCTTCACGAGCAGTCTATATATTAATGAAATCACGAAACAAATGATTTTCTAATCATTAACAGAACTGCGGCTGGCCAGGAATCGATCCTGTGTTCCCATGCCCAGCAATGTGAGAACTGAACAAAGTACTCATCACTCTATCCACTGATGCGTACTTTGTCCAGTTCTCACAGCGCTGGGCATGGGAACACAGGATTAAGTTCTAGCCAGTCTCAGTTCTGTTAATGATTCAAAATATTTTTTCGTTATTTCGTTAATATATAGACTGCTGGTGAAGGCTGGCACACCAAACAGGATGAGGTTGAAATTAGTCTCTGAGGCTCCACGACCATGCATGTCCTTGCACCAGGATAACACACACAGTACTGCTATATGTCTGGTATTTGAGGATTATTGTTCGTGATTCGAGGACACTCGCTGGTTAAGTGGTTAAGGCAATGTGAACGTTGTTTTGTCTCTTGAGGCGGAACAATGTGACGCAGGATCTAGTCTCGGTGACCACAGTTTTATATAAATATATATATATATATATATATATATATATATATATATATATATATATATATATATATATATATATATATATATATATATATATATATATATATATATATATATATATATATATATATATATATATATATATATATGCAAAACAACCACAATGAAAAATAGAAGAATTCCAAGCGCTTTCGTGATTACTCACATTATCAAGGAACTATAAAAGGAAACGTGAGAAGAAGGCTTATAAAGAGGCAAAATACACCTCACAGTCACATCACACTAACAAAGACAACACCTCACAGTAGCGTAACATCTCACGACTCTGTGAAGAGGAACATAAGAAAGGACCTGAAACTCTTCCCAAGAATTAAGATTAGTCCAATTTATCATTAAATTCTTCCCAAATTTTATTAATTATAAATGAATCCAATTTATATAAACCAAAAGAAATATTCATATTATTTTCAAAACTGCTTTTAATGAAACATGATTCTATTATATTCCTCTCAACCATGGACTTGCTTGATACAACCTTCTCAGTATTTTGAAAATCAATTGGATGGTTAAAGTCTCTCACATGAATAAATAGAGCATTAGAATCTTGTCCAGTTCTAATGCTATATTTATGTTGTTTTAATCTTAGTTCAAGACTTTTACCAGTTTGACCATAATAAACTTTATCGCATATTTTACAGGGAATCTTATAGACACATCCGTCAGCATTTTGGGGGGAATTTTTTATCAAAAGTCATTTTACTGTATCAAGATTTTTAAATACAACTTTGATATTAAAATTCTTAAGAAAGGAAGGCATATCAACCAAGTTTTCATGGTAAGGGAGAACCAACATATTTTTGGTTGAATAAGGTTGGTTGTCCCTTTTTGGATTGTAAAAAGTATTTCTAGCTATTTTAAAAGATTTATCAATTATGTTTCTTGGGTATTTTAAATCATTAGCTATTTCATAAATTTTAGAGATTTCTTCATCTATGAACTCTGACTACAAATGCGTAAAGCTCTCAAAAGCATAGAAGAGAAAACCGACACTTTAACTCTATCTTGATGTGAAGAGTAATAGTGTACATAGGAACAATTATTTGTAGGTTTTCTGTAAATTTAAAATTTAAAATCAATGTTACCCTTAATAATAAAAACATCTAGGAAAGGCAATGAGTTATTTACTTCAAATTCAACAGTAAAATTTATAGAATGAGCTAAGCTATTTAATTTAACAAGGAAATGGTTTATGTCTACATTCTTAGGCATAAGGCACAAAATGTCATCAACATATCTATACCACTTAGCTCTATTGGGAAGGATTGTGTTAAGCAATCTTGTTTCGAAAAATTCCATATATAAATTACTAAGAACAGGTGAAAGAGGATTTCCCATTGCCATACCAAACTTCTGAGTGTAAAACTCATCATTAAATACAAATTTTGCATCAACAATACAAAGTTTAATAAGTTTAATGATAGTAGGAACTGGCAATGGTAGTCCAGATTTCATAGATGAAGAAATCTCTAAAATTTATGAAATAGCTAATGATTTAAAATACCCAAGAAACATAATTGATAAATCTTTTAAAATAGCTAGAAATACTTTTTACAATCCAAAAAGGGACAACCAACCTTATTCAACCAAAAATATGTTGGTTCTCCCTTACCATGAAAACTTGGTTGATATGCTTTCTTTTCTTAAGAATTTTAATATCAAAGTTGTATTTAAAAATCATGATACAGTAAAAAGACTTTTGATAAAAAATTCCCCCCAAAATGCTGACGGATGTGTCTATAAGATTCCCTGTAAAATATGCGATAAAGTTTATTATGGTCAAACTGGTAAAAGTCTTGAACTAAGATTAAAACAACATAAATATAGCATTAGAACTGGACAAGATTCTAATGCTCTATTTATTCATGTGAGAGACTTTAACCATCCAATTGATTTTCAAAATACTGAGAAGGTTGTATCAAGCAAGTCCATGGTTGAGGGGAATATAATAGAATCATGTTTCATTAAAAGCAGTTTTGAAAATAATATGAATATTTCTTTTGGTTTATATAAATTGGATTCATTTATAATTAATAAAATTTGGGAAGAATTTAATGATAAATTGGACTAATCTTAATTCTTGGGAAGAGTTTCAGGTCCTTTCTTATGTTCCTCTTCACAGAGTCGTGTGTTGTTACGCTACTGTGAGGTGTAGTCTTTGTTAGTGTGATGTGACTGTGAGGTGTATTCTGCCTCTTTATAAGCCTTCTTCTCACGTTTCCTTTTATAGTTCCTTGATAATGTGAGTAGTCACGAAAGCGCTTGAATTCTTCTATTTTTTCATAGTGGTTGTTTTGCATATTTTGATATCACCTGTTTACTGTGATCTTTTTGCATATATATATATATATATATATATATATATATATATATATATATATATATATATATATATATATATATATATATTTATTTATTTATATTGATTATTAAAAAACGGAGAGTTGAGGGTTATCGTGACAAACATGCAGGGACTCACATTTGACGCTGAGCTGGACAGCATTTGAGGAGCCTAGACCGTGGAGGTTGGTGGCAGTGCATGTGTATTGGCCGGAGGACCGTCTGGTGACGCTCTGAAGCACTAGGCTCTGGTTACTCTGTATCACGCCAGCAGACACGTTGTGACTCAGCTCCTCACCCTGCACGAGGAGAAGCTTTATGTCATCGCTATTGTTATTAATAATAGGTAAGCACTAAACTCTTAAGGATAACAGAGTGCCTGTGTAAATGGGAAATAATCATTTATATCCGAGGAAGATGATAGCACCAATTCCACGGATCAAGAACCATCCCCCAGCATTAGGGTACCCCCTCCCCCACCCTATAAAGGAGTGAATAAACAAACCTTTAGATGAACATCGAAACAAATTCGGAATCTGAGTTTCCCAACTTGGATAATATATTTCGTCTGACGTCGAATATATTTTGGTACGAGACTTTTTACCTGAGGGGAATGAAGCATTGCTAGAATACTGTTGCTAGCGTGATTGTGTTGACTTCTCCCAAGTCCAGCACAACAAATAATAATAACAAATTTTTGACATCACATACTGTGCTTCCGTTGAGAGGCAACTATTATTAACGGCCAGGACCTAAATGTCACTTGTTACTGTGACAAAAATTACTACATTAAAACTGACCCAACGTAGTCAGGCCACTTAACCTTCCTTGCCTGTGTTTCTGTCTACCCATTATCTTTTTTTTCCAGTTATATCCTCCTCCAATCTTCATTCTTGCGATCCTTCTCACGACGCACAAAAAAAAAAAAAATGCAGAACCGCACTATGCAGAATAAACCTTAATGAAATGTATGTTTCGCTCTAAAGAGTTTCATCTTACTAGGCCTTAAATGGAGATCCACCTGCCCAGTATGGGCAGAAAGAGCCTACCATTTTCTATGGTTTAAATGGTAAAAATATTTCTACATTCGTACAAAAAACAGTGTTTTTCACGAATTATAGAAAATAAATACAGCTTGAGCATGATAGCCAACGAGAGTTTACGTTAAGAGAGACCAACTGTGTTGCGAAGAAGAGCATATATCTGGCTTGAGTGCTTTGTTATTATATTTCCATGTTTCCTGGCGCACACTATGGTAAGGTGAATATACGCTCACCTGCTCCTGCAACATAACCTTCACCTGCAACATAACTTTCACCTGCAACATAACCTTCACTTGCAACATAACTTTCACCTGCAACATAACCTTCACCTGCAACATAACTTTCACCTGCAACATAACCTTCACCTGCAACATAACCCTCACTTGTAACATAACTTTCACCTGCAACATAACCTTCACCTGCAACATAACTTTCACCTGCAACATAACCTTCACCTGCAACATAACCCTCATTTGCAACATAACTTTCACCTGCAACATAATCTTTACTTGCAACAAAACCTTCACCTGCAACATGACCTTCACCTGTAACATAACCTTCACCTGCAACAAGACCTTCAACTGCAACATAACCTTCACCTGCAACATGACCTTCACCTGCAACATAACCTTCACTTGCAACATAACCTTCACTTGCAACATAACCTTCACGTGCAACATAACCTTCACTTGCAACATAATCTTCACTTGCAACATAACCTTCAATTGCAACATGACCTTCACTTGCAAAATAACCTTCACTTGCAACATAATCTTCACTTGCAACATAACCTTCACTTGCAACATAATCTTTACTTGCAACAAAACCTTCACATGCAACATAACCTTCACCTTCAACATAACCTTTACTTGCAACATAACCTTCAATTGCAACATAACCTTCAATTGCAACATAACCTTCACTTGCAACAGAACCTTCACTTGCAACATAACCTTCACTTGCAACATAACCTTCACCTGTAACATAACCTTCACCTGCAACATAACCTTCACCTGCAACATAACTTTCACCTGCAACATAACCTTCACCTGCAACATAACCTTCACCTGCAACATAACCTTCACCTGCAACATAACCTTCACCTGCAACATAACCTTCACCTGCAACATAACCTTCACCTGCAACATAACCTTCACCTGCAACATACCGTCCACGTGTTACAGTTGCAGCAACAACTTCACTGTTACAGTTGCAGCAACAACTTCACTGTTACAGTTGCATCAACAACTTCACTGTTACAGTTGCAGCAGCAACTCCACTGTTACAGTTGCAGCAACAACTTCACTGTTACAGTTGCAGAAACAACTTCACTGTTACAGTTGCAGCAACAACTTCACTGTTACAGTTGCAGCAACAACTTCACTGTTACAGTTGCAGCAACAACTTCACTGTTACAGTTGCAACAACAACTTCACTGTTACAGTTGCAGCAACAACTTCACTGTTACAGTTGCAGCAGCAACTCCACTGTTACAGTTGCAGCAACAACTTCACTGTTGCAAATGCAGAAACAACTTCACTGTTACAGTTGCAGCAACAACTTCACTGTTACAGTTGCAGCAACAACTTCACTGTTACAGTTGCAGCAACAACTTCACTGTTACAGTTGCAGCAACAACTTCACTGTTACAGTTGCAGCAACAACTTCACTGTTACAGTTGCAGCAACAACTTCATTGTTACTGTTGCAGCAGCAACTTCACTGTTACAGTTGCATCAACAACTTCACTGTTGCAACTGCAGCAACAACTTCACTGTAGTCTTAGTTTCTCCCAGCTGTCTTGCAGACTTGTCTCTCCTTCACCAATGTTTCCTAACATGCGATATTTTCTGTTTATCTTTTACTGTTCATTCTTGACAGTCTATACTCCGATGCCTGTTTTTTCATTCAGTAAAAGAAGCACAACACACAACAGTTCCATGTCTGTGATAAATAATGAATAACTTCAACAAAAATACCACCTTATAACGATGGTGCCACGAATGCTAGTGAAAGGCACTTGATCCAAAGGCTTGAAATTAACAAATTCTTGGATAATTCCTAATTATCTCCTATATCCCAGGCACTGTATGACCCGTGCATTTTAAGCGCATAACCATAAATTTAATAATATCTATAAACTTACAACGAACAGCGCCTAAAAGACACGCGTTTCAGAATACGTTTTCACAGAGACTACGTTTTGATGTATGTAAAGCTTTACCGAGCTGTTGTCCCCCCAAAATGAAAGTTTGTGTAAAGCTTTACCAAGCTGTTGTCCCCCTAAAATGAAAGTTTGTGTAAAGCTTTACCAAGCTTTTGTCCCCCTAAAATGAAAGCTTGTGTAAAGCTTTACCAAGCTTTTGTCCCCCCAAAATGAAAGTTTGTGTAAAGCTTTACCAAGCTGGCTTTGCAAGCTGTTGTCCCCCAAAATGAAAGCTTGTGTAAAGCTTTCCAAGCTGTTGTCCCCAAAATGAAAGCTTGTGTAAAGCTTTGCAAGCTGTTGTCCCCAAAATGAAAGCTTGTGTAAAGCTTTACCAAGCTGTTGTCCCCCAAAATGAAAGCTTGTGTAAGCTTTACCAAGCTTTGTCCCCCAAAATGAAAGCTTGTGTAAGCTTTACCAAGCTGTTGTCCCAAAATGAAAGCTTGTGTAAGCTTTACCAAGCTTTGTCCCCCAAATGAAAGCTTGTGTAAAGCTTTACCAAGCTGTTGTCCCCCAAAATGAAAGCTTTGTAAGCTTCAAGCTGTTGTCCCCCCAAAATGAAAGCTTGTGTAAAGCTTTACCAAGCTGTTGTCCCCAAAATGAAAGCTTGTGTAAAGCTTTACAAGCTGTTGTCCCCAAATGAAGCTTGTGTAAAGCTTTCAAGCTGTTGTCCCCAAAATGAAAGCTTGTGAAGCTTTACTCAAGCTGTTGTCCCCCAAAATGAAAGCTTGTGTAAAGCTTTACCAAGCTTTGTCCCCCAAAATGAAAGCTTGTGGTTTAAGCCAAGCTGTTGTCCCCCAAATGAAAGCTTGTGTAAAGCTTTACCAAGCTGTTGTCCCCCAAAATGAAAGCTTGTGTAAAGCTTTACCAAGCTGTTGTCCCCCAAAATGAAAGCTTGTGTAAAGCTTTACAGCTGTTGTCCCCCAAAATGAAAGCTTGTGTAAAGCTTTACCAAGCTGTTGTCCCCCAAAATGAAAGCTTGTGTAAAGCTTTACAACTGTTGTCCCCAAATGAAAGCTTGTGTAAGCTTTACAAGCTGTTGTCCCCCAAAATGAAGCTTGTAAAGCTTTACAAGCTGTTGTCCCCAAAATGAAAGCTTGTGTAAAGCTTTACCAAGTGTTGTCCCCAAATGAAAGCTTGTGAAAGCTTTACCAAGCTGTTGTCCCCAAAATGAAAGCTTGTGTAAAGTTCAAGTGTTGTCCCCCAAATGAAAGCTTGTGTAAAGCTTTACTAAGCTGTTGTCCCCCAAAATGAAAGCTTGTGTAAAGCTTTACCAAGCTGTTGTCCCCCAAAATGAAAGCTGTGTAGCTTTACAAGCTGTTGTCCCCCAAATGAAAGCTTGTGTAAAGCTTTACAAGCTGTTGTCCCCAAAATGAAAGCTTGTGTAAAGCTTTACCAAGCTGTTGTCCCCAAAATGAAGCTTGTGTAAAGCTTTACTAAAGCTGTTGTCCCCAAATGAAAGCTTGTGTAAAGCTTTACCAAGCTTTGTCCCCAAAATGAAAGCTTGTAAAGCTTTACCAAGCTGTTGTCCCCAAATGAAAGCTTGTGTAAAGCTTTACCAAGCTATTGTCCCCAAAATGAAGCTTTGTAAAGCTTTCCAAGTGTTGTCCCAAAATGAAAGCTTGTGTAAAGCTTTACCAAGCTGTTGTCCCCCCAAAATGAAAGCTTGTGTAAAGCTTTACCAAGCTGTTGTCCCCAAATGAAAGCTTGTGTAAAGCTTTACAAGCTGTTGTCCCAAAAATGAAAGCTTGTGTAAAGCTTTACCAGTGTTGTCCCCCAAAATGAAGCTTGTGTAAAGCTTTACCAAGTGTTGTCCCCAAAATGAAAGCTTTGTAAGCTTTACGAAGTTTGTCCCCCAAATGAAGCTTGTGTAAAGCTTTACCAAGCTTTGTCCCCAAAAATGAAAGCTTGTGTAAAGCTTTACCAAGCTGTTGTCCCCCAAAATGAAAGCTTGTGTAAAGCTTTACCAAGCTGTTGTCCCCCAAAATGAAAGCTTGTGTAAAGCTTTACCAAGCTGTTGTCCCCCAAAATGAAAGCTTGTGTAAAGCTTTACCAAGCTGTTGTCCCCCAAAATGAAAGCTTGTGTAAAGCTTTACCAAGTGTTGTCCCCCAAAATGAAAGCTTTGTAAGCTTACCAAGCTGTTGTCCCCAAAATGAAAGCTTGTGTAAGCTTTTCTAAGCTTTGTCCCCAAAATGAAAGCTTGTGTAAAGCTTTACCAAGCTGTTGTCCCCCCAAAATGAAAGCTTGTGTAAAGCTTTACCAAGCTGTTGTCCCCCAAATGAAAGCTTGTGTAAAGCTTTACCAAGCTGTTGTCCCCCAAATGAAAGCTTGTGTAAAGCTTTACCAAGATGTTGTCCCCCAAAATGAAAGCTTTACCAAGCTGTTGTCCCCCAAATGAAAGCTTGTGTAAAGCTTTACTAAGCTGTTGTCCCCCAAAATGAAAGCTTGTGTAAAGCTTTACCAAGCTGTTGTCCCCAAAATGAAAGCTTGTTAAAGCTTTACAAGCTGTTGTCCCCAAAATGAAAGCTTGTGTAAGCTTTACCAAGCTGTTGTCCCCCCAAAATGAAAGCTTGTGTAAAGCTTTACCAAGCTGTTGTCCCCAAAATGAAAGCTTGTGTAAAGCTTTACCAAGCTGTTGTCCCCCCAAAATGAAAGCTTGTGTAAAGCTTTACCAAGCTGTTGTCCCCCCAAAATGAAAGCTTGCTCTTCAAAAGTGTGCCTTTTTTTCTACTACTATTTGCAGTACGCTATTTGAATCCAGCTTATTAAAAAAACATTTAAAACATCAGTGTTATCTGAATCCTGATGTCTGTGAAAGACTAGTTTCGAATTCTTGGGATACAGAAGAGCCAGACACACTGACATGGACAGACCGCGTCAGAGTGACTCGGTCAGAGTGACTCGGACACACTGACCGAGAGATTTGACTACTTAATTCCTTAGTGTGTACTCACATTATAGAACCACTGAACCTTGTAGACTCTGGGGCTGGTGTACTCACATTATAGAACCACTGAACCTTGTAGACTCTGGGGCTGGTGTACTCACATTACAGAACCACTGAACCTTGTAGACTCTGGGGCTGGTGTACTCACATTATAGAACCACTGAACCTTGTAGACTCTGGGGCTGGTGTACCCACATTACAGAACCACTGAACCTTGTAGACTCTGGGGCTGGTGTACTCACATTATAGAACCACTGAACCTTGTAGACTCTGGGGCTGGTATACTCACATTATGGAACCACTGAACCTTGTAGACCCTGGGGTTAGCCTTGATGCCACACTCGAAGTACACGTCGACTCCTTCTTTGATGTCCTCCATGTCAAGGTTGAGTCCGGCAGCTAGCGAGAGTCTGGGAGTGTCTGTGGACATAACAGAGTGGAGTTGACCTTAGTGTACCTTGTTTCCGGAAGTTTGAGGTAATCAGTCCCTCAGCCTGGAATCGATGTGTTCAGTCCATCACTCTTGTAGGAAGTACAGCATATGACCGGAGAAGTGGCTTATATACTGTAGTCAGGTGAGTGGAAGCAGGAGGAGGCGGGATCACAGTGGAACCATCCACTAGTGTAAGTAGGTCTTCGTCCAAAGGTTGGACAAGTGTTGAAGAATTCCTTATATCAAGTTCACTGTGATCCCGCCTCCTCCTACTTCCACTCACCTGTTTACAGTATATAAGCCACTTATCCAGAAATATGCAGTACTTTTCACAAGAGTGATGGACTGAACACATCGATTCCAGGCTAAGGGACTGATTACCTCAAACTTCTCGTCTCCTTACCCCTCTCTGCTTTGTATTGGACTGAAGAAGCCACTGTATGACGAAACGTATCCTTATTAAAGATTCCCATATGTTGCGTAAGTGTCTCAATCATTTATGATTATTATTATTATTAACACATCGGCCGTCTCCCACCAAGGCAGGGTGGCCCGAAAAAGAAAAACTTTCATTATCATTCACGCCATCACTGTTTTGCCAGAGGCGCGCTTACACTACAGTTATAAAACTGTAACACTAACACCCTTCCTTCAGAGTGCAGACACTGTATTTCCCATCTCCAAGACTCAAGTCCGGTCTGCCGGTTTCCCTGAATCCCTTCATAAATGTTACCTTGCTTACACTCCAACAGCACATCAAGTTTTAAAAACCATTTGTCTCCATTTACGCATGCTTGCTGGAAGTCCAAGCCCCTCTCTTTACATCATCATTCCACCAATCGCTCTTCTTCCCTCCCGCACCCACTTTCCTGTAACCACAAACTTCTGCTGAACACTCTAACACTACATTCCTAAACCTACCCCATACATCTTTGAACCCATTGCCTATACTCTCACTAGTCCATCTATTCTCCAATAGTTGTTTATATCTTACCCTAACTGCTTCCTCCTTTAGTTTATAAACCTTCACCTCTCTCTTACTTGCTGCTTCTATTAATTTAATCCACATAATCCTTGAATTTATACATTTATATTCCCTCTTCTCCTTCCATAACTGGTCCTTCAACATTATTGCTACCCCTTCCTTAGCTTTAACTCTCTCAGATACTCCTGACTTAATCCCATTTATTTCTCCACACTGAAACTCGCCTACCCCCTTCAGCTTTGTTTCTCTTAGGCCCAGGACATCCAACTTCTTTTCATTCATAACATTAGTAATCATCTCTTTCTTATCATCCGCACTACATCCACGCAAATTCAAGCATCCCAGTTTTATAAAGTTTTTCTCTTTCTCGTTTTTAGTATTTTCTTACAGGAGAAGGGGTTACTAGCCCATTGCTCCCGGCATTTTAGTCGCTTCATATGACACACATGGCTTACGGAGGAAAGATTCTTTTCCACTTCCCCATGGAGAATAGAAGAAAAAAAGAAGAACAAGAACTATTAAGAAAAAGAAGAAAAACCTAGATGTGTCTATGTATATATATGCATGTGCATGCCTGTGTAGTGTGACCTAAGTGCGCCTTTCTAAAGAGTGTAAGTTTAACGCTTACCTGGAGGGTGTTCCAGGGGTTAACGCCCCCGTGGCCAGGTCCATGACTAAGCTTTCAAACTATTTTCGTAGGAAAGATTTATAATATATGGAATAAGCTTCGTCAGTTTTCTCTCTGTATTTTCCAGCTTATACATGTCCATCAAGTAATATGGAGACCTGAACTAATCAGCATAATCTAAATGAGGTCTAACCAAAGATATAAAAAAGTCAAAGTATATTTAAGACTTTTATTTATTCTATCTTTTGATATGAAGTTAAAAAAATTATTAGCTTTATTGCGAACACTTATACACTGTTGTCTTGGCTTTAAATTTCTGGTAACCAGAGCCCCTATATCCTTTTCGTATTCACTTTGACTGAGACCTACATTATTTTACTTTTAAGTACCATAGCTATTTTCTTTTCCTAGAAAAAAAACTTTAAACTAGTCTGCACTGATCATTATCTACCACTTCTCTGACCATAATAACATATCCAGGTCATCCTCTAACTTTCTAATGTCCAAATCAGAAATTATTTGACTGCTTGTTTTAGTGTCATCGGTAAACTTGCTTATGTTGCTATTTATTCCCTCGTCAATGTCATTTAAGTAGATCATGAACAACAAGTTGCCAACACTGATCCCTGAGGTACACCCCTTGTAACGGGTCCTCATTCTGATTTTTACCCCACGTGTGAGACAGCTTAGCAGGGAGGGTTAATACTTCTTAAAGGAGGTCGTATGAGACCTAGGGTCTTCTTTTTATCTTTATTTCTGTCAGACGTGGGTCTGGGACGACTATAGGAGTCACACACACACAGTTCATATTTCAGTTTAGACACAAAATGCTGACTGAGGGAATCATCACTATACTCTCTCACACACGCAAAGAAACACACACACACAGTCATCAGGAAGTGGAATAGCCTAGAAAGTGACGTAGTGGAGGCAGGAACCATACATAGTTTTGAGACGAGATTTGATAAAGCTCATGGAGCAGGGAGAGAGAAGACCTAGTAGCAATCAGTGAAGAGGCGGGGCCAGGAGCTATGACTCGACCCCTGCAGCCACAAATACGTGAGTACAAATAGGTGAGTACACACACACACACACACACACACACACACTCACATACACACACACACACACCACACACACACTCACATACACACACACACACACACACATACACACACACACACACACCTGTGACGAGTGGGGTTCCACAAGGGTCAGTCCTAGGACCTGTACTGTTTTTGGTATATGTGAATGACATAATGGAAGGGATAGACTCAGAAGTGTCCCTGTTTGCAGATGATGTGAAGTTAATGAGAAGAATTAAATCAGCCGAGGATCAGGCAGGACTACAAAGAGACCTGGACAGGCTACAAGCCTGGTCCAGTAACTGGCTCCTTGAATTTAACCCTGCCAAATGTAAAGTCATGAAGATCGGGGAAGGGTAAAAAAGACCGCAGACAGAGTATAGTCTAGGTGGCCAAAGACTGCAAACCTCACTCAAGGAAAAAGATCTTGGGGTGAGTATAATACCGAGCACATCTCCTGAGGCACACATCAATCAGATAACTGCTGCAGCATACGGGCGGCTGGCAAACCTAAGAATAGCGTTCCAATACCTCACTAAGGAATCATTCAAGACTCTGTACACCATATACGTCAGGCCCATACTGGAGTATGCAGCACCAGTTTGGAACCCACACCTGGTCAAGCACATCAAGAAATTAGAGAAAGTGCAAAGGTTTGCAACAAGACTAGTCTCAGAGGTAAGGGGATTGTCCTACGAAGAAAGGTTAAGGGAAATCGGCCTGACGACACTAGAGGACAGGAGGGTTAGGGGAGACATGATAACGACATATAAAATACTGCGAGGAATAGATAAGGTGGACAGAGACAAGATGTTCCAGAGAGGGGACACAGAAACAAGGGGTCACAATTGGAAGTTGAAGACTCCTATGAGTCAAAGGGATGTTAGGAAGTATTTCTTCAGTGGAATAGCCTAGAAAGCGACGTAGTGGAGGCAGGAACCATACATAGTTTTAAGACGAGGTTTGATGAAGCTCATGGAGCAGGGAGAGAGAGGACCTAGTAGCAATCAGTGAAGAGGGGGGCCAGGAGCTATGAATCGACCCCTGCAACTACAAATAGATGAGTACAAATACGTGAGCACACACACACACACACACAGGCCAGGAGCTGAGTCTCGACCCCTGCAACCACAATTAGGTGAGTACACACACACACACACACACACACACACACACACACCTACATCACCTAAAGCGACACAACTCGCCAAGTTAACAGAGGAAAATTTAGCATTGTTTTTAACCTCTCTCTCCCAGCCGGAAATATACTTTGAGTGGAGGTAAATAATTCAGAGGACGTCCTCGCTCCTGTGGCCTTACTTCTAGGATAAAACAAAGTCTTTGTCTCTTAGGACAGCCAGCTTAGTTGCAAAGAATGATTTTTTCCTTGGCCGTTTTAGAATATTTCTAAGTTATTTCCTATGAATTGGTCAAAAGAGAGGCATATATAGGCGTATCAAAAGAGGGATGGGCAGTTAAGAAATCAATATATTCAAATAAAGAGAGAAATAAAAAAGGAATAAGAAAAACAAAAAAGGGATTATGAGGCTAAAGTCGCTAAGGATTCGAAGACTAACCCAAAAGGGTTCTTTCAGGTATACAGAAGTAAGATTAGGGACAAGATAGGCCCACTTAAGAGTAACTCAGGTCAGATCACTGACAGTGATAAGGAAATGTGTGAACTTTTCAATACATATTTCCTCTCAGGTTTTACTCAGGAAAATACTAGTGAAATTGCAGCAATAATAAATTATGTAGAACAGGACGATAATAAATTATGCACTATTAGGGTAACTAGTGGCATGGTCTTTAGACAAATAGAGAAATTAAAACCTAACAAATCCCAAGGCCCTGATGAACTGTTTGCGAGGGTTTTAAAGGAATGTAAAGAGGAACTTAGCATACCTTTGGCTAATCTTTTCAATATATCATTACAAACTGGCATTGTGCCAGACAAGTAGAAAATGGAAAATGTAATACCTATTTACAAGGAAGGTGACAGGTCCTTAGCTTCGAACTATAGACCAATAAGCCTTACCTCTATAGTTGGTAAATTTATGGAATCAATAATTGCCGAGGCAATTCGTAGCCATCTTGAAAAGCATAAATTGATTAATGAATCTCAACACGGTTTTACAAAGGGGCGTTCCTGTCTTACGAATTTCTAACTTTCTTCACTAAGGTATTTGAGGAAGTAGATCATGATATTGAATATGATATTGTGTATATGGACTTCAGTAAGGCTTTCGATAGAGTCCCACATCAGAGGCTATTGAGGAAACTTAAGGCACACGGAATAGGAAATTTTTTTTTCTGGGTAGAGGCATGGTTGACAAATAGGCAGCAGAGAGTTTGCATAAATGGGGAGAAATCAGAATGGGGGCACGTCTCAAGAGGAGTTCCACAGGGGTCAGAGTTGGGCCCCTTGTTGTTCACAATTTACATAAACGACATCGATGAGCGAATAAGTAGCGACATGCAAATTTGCTGATGACACCAAAATAGTCCGTCCAATTCATTCTAATGAGGACATTAGAGCACTCCAGGATGATTTGAATAAACTAATGCAGTGTTCGGAGAAGTGGCAGATGCAGTTTAATATCGACAAATGCAAAGTTGGACAGGAAAATAACCATGCCTCATATAAACTAAATAATGTATATCTTAATATTACGGATTGCGAAAAGGATTTAGGAGTTCTGGTTAGCAGTAATCTGAAACCTAGACAACAGTGCATAAGTGTTCGCAATAAAGCTAACAGAATCCTTGGCTTCATATCAAGAAGTATAAATAATAGAAGTCCTCAGGTTGTTCTTCAACTCTATATATCTTTGGTTAGGCCTCATTTAGATTATGCTGCACAGTTCTGGTCACCGTATTACAGAATGGATATAAATGCACTGGAAAACGTACAGAGGAGGATGACAAAGTTGATCCCATGTATCAGAAATCTTCCCTATGAAGACAGACTGAGGGCCTTGAATCTGCACTCTCTAGAAAGGCGTAGAATTAGGGGGATATGATTGAGGTGTATAAATGGAAAACAGGAATTAATAAAGGGGATGTAAATAGCGTGCTGAAAATATCTAGCCTAGAGAGGACTCGCAGCATTGGTTTTAAATTGGAAAAATTGAGATTCAGGAAGGATATAGGAAAGCACTGGTTTGGTAATAGAGTTGTGGATGAGTGGAACAAACTCCCGAGTACCGTCATAGAAGCTAAGACGTTGTGTAGTTTTAAAAATAGGTTGGATAAATACATGAGTGGATGTGGGTGGGTGTGTGTTGGACCTGAGTAGCTTGTGCTACTAGGTCTGATGCCGTGCTTCTTTCTTAGTGAATGTGACCTGACCTGACTAGGTTAAGGCATCGGCTTAAGCCGGTGGGTGAATTCGACCTGCCTCGCATGGGCCAGTAGGCCTGCTGCAGTGTTCCTTCTTTTTTATATTCTTATGAAGGTCAAAGAGCGAAAGGAGTGGTAAGGGCTCCGTCCCCCGTCCTCTTATTGCAGTGATTGCAACCTGCAATGATTGCAACCTGACTGGCAAGAAACTAATCGGAAGAATGGTAAGTCGGTCTCCGGGGACCCTGGACCACCAGACGGGTAGAAAACTGGTTAAAAACTCGTTAGAAAACAGGTTAAGAGAAGATTAACGCTAAATGTTTCTTGTTGTTTGCATTAATTTCCTGCTGGTAGAAGAACAATACCGTGACTGGAACAATACACAAATAACCCGCACATAGGACAGAGCAGCTGACCACGACGTTTCGGTTCGACTTTGACCATTTACAAGTATAAATAGGCAAGCTCGCTTATATACACCGGCTCCATCTCTCTTTTTTGTTAGTGTGACTTTGTAAATGGTCCAAGTAGGACCGAAACGTCGTGGTAAACTCCTTTCTTCTATGTGCGGGTTATCTGTATTTCTCCTGGTAACTCCACGAGCAAGAATGTCTGTTGTCACATGAGGTGTGTGAATTAGGTAGTTACTATTTTGTCATAGGCACTTGTCAATATATGTGAACTCACCTATTTGTGGTTGCAGGGGTCGATTCATAGCTCCTGGCCCTGCCTCTTCATTGATTGCTACTAGGTCCTCTCTCCCCCTGCTCCATGAGCTTTATCAAACCTCGTCTTAAAACTATGTATGGTTCCTGCCTCCACTACGTCACTTTCTAGGCTATTCCACCTCCTGACAACTCTATGACTGAAGAAATACTTCCTAACATCCCTTTGACTCATAGGAGTCTTCAACTTAAAATTGTGATACCTTGTTTCTGTGTCCCCTCTCTGGAACATCCTGTCTTTGTCCACTTTGTCAATTTTTCGCAGTATTTTATATGTCATCATGTCTCCCCTAACCCTCCTGTCCTCTAGTGTCGTCAGGCCGATTTCTCTTAACCTTTCTTCGTAGGACAATCCCCTTAGCTCTGGGACTAGTCTTGTTGCAAACCTTTGCACTTTCTTAAATTTCTTGACGTGCTTGACCAGGTGTGAGTTCCAAACTGGTGCTGCATACTCCAGTATGGGCCTGACGTATATGGTGTACAGAGTCTTGAACGATTCCTTAGTGAGGTATTGGAACGCTATTCTTAGGTTTGCCAGCCGCCCGTATGCTGCAGCAGTTATCTGATTGATGTGTGCCTCAGGAGATGTGCTCGGTATTATACTCACCCCAGATCTTTTTCCTTCAGTGAGGTTTGGAGTCTTTGGCCACCTAGACTATACTCTGTCTGCGGTCTTCTTTGCCCTTCTTCGATCTTCATGACTTTACATTTGGCAGGGTTAAATTCAAGGAGCCAGTTACTGGACCAGGCTTGTAGCCTGTCCAGGTCTCTTTGTAGTCCTGCCTGATCCTCGACTGATTTAATTCTTCTCATTAACTTCACATCATCTGAAAACAGAGACACTTCTGAGTCTATCCCTTCCGTTATGTCATTCACATATACCAAAAACAGCACAGGTCCTAGGACTGACCACTGTCGAACCCCATTCGTCACAGGTGCCCGCTCTGACACCTCGACACGTACCATGACTCATCGTTGCCTCCCTGTCAGATATTCTCTGATCTATTGCAGTGCCTTTCCTGTTACGTGTGTCTGATCCTCTAGCTTTTGCATTAACCTCTTGTGAGGAACTGTGTCGAACGCCTTCTTGCAGTCCAAGAATATGCAGTCTATCCACCATTCTCTCTCGTGTCTTACTTCTGTTACCTTGTCATAAAACTCCAGTAGGTTTGTGACACAGGATTTTCCTTCCCAGAAACCGTGCTGGTTGTCGTTTATAATCTTGTGTCTTTCTAGGTGCTTCACCACTCTCCTCCTGATGATCTTCTCTATGACTTTGCATACTATACACGTCAGTGACACAGGTCTGTAGTTTAATGCCTCGTGTCTGTCTCCTTTCTTAAAAATTGGGACTACATTTGCCATCTTCCACGCCTCAGGTAGTTGCCCAGTTTCAATGGATGTGTTGAAGATTTTTGTTAGTGGCACACACAACATCTCTGCTCCCTCTCTAAGGACCCACGGAGAGATGTTTTCTGGTCCCACCGCTTTTGAGGTATCGAGTTCACATTGCAGTTTCTTCACCTCCTCCTCGGTTGTGTGTATTTCATCCAGCACTTTTTGGTATACCTCCCTATTCTGAATTCTTGGAGTACTTCCAGACTTCTCTGTAAATAATTCTTTAAATCTCATGTTGAGCTCCTCACATACCTCATGGTCGTTTCTTGTGAACTCCCCACCTTCCTTCCTCAGCATGATTACCTGGTCCTTGGCTGTTGTTTTCCTTCTGATGTGGATATACAACAGCTTCGGGTCAGACTTGACTTTTGATGCTATGTCATTTTCATATTGTCGCTGAGCCTCCCTTCTTACCTGTGCATATTCGTTTCTGGCTCTTCGGCTAATCTCTTTATTTTCCTGGGTCCTTTGTCTTCTGTACTTTTTCCATTCTCTAGTACACTTAGGTGTTGCCTCCCTACACCTTTGGGTGAACCAAGGACTCGTTCTGGTCTTCACATTACTTCTGTTGTCACATATTCCATCATTTCTTTTACTGGTTTTCCTGCCAATTCTCTCTCCCACTGAACGTCTTGTAGGAAGTTCCTCATGCCTGTGTAGTCCCCCCTTTTGTAGTTTCGTTTTTCCCGTCCCGTGTGTGTGTGTACTCACCTAGTTGTACTCACCTAGTTGTGGTTGCAGGGGTCGAGACATAGCTCCTGGCCCCGCCTCTTCACTGGCCGGTACTGGGTCACTCTCCCTGTGCCATGAGCTTTATCATACCTCTGCTTAAAGCTATGTATAGAGCCTGCCTCCACTGTGTGTGTGTGTGTGTGTGTGTGTGTGTGTGTGTGTTGTTGCAGGGGTCGAGACTCAGCTCCTGTGTGTGTGTACTCACCTAGTTGTACTCACCTAGTTGTGGTTGCAGGGGTCGATTCAAAGCTCCTGGCCCCGCCTCTTCACTGGCCGCTACTGGGTCACTCTCCCTGTGCCATGAGCTTTATCATAACTCTGCTTAAAGCTATGTATAGAGCCTGCCTCCACTGTGTGTGTGTGTTAGTTACCATTTTGTCCTAGGCACATGTCTATTAGACACTAGGCCTGTTGTATGTATGTGTGTGTGTGTAATGAAACACTTCGAAATGTTTCGGCCCCGCCGGGAATTGAACCCGGGCCCTCCGTGCGTGAAGCAAGAGCGCTAGCCACCATGCCATGTGTGTGTGTGTGTGTGTGTGTGTGTGTGTGTGGGTGGGTATTTGCACGCGCATGAGCACCATTACAGCTGTTCTCCTGTATGGATCAAGAGTTCTACCTACTTAAAGAAGCACACCTCTCAGTGACTGTTCCACACCTCTCATTAACTGTTCCACACCTCTAAGTAACTGTTCTACACCTCTCAGTAACTGTTCTACACCTCTCAGTAATTGTTCTATACCTCTCAGTAACTGTTCTACACCTCTCATTAACTGTTCTACACCTCTCAGTGTTCTATACCTCTCATTAACTGTTCTACACCTCTCAGTAACTGTTCTACACCTCTCAGTGTTCTATACCTCTCATTAACTGTTCTACACCTCTCAGTAACTGTTCTACACCTCTCAGTGTTGTACACCTCTCATTAACTGTTCTACACCTCTCAGTAACTGTTCTAAACCTCTCAGTGACTGTTCTACACCTCTCAGTGACTGTTCAACACCCCTCATTGACTGTTCTACACCTCTCAGTGACTGTTCTACACCTCTCAGTGTTCTACACCTCTCAGTAACTGTTCTAAACCTCTCAGTGACTGTTCTACACCTCTCAGTGACTGTTCTACACCTCTCAGTGACTGTTCTACAACTCTCAGTGACTGTTCTACACCTACAGTGACTGTTCTACACCTCTCAGTGACTGTTCTACACATCTCAGTAACTGTTCTACACCTCTCAGTGACTGTTCTACACCTCTCATTGACTGTTCTACACCTCTCAGTGACTGTTCTACACCTCTAAGTGACTGTTCTAAACCTCTCAGTAACTGTTCTACACCTCTCAGTGACTGTTCTACACCTCTCAGGGACTGTTCTACACCTCTCAGTGATTGTTCTACACCTCACGGTAACTGTTCTGCACCTCTCAGTAGCTGTTCTACACCTCAGTAACTGTTCTACACCTCTCAGTGACTGTTCTACACCTCTCAGTGACTGTTCTACAACTCTCCGTGACTGTTCTACACCTCTTAGTGACTGTTCTACACCTCTCAGTGACTGTTCTACACCTCTCAGTGACTGTTCTAAACCTCTCAGTAACTGTTCTACACCTCTCAGTGACTGTTCTACAACTCTCAGTAACTGTTCTACACCTTTCAGTGACTGTTCTACACCTCTCAGTGACTGTTCTACACCTCTCAGTGACTGTTCTACACCTCTCCGTGACTGTTCTACACCTCTCAGTGACTGTTCTACACCTCTCAGTGACTGTTCTACACCTCTCAGTGACTGTTCTAAACCTCTCAGTAACTGTTCTACACCTCTCAGTGACTGTTCTACAACTCTCAGTAACTGTTCTACACCTCTCATTGACTGTTCTACACCTCTCAGTGACTGTTCTACACCTCTCAGTGACTGTTCTACACCTCTCAGTGACTTTTCTACTCCCCTCAGGGACTGTTCTACACCTCTCAGTAATTGTTCTACACCTCTCAGTGACTGTTCTACACCTCTCAGTGACTGTTCTACACCTCTCAGTGACTGTTCTACACCTCTCAGTGACTGTTCTACTCCCCTCAGGGACTGTTCTACACCTCACGGTAACTGTTCTACACCTCTCAGTAGCTGTTCTACACCTCTCAGTAACTGTTCTACACCTCAGTGACTGTTCTACACCTCTCAGTGACTGTTCTACACCTCTCAGTGACTGTTCTACAACTCTCCGTGACTGTTCTACAACTCTCCGTGACTGTTCTACACCTCTCAGTAACTGTTCTACACCTCTCAGTGACTGTTCTACACCTCTCAGTGACTGTTCTACAACTCTCTGTGACTGTTCTACACCTCTCAGTGATTGTTCTACACCTCTCAGTGACTGTTCTACACCTCTCAGTGACTGTTCTACACCTATCAGTGACTGTTCTACACCTCTCAGTGACTGTTCTACACCTCTTAGTGACTGTTCTACAACTCTCCGTGACTGTTCTATACCTCTCAGTGACTGTTCTACACCTCTCAGTGACTGTTCTACACCTCTCAGTGACTGTTCTACACCTCTCAGTGACTGTTCTACACCTCTCAGTGACTGTTCTACACCTCTCAGTGATTGTTCTACACCTCTCAGTGACTGTTCTACACCTCTCAGTGACTGTTCTACACCTCTCAGTGATTGTTCTACACCTCACGGTAACTGTTTTACACCTCTCAGTGACTGTTCTACACCTCTCAGTAGCTGTTCTACACCTCTCAATGACTGTTCTACACCTCTCAGTGACTGTTCTACACCTCACGGTAACTGTTCTACACCTCTCAGTAACTGTTCTACACCTCTCAGTGACTGTTCTACATCTCTCAGTAACTGTTCTACACCTCACAGTGACTTTTCTACACCTCTCACTAACTGTTCTACACCTCTCAGTGACTGTTCTACACCTCTCAGTAACTGTTCTACACCTCTCAGTAACTGTTCTACACCTTTCAGTGACTGTTCTACACTTCTCAGTAACTGTTCTACACCTCTCAGTAACTGTTCTACACCTCTCAGTGACTGTTCTACACCTCTCAGTGACTGTTCTACACCTCTCAGTGACTGTTCTACACCTTTCAGTGACTGTTCTACACCTCTCAGTAACTGTTCTACACCTCTCAGTAACTGTTCTACACCTCTCACTAACTGTTCTACACCTCTCAGTAACTGTTCTACACCTCTCAGTAACTGTTCTACACCTCTCAGTGACTGTTCTACACTTCTCAGTGACTGTTCTATACCTCTCAGTGACTGTTCTACACCTCTCAGTGACTGTTCTACACCTCAGCATAAACTTTACTCCTGTAGATTTGTTTTATTTAAACACGTCTACATCTAGATCTATTATTGAGCTGAAGAGACCCGGCGAAAATAAAGGAGCTCTAAGGAAGGTCTAAAGGAACTCCAAAGGAGATCTAAAAGAGTTCCAATGGAAATATAAGGTTCTTAGAATACTCACAGTGGACGTTGAGTTTCCTGGTGTCTTCGAGAACGGCGGCTGGTACCATGGGATTCTTTGCTCTGCAGGAGACGTGGGCGTCGTGGTCGGCCAGTGTGGGTGTCAGGTAGAGGGTGGAACGACTCACGTTGCCCTCATGGAAGATCTGATGGGGTGGGGGTGACAGAGTTAGTGGGTAGTGTTGCACTCCGCTGAATTTCAATGGGATATGAGCTTCCCTCCTACCTGAGCTCATGAGCTTCCCTCCTACCTGAGCTCATGAGCTTCCCTACTTCCTCAGCTCATGAGCTTCCCACCTACCTCAGCTCATTTCAAAGTCTGGCCTTACCTAACTGTTTGTCGAATCTTTGTATTCAGAGGGTGAGTTTAGTCTCCATGAGTCATGGGATTCAGTGGGTGAGTCAGGTTACTTAGGGTATAAGTCCACAACAGTCGACTGACACTCAGGTACCTATTTATTGGTAGATGAATAGGGACAACAAATGTAATGGGGCCTACTTCCCTGGTCTTGATGGGTCCGAGACTGAACCCGGGACCTGTTGTTGTGATTTTTTTGGAAGTATCGCCTGCATGGAGAGCATTAAAGCTTCACACAATCTAGTCAGTAAATATTCAAGTAATTTTAAGTCTATTCAAAGGGAAATATACTAAATTTTCAAGTGTGTACAAACTTAAGTGACGCACACCACCTCACCAGCAAATAGTTAATAATTGTCACAGACACTTGTTGATAGACACTTGGCCTGTGGGCGGGTCTTATGAGTGGAGTGTGTATGTGTGAAGGTGTGTGTACGTGTGAAGGTATGTGTATGTGTGAAGGTGTGTGTTAGTTACCATTTTGTCCTAGGCACATGTCAATTAGACACTAGGCCTGTTGTATATATGTGTGTGTGTAGGTGTATGTAAGGAAACACTTCGAAATGTTTCTGCCCCACCGGGAATTGAACCCGGCCCCTCCGTGCGTGAAGCAAGAGCTTTACCCACTAGGCCACCGGGGGCGTGTATGTGTGAAGGTGTGTGTATGTATGAAGGTGTGTGTTATTCCCTAGGTCATAAGAGATTGATTTATATAGAATTTATATGGAATTGTCCACTTAATATTAAACTCAGCTAAATTAAAGATTCCTCTAGTTTATAATATTATCTGGTTTATGGATATGTAATTATTATTATTATACCTGGATGTGATGTATATATAAATATATATTCTTCCTTGAAGCCTTTTTATCCACTTCTCCTAGGCTATGGGTCCACAATTTGAACCAGAGGTGGACCCCATCCTATATATATATATATATATATATATATATATATATATATATATATATATATATATATATATATATATATATATATATATATATATATATATATATATATATATATATATATATATATATATATATATATATATATATATATATATGTCGTGCCGATTAGGTAAAACTTGCGATTTTGGTTTAAATACCAACGCTCTTCTTGCCATATAAGACAAGCGAAATTTTGTGTATGCAATAATTTCGCCAAAATCATTCTGAACATAACGAAAAAATATATTTCATTGTGTTTGTTTATTATTAAATTAATGTTAACGTATCTAAAATATATTTAGTTGGGTTAGGCTAAATTAAATTGCGCTTGTTGTAATAAGGTTAGGTAGGTTTTCAAAGTTTCTCTTGGTACAAAATTATAAATTCTTACATTAACATAAATGAAAAAATATATCTTTAAACGTATAAGAGAAAATTTTAGAAAGGACTTAATTTTAGATGAGTTCTTGCTAATTGACCAGTTTTACCTAATCGGCACGACATATATATATATATATATATATATATATATATATATATATATATATATATATATATATATGTATATATATATATATATATATATATCGTGCCGATTAGGTAAAACTTGCGATTTTAGTTTAAATAGCAACGCTCATCTTGCCATATAAGACAAGCTAAAATTTGTGTTTGCAATAATTTCGCAAAAATCATTCTGAACCCAACGAAAAAAAATATATTTCATTGTGTTTGTTTATTATTAAATTATTGTAAACGTATCAAAAATATATTTAGTTGGATTAGGCTAAATTAAATTGCGCTTGTTATAATAAGGTTAGGTAAGTTTTCTAAGATTCTTCTGGTGCAAAATTATAAATTTTTACATTAACATAATTGGAAAAAAATGTATCTTCAAACGTATAAGAGAAATTTTTTACAAAAGACTTAATTATAGATGAGTTATATATATATATATATATATATTATTTATTTATTAACACATTGGCCGATTCCCACCAAGGCAGGGTGGCCCGAAAAATAAAAACTTTCATCATCATTCACTCCATCTCTGTCTTGCCAGAGGGGTGCTTTACACTACAGTTATAAAATTGTAACATTAACACCCCTCCTTCAGAGTGCAGACACTGTACTTCCCATCTCCAGGACTCAAGTCCGGCCTGCTGGTTTCCCTGAATCCCTTCATAAATGTTACTTAGCTCACACTCCAACAGCACGTCAAGTATTAAAAAACATTTGTCTCCATTCACTTCTATCAAATACGCTCACACATGTTTGCTGGAAATCCAAGCCCCTCGCACACAAAAACTCTTTTACCCCCTCCCTCCAACCTTTCCTAGGCCGACCCTTACCCCGCCTTCCCTCCACTACAGATTTATACACTCTCAAAGTCATTCTGTTTCGTTCCATTCTCTCTACATGTCCGAACCACCTCAACAACCCCTCCTCAGCCCTCTGGATGATAGTTTTGGTAATCCCGCACCTCCTCCTAATTTCCAAACTCCGAATTCTATGCATTATATTCACACCACACATTGACCTCAGACATGACATCTCCACTGCCTCCAGCCTTCTCCTCGTTGCAACATTCATCACCCATGCTTCACACCCATATAAGAGTGTTGGTATAACTATACTCTCATACATTCCCCTCTTTACTTCCATGGACAAAGTTAATTGTCTCAACAGACTCCGAAGTACACCACTCACCCTTTTCCCCTCATCAATTCTATGATTCACCTCATCCTTCATAGACCCATCTGCTGACATGTCCACTCCCAAATATCTGAATACATTCACCTCCTCCATACTCTCTCCCTCCAATCTGATATCCAATCTTTCGTCACCTAATCTTTTTGTTATCCTCATCACCTTACTCTTTCCTATATTCACTTTCAATTTTCTTCTTTTACATACCTTACCAAATTCATCCACCAACCTCTGCAACTTCTCTTCAGAATCTCCCAAAAGCACAGTGCCATCAGAAAAAAGCAACTGTGAAAACTCCACATACACACACACACACACACACACACACACACACACACACACACACACACACACACACACACACACACACACACACATACATATATATATATATATATATATATATATATATATATATATATATATATATATATATATATATATATATATATATATATATATATGTCGTCCTAATAGGTAAAACTGGTCAATTAGCAAGAACTCATTTAAAATTAAGCCCTTTCTAAAAATTCTCTTATACGTTTAAAGATATATATTTTTCATTTATTTTAATGTAAAAATTTATAATTTTGTACCAAATGAATCTTAGAAAACTTACCTACCCTTATTATAACAAGCGCAATTTAGTTTAGCCTTATCCAAGTAAATATATTTTTGATACATTTACAATAATTTAATAATAAACAAACACAATGAAATATATTTTTTTCGTTAGGTTCAGAATGATTTTTGCGAAATTATTGCATACACAAATTTTCGCTTGTCTTATATGGCAAGAAGAGCGTTGCTATTTAAGCCAAAATAGCAAGTTTTACCTAATCGGCACGACATATATATATATATATATATATATATATATATGTGCCGATTAGGTAAAACTGGCCAATTAGCAAGAACTCATCTAAAATTAAGTCCTTTCTAAAAATTTCTCTTATACGTTTAAAGATATATTTTTTTCATTTATATTAATGTAAGAATTTATAATTTTGTACCAAGAGAAACTTTGAAAACCTACCTAACCTTATTACAACAAGCGCAATTTAATTTAGCCTAACCCAACTAAATATATTTTTGATACGTTAACATTAATTTAATAATAAACAAACACAATGAAATATACTTTTTTCGTTATGTTCAGAATGATTTTGGCGAAATTATTGCATACACAAATTTTCACTTGTCTTATATGGCAAGGTGAGCGTTGCTATTTAAGCCAAAATCGCAAGTTTTACCTAATCGGCACGACATATATATATATATATATATATATATATATATATATATATATATATATATATATATATATATATGTCGTGCCGATTAGGTAAAACTGGTCAATTAGCAAGAACTCATCTAAAATTAAGTCCTTTCTAAAATTTTCTCTTATACGTTTAAAGATATATTTTTCTCATTTATGTTAATGTAAGAATTTATAATTTTGTACCAAGAGAAACTTTGAAAACCTACCTAAACTTATTACAACAAGCGTAATTTAATTTACCCTAACCCAACTAAATATATTTTAGATACGTTAACATTAATTTAATAATAAACAAACACAATGAAATATATTTTTTTTCGTTATGTTCAGAATGATTTTGGCGAAATTATTGCATACACAAATTTTCACTTGTCTTATATGGCAAGAAGAGCGTTGCTATTTAAGCCAAAATCGCAAGTTTTACCTAATCGGCACGACATATATATATATATATATATATATATATATATATATATATATATATATATATATATATATATATATATATATATATATATATATATATATGTCGTGCCGATTAGGTAAAACTGGTCAATTACAAGAACTCATCTAAAATTAAGTCCTTTCTAAAATTTTCTCTTATACGTTTAAAGATATATTTTCTCATTTATGTTAATGTAAGAATTTATAATTTTGTACCAAGAGAAACTTTGAAAACCTACCTAAACTTATTACAACAAGCGTAATTTAATTTAGCCTAACCCAACTAAATATATTTTAGATACGTTAACATTAATTTAATAATAAACAAACACAATGAAATATATTTTTTCGTTATGTTCAGAATGATTTTGGCGAAATTATTGCATACACAAATTTTCACTTGTCTTATATGGCAAGAAGAGCGTTGCTATTTAAGCCAAAATCGCAAGTTTTACCTAATCGGCACGACATATATATATATATATATATATATATATATATATATATATATATATATATATATATATATTTTGTCGTGCCGATTAGGTAAAACTTGCGATTTTGACTTAAATAGCAAAGCTCACCTTGCCATATAAGACAAGTGAAAATTTGTGTATGCAATAATTTCGCCAAAATCATTCTTAACATAACGAAAAAAATATATATCATTGTGTTTGTTTATTATTAAATTAATGTTAACGTATCTAAAATATATTGAGTTGGGTTAGGCTAAATTAAATTGCGTTTGTTGTAATAAGGTTAGGTAGGTTTTCAAAGTTTCTCTTGGTACAAAATTATAAATTCTTACATTATCATAAATGAAAAAATATATCTTTAAACGTATAAGAGAAAATTTTAGAAAGGACTAATTTTAGATGAGTTCTTGCTAATTGACCAGTTTTACCTAATCGGCACGACATATATATATATATATATATATATATATATATATATATATATATGGAGTAATGTGTTAGGTAGGTATGTAACACCTTGCTAAGGTTGATAACGAGGTATGTTCTTGGTGGGTAGTTCAAACCGCTCTACCCTTCCCCCTTTCGAGTTGACGTCAGGGCGGAGTTTATAGTGTAAGTTCAGTTCACCCTCACTATTGACTCGGAGAACAGTGTCTTGGGAGTCCCACTGGTACTCCGGTACCGCTCTCTCTTGTTGTCTTACAGTTTTGACTAACTCCTGAACTGTCTTGGTATGGGAATTCTGTGTTGAATTCAGGAGACAGTTAGATCAAGATATTCTCACTGTACGATGTGACCAACTGTATTGTGTGTCGAATTCTGAGGGATATTGACCTCAAGCAAGTGTTACTCAGAGAAGGTGTTCCTTCTGGGTGTATATACTCTCCTTCAAGGCGTGTGTCACGATCGAGGAAATTATTTAGTTCTTCTGTTTATTCTTAAGTGTAGTGTCCATATAGACATTAATTATTTAAGGTGTCAATTTACGGTTGATAAGATCCGTGCTATTGTATATACACTACTTAGTATTTTTATGTGACGGAAAAGATCGGACTAAGTGATATTTAATTGATATTTTCAAATATCTAAGAGAAGTATTTAAGCTTTTAATAAAAAAACGGAAAAGCTTTGTAAACTCTTATTTTTGCCTTATCTTGTAAAGAACTGAAGTTCCTTCTTTTTCTTGGAAGTGATTTTGTTACGGAGTTAACTAACCTGACCATAGACCGTAACAGTGTGTGTGTGAGTGAAGGAGTGTGTGTATGAGTGAAGGAGTGTGTGTATGAGTGAAGGAGTGTGTGTATGAGTGAAGGAATGTTGTGTATGAGTGAATAAATGTTGTGTATGAGTGAAGGAATGTTGTGTATGAGTGAAGGAATGTTGTGTATGAGTGAAGGAGTGTGTGTATGAGTGAAGGAATGTGTGTATGAGTGAAGGAGTGTGTGTATGAGTGAAAGAGTGTGTGTATGAGTGCAGGAGTGTGTGTATGAGTGAAGGAGTGTGTGTATGAGTGAAGGAATGTTGTGTATGAGTGAATAAATGTTGTGTGTGAGTGAAGGAATGTTGTGTATGAGTGAAGGAATGTTGTGTATGAGTGAAGGAGTGTGTGTATGAGTGAAGGAGTGTGTGTATGAGTGAAGGAGTGTGTGTATGAGTGAAGGAGTGTGTGTATGAGTGAAGGAGTGTGTGTATGAGTGAAGGAGTGTGTGTATGAGTGAAGGAATGTGTGTATGAGTGAAGGAGTGTGTGTGTATGAGTGAAGGAGTGTGTGTATGAGTGAAGAAGTGTGTGTATGAGTGAAGGAGTGTGTGTATGAGTGAAGGAGTGTGTGTATGAGTGAAGGAGTGTGTGTATGAGTGAAGGAGTGTGTGTATGAGTGAAGGAATGTGTGTATGAGTGAAGGAGTGTGTGTATGAGTAAAGGAGTGTGTGTATGAATGAAGAAGTGTGTGTATGAGTGAAGGAATGTTGTGTATGAGTGAAGGAGTGTGTGTATGAGTGAAGGAGTGTATGTATGAGTGAAGAAGTGTGTGTATGAGTGAAGGAGTGTGTGTATGAGTGAAGGAGGTGTATGAGTGAAGGACTGTGTGTATGAATGAAGGAATGTGTATGAGTGAAGGAATGTTGTGTATGAGTGAAAGAGTGTGTATGAGTGAAGGAGGTGTGTGTATGAGTGAAGGATGTGTTATGAGTGAAGGATGTTGTATGAGTGAAGGATGTGTGTATGAGTGAAGGAATGTGTGATGAGTAAAGGAGTGTGTGTATGAGTGAAGGATGTGTGTGAAGTGAAAAGAGTGTGTTGATGAAGGAGTGTGTATGAGTGAATGATGTGTTACGATGAATGAACGTTGTGTATGATGAATGGATGTGTATGAGGAAAAGTGTGTATGATGAATGAATGTTGTGTATGATGAATGATGCGTGTAATAGTGAATGAGTGCGTGATGATGAAGAAGTGCGTATGATGAAGGATGTGATGATGAATGATGTGTATGATGAAGGATGGTGATGATGAAGGATGTGGTATGAGTGAAGGATGTGTGTATGATGAAGGAACGTGTATGAGTGAAGGAGTGTGTATGAGTGAAGGAACGGGGTATGAGTGAAGGATGTGTATGAGTGAAGGATGGTGTATGAGTGAAGGAGTGTGTAGAGTGAAGGAAGAGTGAATGAACGATGAAGGATGTGTATGAGTGAAGGAGTGTGTAGAGTGAATGAGTGTGTATGAGTGAAGGAACGTGTGTATGATGAAGGATGTGTATGAGTGAATGAGTGTGTATGATGAAGGAAGTGGCTATGATGAATGAACGTGTGTATGAGTGAAGGAACGTGTGTATGAGTGAAGGAGTGTGTATGAGTCAAGGATGCGTGTAGAGTGATGAACTGTGTAGAGTGAATGAGTGAAGGAGGTGTATGAGTGAAGGAATGTTGTGCATGAGTGAAGGAGTGGTGATGAGTGAAGGAGTGTGTGATGAGTGAAGGAGTGTGTGTATGAGTGAAGGAGTGTGGTAGAGTGAAGGAGTGTGTGTATGAGTGAAGGAGAGGTGTATGAGTGAAGGAATGTTGTGTATGAGTGAATGAGTGAAGGAGTGTGTGTATGAGTGAAGGAATGTTGTATGAGTGAAGGATGGTGAATGAGTGAAGGATGTGTGTATGAGTGAAGAAGTGTGTATGAGTGAAGGAGTGTGTGTATGAGTGAAGGAGTGTAGGAGTGAAGGAGGTATGTATGAGTGAAGGAGTGTGTATGAGTGAAGGAGTGTGTTATGAGTGAAGGAATGTGTGTATGAATGAAGGAGTGTGTGATGAGTGAAGGACTGTGTGTATGAGTGAAGGAGTGTGTATGAGTGAAGGAATGTGTGTATGAGTGAAGGAATGTGTGTATGAGTGAAGGAATGTGTGTATGAGTGAAGGAGTGTGTGTATGAGTGAAGGAGTGTGTGTATGAGTGAAGGAATGTGTGTATGAGTGAATGAGTGAAGGAGTGTGTGTATGAGTGAAGGAATGTTGTGTATGAGTGAAGGAGTGTGTGTATGAGTGAAGGAGTGTGTGTATGAGTGAAGGAGTGTGTGTATGAGTGAAGGAGTGTGTGTATGAGTGAAGGAGTATGTGTATGAGTGAAGGAGTGTGTATATGAGTGAAGGAGTACTATACAGTGCTGTACAGTACAGTACCGAGACAGTACTGTACTGGTACAGTATAGTACCGTGACAGTACTGTACTGTATAAATATTGGTAGAATTACCGACAATATGTTAGTAAGGATCACATGAACTGTGACATTAGGCATCGTTTCGCTCACCAGGAGCTGTAACGGCTTGACAAAGCTCCTGGTGAGCGAAACGTTGCCACAATAAAATGTCACATTAGTTGCATTTGTGTCCTTTTACTTAACAGTACTGTACTGGTACAGTATAGTACCGAGACAGTATAGTACCGAGATAGTACTGTACTGGTACAGTACATTACCGAGACAGCACTGTACTGGTACAGTATAGTACCGAGACATTATAGTACCGAGACAGTATAGTATTGAGACAGTATAGTACTGGTACAGTACCGAGACAGTATAGTACTGGTACAGTACCGAGACAGTATAGTACTGGTACAGTACCGAGACAGTATAGTACTGGTACAGTACCGAGACAGTATAGTACTGGTACAGTACCGAGACAGTATAGTACTGGTACAGTACCGAGACAGTATAGTACTGGTACAGTACCGAGACAGTATAGTACTGGTACAGTACCGAGAGAGTATAGTACTGGTACAGTACCGAGACAGTATAGTACTGGTACAGTACCGAGACAGTATAGTACTGGTACAGTACTGAGACAGTATAGTACTATTACAGTATAGTACCGAGACAGTATAGTACTGGTACAGTACTGAGACAGTATAGTACTGGTACAGTACTGAGACAGTATAGTACTGGTACAGTACTGAGACAGTATAGTACTGGTACAGTACTGAGACAGTATAGTACTGGTACAGTACGGGTCTTAGTCAGATGACCCGCCGTTGGAGATTCTGGTCATCTAACTGAGGCCTTCCGCTGGCTTACCGGTCCATCCCTTTTAAAATTATGGTCATAGTTATAACCATTTAGTGAGTCCCTCTCCTGCTAAGTTTTAAGACTGGCTTGTCGTGGGTTTGAATCCAGTCCTTTCCTCTGAACTGGTTGCCATCTTTTTATTGTGATTTCATGGGTCCCTTCTAGGAAAAGTGCGATCAAAGTTGCCATGGAATACCATGTGTTAGCTTTAATCCTTCTTGTCCAGGGAAGCTTCCGCCTCCCGCATGGAACTTCAATTGCTAATATAACTAAGTTTAATTAAACATAATTAGACACATAAGCCCAAGTCGGATTAATTTAATCCTCGTGGTATACGAAATTCACCAACTGTGTTAACGTATAACAATTGTCTGTAATGGTATAGTCGTATTTAAAGATTACGTCAACATCATCAACTAGCAATAAACTTTCCAAATTAAAAGAAAAAAGAAAAATTAGGGGCAAACTGTGGCGTTACTGTTTAATTTTGAGAGTAGGATTGACTCTACGGCGGAAATGAGTGAATGTTGTCACTCTTCCTGACGACCTCTGACGCCAGGGCAAAATACCACCTTTTATATTTTTGGACAAACTGGTTTCGATTTTGGATGTATACACACGCACAAACTCTCTCTCTCTCTCTCTCTCTCTCTCTCTCTCTCTCTCTCTCTCTCTCTCTCTCTGGAGAAACACAAAAAAATTACTTGCAATAAAGGAAAATATATATTTATTGCCTATGTTGTGTGGTTCACCTTCACTGCATGAGATGAGAATGAAGGGAAGAGGAGTAAGAACAGAGAAGTGAGAGAAGGTAAGGGAGGGATGCGAGGAGACGTGAAGTAATAAGATTCTTATTCATCACCTTAACATCCACTACCTTCTACTGTATCGCTAGAGCACTTCACCAGTTTCATGCACCAAGGTGAACCTCTCACATGGTGCCCACAGTTTCATGCACCAAGGTGAACCTCTTACATGGTGCCCTCAGTTTCATGCACCAAGGTGAACCTCTTACATGGTGCCCACAGTTTCATGCACCAAGGAGAACCTCTTACAGGGTGCCCTAAGTTTCATGCACCAAGGTGAACCTCTTACATGGTGCCCACAGTTTCATGCACCAAGGAGAACCTCTTACATGGTGCCCACAGTTTCATGCACCAAGGAGAACCTCTTACAGGGTGCCCTAAGTTTCATGCACCAAGGTGAACCTCTTACACGGTGCTCTCAGCTTCATGCACCAAGGTGAACCTCTTACATGGGGCCCACAGTTTCATGCACCAAGGAGAACCTCTTACATGGTGCCCACAGTTTCATGTACCAAGGAGAACCTCTTACATGGTGCCCACAGTTTCATGCACCAAGGTGAACCTCTTACATGGTGCCCACAGTTTCTTGCACCAAGGTGAACCTCTTACATGGTGCCCACAGTTTCATGCACCAAGGTGAACCTCTCACATGGTTCCCTCAGTTTCATGCACCAAGGAGAACCTCTTACATGGTGCCCTCAGTTTCATGCACCAAGGTGAACCTCTCACATGGTGATCTCCTCCTCCCTCTGACTTACTGACGCTGACATCTATAAACATTGCAATTCTACACCTGTGTCTAACTCTCCGACACACCTCTTGTGTGTGTGTGCTTGTGTGTACTCACCTAATTCACTTAATTGTGGTTGCAGGCGTCGAGTCACAGCTCCTGGACCCGCCTATTCACTGGTTGCTACTAGGTCACTCTTCCTGCTCCATGAGCTTTATCATACCTCTTCTTAAAGCTATGTATGGATCCTGCCTCCACTACATCACTTCCCAGACTATTCCACTTCCTGACAACTCTGTGACTGAAGAAATTCTTTCTAACATCCCTGTGATTCATCTGAGTCTTCATCTTCCAACTGTGACCACTTGTTGCTGTCTTATCTCTGGAACATATTGTCTCTGTTCACCTTGTCGATTCCTCTCAAAATTTTACATGTCATTATCATATCCCCCTTATCTTTCCTGTCCTCCAGTGAGGTCAGGTCGATTTCCCATAACCTCTCCTTGTAGGACTTGCCCCTTAACTCCAGGATTAGTCTTGTTGCAAACCTGTGCACTTTCTCTAGTTTCCTTACGTGCTTGGCTAGGTGTGGGTTCCAAACTGGTGCTGCATACTCTAATATAGGCCTAACGTACACGGTGTACAGTGTCCTGAATGATTCCTTATTAAGATGTCGGAATGCTGTTCGTACGTTTGCTAGGCGCCCGTGTGCTGCAGCAGTTATTTGGTTGATGTGCGCCTCAGGAGATGCTCGGTGTTATACTCACCCCAAGATCCTTTTCCTTGAGTGAGGTTTGTAGTCTCTGGCCCCCTACACCACACTCCGTCTACGGTCTCCTTTGCCTTTCCCTAATCTTCATGACTTTGCACATGGAGGAGTTGAACTTCAGGAGCCAGTTTCTGGACCAGGCCTGCAGCCTGTCGAGATTCCTATGTAGTTCTGCCTGGTCCTCGTCCGATTGAATTCTTCTCATTAACTTCACATCATCTGCAAACAGGGACACCTCTGAATCTATTCCTTCCGTCATGTCGTTCACAAATACCAGGAACAGCACCGGTTCTAGGACTGACCCCTGTGGAACCCCACTCGTCACAGGCGCCCACTCTGACACCTCGACACGTACCATGACTCGCTGTTGTCTTCCTGATAGGCATTCCCTGATCCATTGCAGTGCCTTCCCTGTTATCCCTGCCTGGTCCTCCAGCTTTTCTCTTGTCTTACTGCTGTCACCCTGTCATAGAACTTCAGTAGGTTTGAGACACAGGATTTTCCATCCCTGAAACCGTGCTGGCTGTCGTTGATAAGCTCATTTCTTTCTAGGTGCTCCACCACTCTCCTGATAATCTTGTCCATGACTTCTCATAGTATACATGTCAGTAACACTGGTCTGTAGTTTAATGCTTCGTGTCTGTCTCCTTTTTTAAAAATTGGGATTACATTTTCTGCCTTCTATGTGTTGAAGATTGTTGTTAGTGGTACACATAGCGCCTCTGCCCCCTCTCTCAGGACCCATGGAGAGATGTTATCTGGCCCCATCGAATTTGAGGTATCTAGCTCGCTAAGCAGCCTCTTCACTTCTTCCTCGGTTGTATTTATTGTGTCCAACACTTGATGATGTAACCAACCTCTCCGTCTTTCTGGGGTCCCTTCTGTCTCCTCTGTGAACACTTCTTTGAATCTCATGTTGAGCTCCTCACATACTTCACGGTCGTTTCTTGTGATCTCCCCTCCTTCCTTCCTCAGCCTGATTACCTGATCTTTGACTGTTGTTTTCCTCCTGATGTGGCTGTACAACAGCTTCGGGCCAGATTTGGCTTTTGCTGCTATATCATTTTCGTATTGTTGTTGGACCTCCCTTCTTACCTGTGCATATTCATTTCTGGCTCTACGACTGCTCTCCTTATTCTCCTGGGTCCTTTGCCTTCTATACTTCTTCCATTCTCTAGCACACTTGGTTTTGGCCTCTTTACACCTTTGGGTGAACCAAGGGCTCATCCTGGCTTTCTCGTTATTTCTGTTTTCCTTGGGCACAAACCTCTCCTCAGCTTCCTTGCATATTGTTGTCACATATTCCATCATCTAGTTTACTGAGTTCCCTGCCAGGTCTCTGTCCCACTGAACCCCGTGCAGGAAATTCTTCATGCCTGTGTAGTCACCTCTCTTGTAGATTGGCTTCATTCGTCCTGCCCTTCCTGCTTCCCTCTCCACTTCTAACTCTACTATATATTCGAAGCTCAGAACCACGTGATTACAGGCCCCGAAGGGTCTTTTATATGCGATGTCCTCAATATCTGCACTACTCAATTTGAATACTAGGTCCAGTCTTGCTGGCTCATCCTCTCCCCTCTCTCTGGTAGTGTCCCTTACGTGTTGGTACATGAGGTTTTCCAGTACCACCTCCATCATCTTAGCCCTCCACGTTTCTGGGCCCCCATGTGGCTTAAGGTTCTCCCAGTCGATTTCCTTGTGATGGAAGTCACCCATAATCAGCAGCTTTGCTCTGCTTGCATGAGCCCTTCTGGCCTCTTCAGCCGATTTCCCTTAACCTTTTTTTGTAGGACATTCCCCTTAGCTCTGGAACTAGCCTTGTTGCAAACACTTTCTCTAATTTCTTGACGTGCTAGACCAGGTGTGGGTTCCAAACTAGTGCTGCATACTCCAGTATGGGCCAGACGTATACGGTGTACAGAGTCTTGAACGATTCCTTACTGAGGTATCTGAACGCTATTCTCAGGTTTGCCAGGCGCCCATATACTGCAGCAGTTATCTGGTTGATGTGTGCTTCCGGAGACGTGCTCAGTATTATACTCACCCCAAAATGTTTCACTTGGAGTTAGGTTTGCAGTCTTTGACCACCTAGCCTATACTCTGTCTACAGTCTTCTTTGCCCTTCCCCGATCTTCATGACTTTGCATTTTTGGCGGTGTTAAATTCAAGAAGACAGTTGCTGGACCAGGTGTCCAGCCTGTCCAGGTCTTTGTAATCCTGCCTGATCCTCATCTGATTTAATTCTCCTCATTATCTTCACATCATCTACGAACAGGGACACTTCTGAGTCTATCCCTTCCATCAAGTCATTCATATTGTGTGTGTGTGTGTGTGTGTGTGTGCGTGCTTGCTGTTTATGTGTGTGTGTATGTTTGGATGTTGCTGGGTGATAATATTCGTGTGTTTGAGTGAAGGTGTGGATGTGTGTGTTTTGTGTGAGTGTTGAGTGTGTGTGCAGTGTACTCACCTAATTTTGGTTGCAGGGGGTCGAGAGAGGTGGAGAGAGAGTGCTGTAGAGAGAAGGAGGTAGCGAGAGGGGTCGGTAGGTGAAAAGGGGAGTGGGGGGTGAAGGGGAGTGCCTGATGATGTGGAGTGGTGGACTGTGTTGTGGGTCACGGGTTGAGGGAGGGAAACCTTGAGGGGAAGGGAGACTGTGAGGACAAGAGACTGTTTGGTTGTGTGTGCTACTCGGTCACTCTACCCGCTCCATGAGCTTTATCATACCTCTCCTTAAAGCTATGTATGGATCCTGCCTCCACTACATCACTTCCCAGACTATTCCATTTCCTGACAACTCTGTGACTGAAGAAATATTTCCTAACATCCCTGTGATTTATCTGAGTCTTCAACTTCCAACTGTGTCCCCTTGTTGCTGTGTCCCACCTCTGGAACATTCTGTCTCTGTCCACCTTGTCGATTCCTCTCAGTATTTTATATGTCGTTATCATATTCCCTCTATCTCTCCTGTCTTCCAGTGTCGTCAGGTCGATTTCTCGTAACCTCTCCTCGTAGGAAATACCCCTTAGCTCCGGGACTAGTCTTGTTGCAAACCTTTGCACTTTCTCTAGTTTCTTTACATGCTTGGCTAGGTGAGGGTTCCAAACTGACGCTGCATACTCCAGTATGGGCCTAATGTACACAGTGTACAGGGTCCTGAATGACTCATTATTAAGATGTCGGAATGCTGTTCTTAGGTTTGCTAGGCGCCCGTATGCTGCAGCAGTTATTTGGTTGATGTGCGCCTCAGGAGATGTGCCTGGTGTTATACTCACCCCAAGATCCTTTTCCTTGAGTGAGGTTTGTAGGCTCTGGCCCCCTAAACTATATTCCGTCTGTGGTCTTCTTTGCACTTCCCCAATCTTCATGACTTTGCACTTTGTGGGGTTGAACTCCAGGAGCCAGTTTCTGGACCAGGCTTCCAGCCTGTCCAGATCCCTCTGTAGTTCTGCCTGGTCCTCTTCCGATTGAATTCTTCTCATCAACTGCACATCATCTGCAAACAGGGACACTTCGGAGTCTATTACATCCGTCATGTCGTTGTATATGTGTGTGTGTGTGTGTGTGTGTGTGTGTGTGTGTGTGTGTATTTCATTGAATGCTTTAAACATTGCATTAGCTTCTGTGAGGAGTCCACTTACATCGTTAAAGATTTTTCTTTATTTGCTTTTCATAAACCATGAATGTTAGCCAAAAGCGTCGATGGATTTACCATTTACGATGTTAATGTTATTGTTATGTTATTAATCTCGGTCATTACCTCTCGTGTTGTCAGATCTGTCATGCAGCCTCTCTCACTGTACATCTTGCTTCAGTCCATCTCTCACTGTACGTCTTGCTTCAGTCCATCTCTCAGTGTACGTCTTGCTTCAGTTCATCTCTCAGTGTACGTCTTGCTTCAGTCCATCTCTCACTGTACGTCTTGCTTCAGTCCATCTCTCAGTGTACGTCTTGCTTCAGTTCATCTCTCACTGTACGTCTTGCTTCAGTCCATCTCTCACTGTACGTCTTGCTTCAGTCCATCTCTCAGTGTACGTCTTGCTTCAGTTCATCTCTCAGTGTACGTCTTGTTTCAGTTCATCTCTCAGTGTACGTCTTGCTTCAGTCCATCTCTCAGTGTACGTCTTGCTTCAGTTCATCTCTCAGTGTACGTCTTGTTTCAGTTCATCTGTCAGTGTACGTCTTGTTTCAGTTCATATCTCAATGTACGTCTTGCTTCAGTTCATCTCTCTGTGTACGTCTTGTTTCAGTTCATCTCTCAGTGTACGTCATGTTTCAGTTCATCTGTCAGTGTACGTCTTGTTTCAGTTCATATCTCAGTGTACGTCTTGCTTCAGTTCATCTCTCTGTGTACGTCTTGTTTCAGTTCATCTCTCAGTGTACGTCTTGTTTCAGTTCATATCTCAGTGTACGTCTTGCTTCACTTCATCTCTCTGTGTACGTCTTGTTTCAGTTCATCTCTCAGTGTACGTCTTGTTTCAGTTCATATCTCAGTGTACGTTTTGTTTCAGTTCATCTCTCAGTGTACGTCTTGTTTCAGTTCATCTCTCAGTGTACGTCTTGTTTCAGTTCATATCTCAGTGTACGTCTTGCTTCAGTTCATCTCTCTGTGTACGTCTTGTTTCAGTTCATCTCTCAGTGTACGTCTTGTTTAAGTTCATATCTCAGTGTACGTCTTGCTTCAGTTCATCTCTCAGTGTACGTCTTGTTTCAGTTCATCTCTCAGTGTACGTCTTGTTTCAGTTCATCTCTCAGTGTACGTCTTGTTTCAGTTCATATCTCAGTGTACTTCTTGCTTCAGTTCATCTCTCAGTGTACGTCTTGTTTCAGTTCATATCTCAGTGTACATCTTGCTTTAGTTCATCTCTCTGTGTACGTCTTGTTTCAGTTCATCTCTCAGTGTACGTCTTGTTTCAGTTCATATCTCAGTGTACGTTTTGTTTCAGTTCATCTCTCAGTGTACGTCTTGTTTCAGTTCATCTCTCAGTGTACGTCTTGCTTCAGTTCATCTCTCAGTGTACGTCTTGCTTCAGTTCATCTCTCAGTGTACGTCTTGCTTCAGTTCATCTCTCAGTGTACGTCTTGTTTCAGTTTATATCTCAGTGTACGTCTTGTTTCAGTTCATCTCTCAGTGTACGTCTTGTTTCAGTTCATCTCTCAGTGTACGTCTTGTTTCAGTTCATCTCTCAGTGTACGTCTTGTTTCAGTTCATATCTCAGTGTACGTCTTGTTTCAGTTCATCTCTCAGTGTACGTCTTGTTTCAGTTCATCTCTCAGTGTACGTCTTGTTTCAGTTCATCTCTCAGTGTACGTCTTGTTTCAGTTCATCTCTCAGTGTACGTCTTGTTTCAGTTCATATCTCAGTGTACGTCTTGCTTCAGTTCATCTCTCTGTGTACGTCTTGCTTCAGTTCATCTCTCAGTGTACGTCTTGCTTAAGTTCATCTCTCAGTGTACGTCTTGTTTCAGTTCATCTCTCTGTGTACGTCTTGCTTCAGTTCATCTCTCAGTGTACGTCTTGCTTCAGTTCATCTCTCAGTGTACGTCTTGTTTCAGTTCATCTCTCAGTGTACGTCTTGTTTCAGTTCATCTCTCAGTGTACGTCTTGTTTCAGTTCATCTCTCAGTGTACGTCTTGTTTCAGTTCATCTCTCAGTGTACGTCTTGCTTCAGTTCATCTCTTTGTGTACGTCTTGCTTCAGTTCATCTCTCAGTGTACGTCTTGCTTCAGTTCATCTCTCAGTGTACGTCTTGCTTCAGTTCATCTCTCAGTGTACGTCTTGCTTCAGTTCATCTCTCAGTGTACGTCTTGCTTCAGTTCATCTCTCTGTTCTCTGCACTGATGATTTTTGTGCTATGAAATGTAAGTTTATCGGCGGCGTGTGAAGGACGGTGCTCCGTCTTTCTTATAACTGTTTATTTCTGTGTCCCCTCTTGATTATCACTATTTATATCTGTATCCACTCTTCGTTATTGTTTATCTCTTTACCCCCTCTCGTTATTGTTTATCTCTGTACCCTCTATTATTGATGCTTATCTATGTACCGTTTTTTATTATTTTTTTTATCTCTGTATCCCCCTCTTATTATTGTTTATCTCTGTACCCCCTATTATTGTTTATCTATGTACCCTTTCTCATTATTATTTATCTCTGTGCCCCTCTCTTATTATTGTTTATCTTTGTAATATATTCTTAATTAACGTTGTTTGTCTTATCTCTTACCTTAAATAGCTTCTCTCTGCCTAAAAATAATTTTTATTACATAAATTCATTTTTTGATTCGTAATTCTGTAAAGTGGGTTGTTTTCCAGGATATTTTTGGCACCTTAGATCATCACACTGGCTGGTCTGTACACATCTCAGGGTGAACACTCACTGGTATATTTGCACATCTCAGTGTAACACACACTGGAATATTTGCACATCTCAGGGTGAACACACACTGGTATATTTGCACATCTCAGGGTGAACACTCACTGGTATATTTGCACATCTCAGGGTGAACACACACTGGTATATTTGCACATCTCAGTGTAACACACACTGGAATATTTGCACATCTCAGGGTGAGCACACACTGGTATATTTGCACATCTCAGGGTGAACACTCACTGGTATATTTGCACATCTCAGGGTGAACACACACTGGTATATTTGCACATCTCAGTGTAACACACACTGGAATATTTGCACATCTCAGGGTGAACACACTGGAATATTTGCACATCTCAGGGTGAACACTCACTGGTATATTTGCACATCTCAGGGTGAACACACTGGTATATTTGCACATATCAGGGTGAACACTCACTGGTATATTTGCACATCTCAGGGTGAACACACACTGGTATATTTGCACATCTCAGGGTGAACACACTGGTATATTTGCACATCTCAGGGTGAACACACTGGTATATTTGCACATCTCAGGGTGAACACACACTGGAATATTTGCACATCTCAGGGTGAACACACACTGGTATATTTGCACATCTCAGGGTAAACACTCACTGGTATATTTGCACATCTCAGGGTGAACACACACTGGTATATTTGCACATCTCAGTGTAACACACACTGGAATATTTGCACATCTCAGGGTGAACACACACTGGTATATTTGCACATCTCAGGGTGAACACTCACTGGTATATTTGCACATCTCAGGGTGAACACACACTGGTATATTTGCACATCTCAGTGTAACACACACTGGAATATTTGCACATCTCAGGGTGAACACACTGGAATATTTGCACATCTCTGGGTGAACACTCACTGGTATATTTGCACATCTCAGGGTGAACACACTGGTATATTTGCACATCTCAGGGTGAACACTCACTGGTATATTTGCACATCTCAGGGTGAACACACACTGGTATATTTGCACATCTCAGGGTGAACACACTGGTATATTTGCACATCTCAGGGTGAACACACTGGTATATTTGCACATCTCAGGGTGAACACACACTGGAATATTTGCACATCTCAGGGTGAACACACACTGGTATATTTGCACATTTCAGGGTGAACACACTGGAATATTTGCACATTTCAGGGTGAGCACACACTGGTATATTTGCACATCTCAATGTGAACACACACTGGTATATTTTACACATCTCAGAGTGAACACATCCCGAATATTAATCAAAGCGACATAATCTCTTTCGTAAAAATTTTGCAACACTTTCTAGTGTGTAGGTATTGACATACTCCTGAAGGGAAGGAAGGGATGAGACGTGAAGGGAGAAGTGGTAGTATAAGAGATGGAAGGGGTGAAATGAGGCGTAAAGTGTGGTTTGAGCGCGTAGAGAATGAGAAAATGGTAGTGAAGGGAAGTGGAGATATGAAAGAGGGGGGGAGAGAGATAGGGGAAAGAATCGGGAATGAAACTTACTCTTGATTAACTTCCTCCCTCCGTAACCTCCCTTTTTACCACTTCTCGCCCTGGGTGAGCTGTTTGATTAATTAATAAACACCGGGTACTTCTCGTAGCTTCAACCAGGATTAAAATAATGCTCAGTCGTTATTTACGACCGTCGGAGAGTGATAATTGTGAAGGAGGAGGAGGTAATAGGAAAGCAGGAGTCCACACCAGGGAGGATTGGTGGAGTCCACACCAGGGAAGACTGGTGGAGTCCACACCAGGGAAGACTGGTGGAGTCCACACCAGGGAGGACTGGTGGAGTCCACACCAGGGAAGACTGGTGGAGTCCACACCAGGGAAGACTGGTGGAGTTCACACCAGGGAAGACTGGTGGAGTCCACACCAGGGAGGACTCGTAGAGTCCACACCAGGGAGGACTGGAGGAGTCCACACCAGGGAAGACTGGTGGAGTCCACACCAGGGAAGACTGGTGGAGTCCACACCAGGGAGGACTGGTGGAGTCCACACCAGGGACGACTGGTGGAGTCCACACCAGGGAAGACTGGTGGAGTCCACACCAGGAAGACTGGTGGAGTCCACACCAGGAAGACTGGTGGAGTCCACACCAGGGAAAACTGGTGGAGTCCACACCAGGGAAGACTGGTGGAGTTCACACCAGGGAAGACTGGTGGAGTCCACACCAGGGAGGACTGGTAGAGTCCACACCAGGGAGGACTGGAGGAGTCCACACCAGGGAGGATTGGGGGAGTCCACACCAGGGAGGACTGGTAGAGTCCACACCAGGGAGGACTGGTAGAGTCCACACCAGGGAGGACTGGAGGAGTCCACACCAGGGAGGATTGGTGGAGTCCACACCAGGGAGGACTGGTAGAGTCCACACCAGGGAAGACTGGTGGAGTCCACACCAGGGAAGACTGGTGGATTCCACACCAGGGAAGACTGGTGGAGTTCACACCAGGAAAGACTGGTGGAGTCCACACCAGGGAGGACTGGTAGAGTCCACACCAGGGAGGACTGGAGGAGTCCACACCAGGGAGGACTGGAGGAGTCCACACCAGGGAGGATTGGTGGAGTCCACACCAGGGAGGACTGGAGGACTCCACACCAGGGAGGACTGGTGGAGTCCACACCAGGGAGGACTGGTGGAGTCCACACCAGGGAGGACTGGTGGAATCCACACCATGGGGGACTGGTGGAGTCCACACCAGGGGGGACTGGTTAAGTCCACACCAGGGGGACTGGTGGAGTCCACACCAAGGGGGACTGGTGGAGTCCACACCAAGTTGGACTGGTGGAGTCCACACCAAGGGGGACTGGTGCAGACTGAAACACAAGCTAGGACAGGTAGACAACCTATATTAATGAGCAGAGTCAAGTAGAAACACTGATCTTGAGTCTAGACTCTCAAGTTCTGAGTCTCAAACAAAACAAAAATAAAGCAACTATTTTGTCGACCGAGAAATGAAAAACAAAATAAGAAACTAAGAGACAGACATTGACAAACAACCAATCAGAGCACAGGTGAACATGATACATACACACACACACACACACACACAGACACACACACACAACACACACACACACACACACACACACACACACACACACACACACACACACACACTATATATATATATATATATATATATATATATATATATATATATATATATATATATATATATATATATATTAAATATATAGGGAGGTACCACCTCCAGAACTTTACTGGGGACCCTCATCCTCAGAGAAGACAATAAACGTACCTCAGGGAAAACTCGAGGTTCTCCCCGGAGCTGTTTGAATATTTTCTTCTCCTACCACCCCCTATATATATTATATAAGTGCTTTATTAATAGACAGAATACATTGACAGAAAACACAAACATGAACATGAATACATTGGTACAATATATCAAAGATTATGAATCTCTTCCAGCTCCTCCGAAGCCGGACGCGAGCCCAGTACGCAGCATGCATTTCCCCTCTAGATGGCCACGCTGAGGCGCTGGAACATGAAAGTGGCTGCCCTTGGGTCCCTGGTGGTGTCGATGAGTCTGGAACCCAGTTCTTTAAGGAAACGTGTGGCATTTTTTTCCCCATACTCCCAAGGTCTCCGATCCCACTGGGACAAATTGATACTGTTGGCTTATGTCCCTGTTCTTGCCCATCTTGTACTCCTCCCTGTGGTCAGCAGCTCCTCCCTGTCGCCCGACACTGTGAAGGATGTAGGTGTTAGCCAGTGTCAACACACACGTATAGTCCCATGCTAAGAGCTTGCCATTCTTCCAAGGATAGATGGTGATCCCGTCGGGGCAGTTTGCTGGGTTGTGGATATTGTTGGCTGCTAGTGATCGGGGCTCTCTCTCTGCTGGGCATCCAGCTGTAGCAAGGGTTCTCTTTATGATGTTGTTGACTTCATTGTGTCTTGCATGCCAGCCCTTGGTTTTGGAACAGTTAAGACCATGTAGACCATATTGGTCGGCTTGCGCATCGCCGCAAATACACGTATATTCCGTGTGAATTGGGGCAGCAAGGCGCAGAGCCACTGCAATATGAAGGGTCTTAGGGTCGAGGCGTGTTCCCATTGCCGAAATGGGAACTGTTTGGAGGAAGTCCCCAGAGTGATGTGCACTCACAGCTAGAAGACGGACAGTTTCCCTGTCTGATGTTACAGCCCTAAGCATGTTGACAAGTATCTTTTCAGTGATGGGGCCGTCCCAGCTTGACTGTTTGTAGGCCAGTTCTTCACTAGGTTTTGGTGTTGGCACAGCAAGAGTCTGGAAGAATTTGTTTTATTAGCTCATGATGCTATGGAAGAGGATAAGAAAGCTGGTAGGGCAATCTGGGAGGATTTGCGTACTCCCAGCCCCCCAAGCCTGACTGGAGGTGAGGCTTGCAACCACTGTCCATCTTCGAGGGAAAGATTCAATACACTCTCTAGCATGGTCTTGAGGAGATAGTCATATTCCTTGAGTTTAGGACTGCTGAAGGCTGGGGAGCATCTCAGGAAGTATGTAAGTTTTGGGATTGACAGGCACCTGGTGAGTAGGTAGAAGGCATCATGTGTATCGATGTCTTCCATCGTCCTGAGGTCTGAGATTTTTTTCCAGGACCAGATCGATGGCATTGGGCCCAAGAGGAGCTGTTGGCTGGATCAATGGCTCGTGCCACTGGTAAAACAGCCCTAATGTTCTGGATCATCTGTGGATTGGTAGAAACTATTTCACATTTGGTGGGGTTTAAAGATAGGCCCAGGCTCTCTACCATATCTTTAATTTTTCTGATGTCCCCTAGGAGAGATTCTGTAGTGCCAGCTAGGGTGCCATCATCCAAGAACCAGATATTGAGCTCACTGGACAGCGCTTCTGTGACTTCCTTGATGACTAGACAGAATAGAAAGGGGGCGAGAGGGTCCCCCTGTTGCACACCCTCACACGAGTCAATTTCATGGTCCCCAAACAATAGTTTAGAAGCCACACTATAACACGATTCTATGAAGGGATAGAGGGAAGGAAAGTGCCTAGAAACTGCTTGGAGAGCAGCATCCCTTCTGACTGAGTTGAAAGCATTGGCAAAGTCCAATTTGATCAAGGCTTTTTCATTGGACATGTTGTTGATGTATACTCGTGCTGCTTGGGCAGCTGCTTCACAGCTTTGTTGAACACCAAAACCGAGCTGAGTTGGTTTCAACATTGAGGCAGCCTCTTGACTCACCATTCTTACTGCAGCCTTGGCGACTAGGCGCCGAAGGGTGTTGCCCACTGCAATGGGCCTGATTCCTCCATCCTTTTTCCGGAGGGCACAAAGTGAGGCACCAAAGAAAAGGGGTGTAATGGCCTCTGGGACACGGCCAGCCAGGCACACATTGGAAAATTTGGTGAGTTCAGACAGCAACCTCTCTGAAACCTCACCAAATGCTGGATTGAGCATTTGTTTTAAGTGTTGTGGCCTTAAACCGGTGAAACCTCCTGCTGAGCCCTGTGGAAATGACATAGCAGCTTTATACACATCAGCGTCCTGTAAGGTTAAATGTTCTTCACCTGCTGCAATGTCAGGGAGGTCCCTGTTGGTACTGGGAGCCCTGGGTGGATGTTTGTCCTTCAGGGTTTGTGCTGTAATGACGTCCTTAGGAGCTATGGTATCCTTACTGGTTATGAACCTCAGTGCTCCAATGGTATTACCCTCTTCTATTTTTCTGTTAATTTTGGCCCTGATTTTTGAGGCGTCAGGTGGGTGTTTGACGCCCTGGAGGGAAGACGAACGAGGTTGTCATCTCTAGGGAATGCATTTATTGCACTAATAACATATGTTGCTAGTGACTTGTCCCTCCTTGGTGGGACAGCCAAACAAGCATTGCCAAATAGCAGTAGGTTGTGCCAGGATCCGTTGTTTGGTCGTGGTCACAATAATATATATATATATTATTGTGACCATGAACGACTGGTATTGATCAATAACTACACTGCACTAGCCAGGGGTCAAACCCATGATGCTTTGGCCAGCCTCATGATGAGAGAAAACACATGACGCTCTAGTCCACTGAACCACACAATCCTTAAGAGTAGCGCATCCAGTAGGACTGAACGTTGTACTCGCTACAACGTTCATACATACATATATACATACATGTCTTATTTGCCTATTTAAGGCCATCTCGTGAACTAGTTTAGTATTGCCAGATGATGGGGTTTTTAGTTAGGGGAAAATGAAGACACTGGTAGCAGAGGGTCCTTTTAACACCACGTTTCGCCCATGGCTGGACTTTATCCAGTATTTTTAAAATACTGACAGAATGACAGAATAAAGAATCAGACACACATGCAACACCTGGTGTTGCATGTGTGACTAATCATTTTATTAAGTTATTATTCTTGATAAATCCTGGGCGAAGCGTCGCAGTAAAAGGATTCTCTCTAACAGTGTCTTTATTTCTGCTTTTCGGATCTAATTAGACCGGTAATATTCACGGTATTTCTGCACTGTTGACTTTGAGGTAATTTGCATAGATACCTGGAGGTATGCAATATGCATTATTCCTTAGCGTGTTCGTGATTTCTCGCATCGTCAAGCAACTTTCCTTGATAATGTGAGAAATCACGAAAGTGCTTAGAAAAATAACTTTGTTTTTCGCTGTGGTTATATTACATGTTAAGATATCCCCTGTTTCTTGTGATCTTAATATACCCAGCGGTATATATGAGGATATGGCACTCACGTGGCTCCTGGTGGCACTCACCTGGCTCTTAGTGGCACTCACCTGGCTCTTGGTGTCTGTCATGAGCATGCCGTCCTTCCACCAGGTGATGGTAGCAGTGGGCCTCGAACCGGATGACTCACAAACGATGGCATATCTCTCACCCTCAGACAAGCTCTCCACCGTGCCCAGGATTCGCACGTCCAGAGGCGGAACTGTGGGAGAAGATGACAAGTGAGGGATGGGGAAATGTGTAGTCTTACTACTACTATTATTATAGTAGTTGTACTACTACAGCACTACTACTACTACTACAGTGAATATGATGGCATACAGTACTGACAAGTCGATAAATAAGACATGTGCAACAGTTAGGTATCTTTAATCCGAAAGGTATCACCTACACAGTAGGCTTCTTCAGTCGAATAAAGAGGCAACAGAAACGGTAGAGATGTGAAGTCGATATAATCAGTCCATCGCCCTGGAAGGCGTAGTTTTGAGGTGGTCAGTCCCTGGGCCTGGAGAAGAATTCTGCTCCATAGTCTGGAACAATGTGAAGCTGAAGCAACAGAATGGAGAGTTATATTCTGTCAAGGTGAGGCGAAGAAAATCTTGATGACCGAAGAGGAGGAGTCCATTAGTAGAAGGCAATTATTGAGAGGCAGTGTGGCAAATCTACTGAGTAGCTTTACTGCCTAACTACTAGTTAAGAGTGAGACGGGATTCATTTGAGAGGGACCTGCCCAGTAGGTTTGCTACACTGCCTCTCAATGATTATTTTCTTGTTTATACTAGTGGGCCTCGCCTCTTCCGTCGTCAAGATTTTCTGTCTCACATTGACCGTATATAAGTTTCCATTCTGTTGCTTCAGCTTCACATTGTTCCAGACTATGGAGCAGAACTCTTCTCCAGGCCCAGGGACTGACCACCTCAAAACTACGCCTTCCAGAGCGATGGACTGATTATATCGTCTTCACATTTCTACTGTTTCTGTAGCCTCTGTATTCGACTGAAGAAGCCTACTGTGAAGGCGAAACAACTACTACAGTACTACGACTACTACCACTACTGTACTACTACTACTGCAGTACTACTACTGCTACTACAGTACTACTACTTATACAGTACTACTACTGCTACTACAGTTCTACTATTACTATAGTACTACTGCTACTACAGTACTACTACTACAGTACTACTACTACAGTACTACTGCTACTACAGTACTACTACTACAGTACTACTACTACAGTACTACTACTACAGTACTGCTGCTACTACAGTACTACTACTACAGTACTGCTGCTACTACAGTACTACTACTACTACAGTACTGCTACTACTACACTACTACTACTACAGTACTGCTGCTTCTACACTACTACTACTACTACTACTACTACAGTACTACAACTACTACAGTACTGCTACTACTACTATTACTACTACTAATACAGTGTACTACTACTACAGTACTACTACTACTACAGTACCGCTACTACTACAGTACTACTACTACAGTACTGCTACAACTACAATACTACAGTACTGCTACTACTACTACTACAGTGCTACTACTACTACAGTACTACTACTGCTACAGTACTGCTATTACTACAGTTCTACTACTACTACTACAGTACTACTACTACTACTACTTCAGTACTACTACTACTACAGTACTGCTACTACAGTACTGCTACTACTACAGTATTACTACTACTACTACAGTATTACTACTACAGTACAACTACTACTACAGTACTGCTACTACTACAGTACTGCTACTACTATTACAGTACTGCTACTACTATTACAGTACTGCTACTACTACAGTATTACTACTACTACAGTATTACTACTACAGTACAACTACTACTACAGTACTGCTACTACTACTACAGTACTGCTACTACTACAGTACTGCTACTACTATTACAGTACTGCTACTACTATTACAGTACTACTACTTTCGTAGTGAGTGAATTCTGTCTGCAGATTTGGGACCAGCCACTACAGGATTTTCCAGGTGTAGATTATGATGTTTCTTTCCAGCTTGCAGTCCAGGGAGTGTAGGTCAAGCAGTCCAGGGAGTGTAGGTCAAGCAGTCCAGGGAGTGTAGGTCAAGGGACTTCAAACATTCCCAGTAAGGTGCTTAACCGAACTAATACATGACGTGAAGGTTCTGTGTACGGTCTCTAGATCTGCTGGTTCACTTGACTTCAATGACACTATTAGATTCCAACTATTTGTATTTCAGTTCTACTATTACTACAGTGCTATGAGTACAATACTTCTAGTGTTACAGTACTACTAGTACTACAGCACTACTAGTACTACAATACTAGTAGTACTACTACTACAGTACTACTACTACTACTATTATTACTACAACTAGTACTACAGTACTACCACTATTAATAGTACAATTCTACTAATAATACAGTCTACTACTACAGTACTATAGTAATGCTACTACTACTAGTACTACTACTACTACTAGCACCACCACTACCGCCTCCCACAACTACCACCACCCCCTCTACTACTACTACGAGTGCATACTCTTGCGTGCCTTATTCTGGGTTCGTATCTTGAAATTTATTGACTAATGTCAAGAATGAATGCAACGGTAAACCCCGCTGAGCTACAGCCAGTAAACACTGATCCTCGGAGACCTAGTTACTGCCATCCAGCACCACCACAACCCCTCTCACTAGCACTACCATCCAGCACCACCACAACCCCTCTCACTAGCACTACCATCCAGCACCACCACAACCCCTCTCACTAGCACTACCATCCAGCACCACCACAACCCCTCTCACTAGCACTGCCATCCAGCACCACCACAACCCCTCTCACTAGCACTACCATCCAGCACCACCACAACCCCGCTCACTAGCACTACCATCCAGCACCACCACAACCCCTCTCACTAGCACTACCATCCACCACCACCACAACCCCGCTCACTAGCACTACCATCCACCACCACCACAACCCCTCTCACTAGCACTACCATCCAGCACCACCACAACCCCTCTCACTAGCACTACCATCCACCACCACCACAACCCCTCTCACTAACACTACCATCCAGCACCACCACAACCCCTCTCACTAGCACTACCATCCACCACCACCACAACCCCTCTCACTAACACTACCATCCAGCACCACCACAACCCCTCTCACTAGCACTACCATCCAGCACCACCACAACCCCGCTCACTAGCACTACCATCCAGCACCACCACAACCCCTCTCACTAGCACTACCATCCAGCACCACCACAACCCCGCTCACTAGCACTACCATCCAGCACCACCACAACCCCTCTCACTAGCACTACCATCCACCACCACAACACCTTCATGACTGACTCCACATCCTCACTATCATGACTGACTCCACATCCTCACCATCATGACTGACTCCACATCCTCACCATCATGACTGACTCCACATCCTCACTATCATGACTGACTCCACATCCTCACCATCATGACTGACTAAACATCCTCACCATCATGACTGACTCCACATCCTCACCATCATGACTGACTCCACATCCTCACCATCATGACTGACTAAACATCCTCACCATCATGACTGACTCCACATCCTCACCATCATGACTGACTCAACATCCTCACCATCATGACTGACTCCACATCCTCACCATAATGACTGACTCCACATCCTCACCATCATGACTGACTCCACATCCTCACCATCATGACTGACTCCACATCCTCACCATCATGACTGACTCCACATCCTCACCATCATGACTGACTCCACATCATCACCATCATGACTGACTCCACATCCTCACTATCATGACTGACTCCACATTCTCACCATCATGACTGACTCCACATCCTCACCATCATGACTGACTCCACATCCTCACCATCATGACTGACTCCACATCCTCACTATCATGACTGACTCCACATCCTCCACCATCATGACTGACTCCACATCCTCACTATCATGACTGACTCCACATCCTCACCATCATGACTGACTCCACATCCTCACCATCATGACTGACTCCACATCCTCACCATAATGACTGACTCCACATCCTCACCATCATGATTGACTCCACATCCTCACCATCATGACTGACTCCACGACTCCACATCCTCACTATCATGACTGACTCCACATCCTCACCATCATGACTGACTCCACATCCTCACCATCATGACTGACTCCACATCCTCACTATCATGACTGACTCCACATCCTCACTATCATGACTGACTCCACATCCTCACCTTCATGACTGACTCCACATCCTCACCATCATGGCTGATTCCACATCCTCTCCGTCATGGCTAACTCTACATCCTCACCATCATGACTCACTCCACATCCTCACCATCATGATTGACTCCACATCCTCACCATCATGACTGACTCCACATCCTCACCATCATGACTGACTCCACATCCTCACCATAATGACTGACTCCACATCCTCACTATCATGACTGACTCCACATCCTCACCATCATGACTGACTCCACATCCTCACCATCATGACTGACTCCACATCCTCACCATCATGACTGACTCCACATCCTCACCATCATGACTGACTCCACATCATCACCATCATGACTGACTCCACATCCTCACTATCATGACTGACTCCACATTCTCACCATCATGACTGACTCCACATCCTCACCATCATGACTGACTCCACATCCTCACCATCATGACTGACTCCACATCCTCACTATCATGACTGACTCCACATCCTCACCATCATGACTGACTCCACATCCTCACTATCATGACTGACTCCACATCCTCACCATCATGACTGACTCCACATCCTCACCATCATGACTGACTCCACATCCTCACCATAATGACTGACTCCACATCCTCACCATCATGATTGACTCCACATCCTCACCATCATGACTGACTCCACGACTCCACATCCTCACTATCATGACTGACTCCACATCCTCACCATCATGACTGACTCCACATCCTCACCATCATGACTGACTCCACATCCTCACTATCATGACTGACTCCACATCCTCACTATCATGACTGACTCCACATCCTCACCTTCATGACTGACTCCACATCCTCACCATCATGGCTGATTCCACATCCTCTCCGTCATGGCTAACTCTACATCCTCACCATCATGACTCACTCCACATCCTCACCATCATGATTGACTCCACATCCTCACCATCATGACTGACTCCACATCCTCACCATCATGACTGACTCCACATCCTCACCATAATGACTGACTCCACATCCTCACTATCATGACTGACTCCACATCCTCACCATCATGACTGACTCCACATCATCACCATCATGACTGACTCCACATCCTCACCATCATGACTGACTCCACATCCTCACTATCATGACTGACTCCACATCCTCACCATCATGACTGACTCCACATCCTCACTATCATGACTGACTCCACATCCTCACCATCATGACTGACTCCACATCCTCACCATCATGACTGACTCCACATCCTCACCATCATGACTGACTCCACATCCTCACTATCATGACTGACTCCACATCCTCACCATCATGACTAACTCCACATCCTCACCATCATGACTGACTCCACATCCTCAACATCATGCCTGACTCCACATCCTCACCATCATGACTGACTCCACATCCTCACCATCATGACTGACTCCACATCCTCACCTGTGTTGTGGGGTTCTTTTCATAGATTTGGTAATATTAACAGACGATGAGCTTGGTTTTTGGTAGCGTTTAATGAGGCGTTGGATATATGGGAGCTGAGAGCCTATGCCTGTGTCCGTCTCGTATGCCTATTCGGATGGTACTGCCGCTACTAGGCCGCCCGGCGCTAAGGCATTCAAAAGGCAGGCCTATGATTGGTCAATGCCAGATCACATGGGCAGAGGTTGGAAATCACGTGAACAGCCGTGGTGCGGCCGTTAGAAATACGAACCGTAAACACCATCATGACTGACTCCACATCCTCACCATCATGACTGACTCCACATCCTCACCATCATGACTAACTCCACATCCTCACCATCATGACTGACTCCACATCCTCAACATCATGCCTGACTCCAAATCCTCACTATCATGACTGACTCCACATCCTCACCATCATGACTGACTCCACATCCTCACTATCATGACTGACTCCACATCCTCACCATCATGACTGACTCCACATCCTCACCATCATGACTAACTCCACATCCTCACCATCATGACTGATTCCACATCCTCAACATCATGCCTGACTCCACATCCTCACCATCATGACTGACTCCACATCCTCACCATCATGACTGACTCCACATCCTCACCATCATGACTGACTCAACATCCTCACCATCATGACTGACTCCACATACTCACTATCATGACTAACTCCACATCCTCACCATCATGACTGACTCTACATCCTCAATATCATGCCTGACTCCACATCCTCACCATCATGACTGACTCCACATCCTCACTATCATGACTGACTCCACATCCTCACCATCATGACTGACTCCACATCTTCATTATCATGACTGACTCCACATCCTCACCATCATGACTGACTCCACATCCTCACCATCATGACTGACTCCACATCTTCACCATCATGACTGACTCCACATCTTCACCATCATGACTAACTCCACATCCTTACCATCATGACTGACTCCACATCCTCACCATCATGACTGACTCCACATCTTCACCATCATGACTGACTCCACATCTTCACCATCATGACTGACTCCACATCTTCACCATCATGACTGACTCCACATCCTCACCATCATGACTGACTCCACATCTTCACCATCATGACTGACTCCACATCTTCACCATCATGACTGACTCCACATCTTCACCATCATGACTGACTCCACATCCTCACCATCATGACTGACTCCACATCTTCACCATCATGACTAACTCCACATCCTTACCATCATGACTGACTTCACATCCTCAGCATCATGACTGACTCCACATCCTCACCATCATGACTGACTCCACATCCTCACCATCATGACTGCCACTTTACCATCATGACTGGCTCACATCCTCACATGACTGCCACATTCACCATCATGACTACTCCCATCCTTACCATCATGTTTGACTACATCTCACACATGGACCACATCCACCACATGACTGACAATCTCACCATCTAGTTACAAACACATTGTTGGAGGTCCAGACGATTATTTTTTTGCTGTTTGTGAATTTCAAATGGAATGAATGAGAGAATTCATAATCTTTTAGTTTGACATAAGCCATTAGTTGAAGGTAATGATTATTATTATTAAATTATGTATGATTATTAGAATTATTATTATTATTATTAATTATTATTATTATTATTATTAAATTATTATTATTATTATTATTATTATTATTATTATTATTATTATTGTTAAATTATTATTATTATTATTGTTAAATTATTATTATTATTATTATTATTATTATTATTATTATTATTATTCATAGAAAAGCGCTGAGGGATCAACCCTGGAAGTGACAGGCAAACACATTTGATCCTTGGAAAGAGAGAATAGCTCTATTTCCTTGTATCAGGAGCCCTTCCTTCACCGTCATCACAGAGAGGGCGTCATGGGCGAGCTTCAACCCCTAGCTTCCCTCCGCCCATGGCCCACGCTCCAGGGAAAACATTTACAATGGGTAAACCCCCAGCTTAATTGAAAACCAGCGGGATGCCGGGGGTGGCATGAGTGCCGGGGTAGCAGGGGTGGAAGGGGTGGCAGTGGTGCCGGGGATGGCAGGGGTTCCGGGGGTAGCAGAGGTGCCGCGGTGGAAGGGGTGGGAGGTATGCTAGAGGTGCCAAGGGTGGCAAAGGTGCCAGGTGTGGCAGAGTTGCCGGGGTGGCAGAGGTGCCACGGGTGGCATAGATGTAAGTCGTGGCAAAGATGCCAAGGGTAGCGGAGGTAACTGAAGTGGCAAGGGTGTTGGGAGTGGCAGAGGTGCTAGGGATTGCAGAGGTGGAAGGGGTGGTAGAGGTGCCTGTGGTGGCAGAGGTGGAAGGGGTACCAGGAGTGGCAGAAGTGTCAAAGGTCGCAGAGTTGTCAGGGGTGCCAGGAGTGGCAGAGATGTCAGGGGTAGCAGAGGTGCCGGAGGCAGCAGCAGTGGGAGAGGTGCCAGGGGTGGCAAAGGTTACAGGGGTGCCATGGATGGCAAAGATTCCAGGGGGTGCCAGTTGTGGCAGAGGTGACTGAGGTGGCAAAAGGTACCACGGGTGGCAGAGATGCCAAGGGTAGCAGGGGTGCCTGGGTTGGCAATGGCTCCAAGGGTGCCATCGATGGCAAAGGTTTCAGGGGTGCCAAGGGTGACAGAGGTGCCAGGGGTAGCAGAGTTGCCAGGGGTGCCAGGGGTGGCAGAAGTGCAGGGGTGCCAGTGGTGGCAGAGGTGTAGAGGGGCAAAGTACCAGGGATGGCAGAGGTGCCAGGGGTGCCAGGGGTGGCAGAGGTGCCTGGGGTGGCAGAAGTGCCAGGGTGGCAGTGGTACCAAAGGTGCCGGAGATGGCAGAGGTGCCAGGAGGCACAAGTGACAGGGGTGGCAGAGGTGCCAGGAGGCACAAGTGACAGGGGTGGCAAAGGTGCCAGGAGGCACAAGTGACATGGGTGGCATATATACCTGGGGAGGAAGGGGTGGCAGAGGTGCCAGGGGTGGCAGAGGGGACAGGTGCCAGGGAATGCAGAAGTGCCAGTGGTGCCAGAGGTGCCGGGGGGCAGAAGTACCATTGGGGCAGAGGTGCCTAGGGTGGCAGGGGTAAAGAGCTTGGAAGAGGTGCCAGATGTGGCAGAAGTGCCAGGGGTACCAGGCGTGGCAGAGGTGCCAGAGGTGGCAGAGGTGCCAGGTGCAGGGGTGCCTGAGGTTTCACGGGTGGGAGAGGTGTCAGGGGTGCCAGGAGTCGCAGGGGTGCCAGGGGTGGCAGAGGTACCAAAGGTGCCAGGGGTACCAGGGGTGGCAGAGATGCCAGCTGTGGCAGATGTGCCAATGGTTCCAGGGGTGCAAGAAGTGCCAGGGGTGGTAAAGGTGCCAGAAGTGGCACATGTGCCAGGGATGGCAGAGATGCTTGGGATAGCAGGGGTACCGGGAGTGGCAAAGTTGCTAGGGATGGCAAAGGTTCCAGGATTAGCAGAGGTGCCAGAGGAGCTAGGGGTGGGAGAGGTGCCAGGGGTGCCGGATGTGCCAGTGGTTGCAGAGGTGCCGGAGGTACCAGTGGTGGCAGAGATGCCATCGGTGGCAGAGGTGCCAGACGTGTCAGGGGTGTCAGGAAGCTTTAGTTTTTAGTGCACAGTTGATGCACCGAGCTTAGCACAATAACTGGTGCACACGTTATTGTTGGTGTGCAGATGTGAGAGATAGAGGGAGAAAAAGAGAGAGAGGGAGAGAGAGAGAAAGAGAGCCTATCGAGTGCCTAATGCCTTTAGCTAAGACCAATAAATTACCCAGTTTCATCACTTCATTTCTATGGACATCATAATTAACTTTAGGTGCCACAGACTACCTAGTTACTCTACATTAACTGTAGTTAGACCTACGGACTCTCTGCTTCCTAGTCTTCAAGATTCAAAGAGCTGGAGCCACCCTCCTTCCTTGGATCAAACCGAGGTGCCGTAAAGCCACTGTGGGATTAGTGTTTCGTAATGAACTTGTAATAACTTAACTTGACATATACCCAGAAATACACTTGTCAATGTGCACGTGTTGACGGCAAGTGTTATGCACGTGTTGACGGCAAGTGTTATGCACGTGTTGACGGCAAGTGTTATGCATGTGTTGACGGCAAGTGTTATGCACGTGTTGACGGCAAGTGTTATGCACGTGTTGACGGCAAGTGTTATGCACGTGTTGACGGCAAGTGTTATGCACGTGTTGACGGCAAGTGTTATGCACGTGTTGACGGCAAGTGTTATGCACGTGTTGACGGCAAGTGTTATGCACGTGTTGACGGCAAGTGTTATGCACGTGTTGACGGCAAGTGTTATGCACGTATTGACGGCAAGTGTTATGCACGTGTTGACGGCAAGTGTTATGCACGTATTGACGGCAAGTGTTATGCACGTATTGACGGCAAGTGTTATGCACGTATTGACGGCAAGTGTTATGCACGTGTTGACGGCAAGTGTTATGCACGTGTTGACGGCAAGTGTTATGCACGTGTTGACGGCAAGTGTTATGCACGTGTTGACGGCAAGTGTTATGCACGTGTTGACGGCAAGTGTTATGCATGTGTTGACGGCAAGTGTTATGCATGTGTTGACGGCAAGTGTTATGCACGCTCCTGGAAACCTTCGAAATCTTGGAGAACTGAACCCACATTAGCCTGAGAAAAGATATTTGGAAAAGGCTCTTAAAAGCCCATATAAGCCCATAAAATGTACTTCAAACCCACACAAGCCCATGAAAGGCAATTTAAAACCCAAGTTAGCTTAAAAACATCATATCAGTATATATAAAATACTTCTGACAACAAAATCTTCAAATCTACATCACAATTAAAAAATAAATTTCCATATTACTCAAAATCATATTTTCTCAAATCCTGCGTAACAGACATGATTATCCTCCTCCTTGGAAGAGCGCAAAACTCATAGGGATCACACAGTGCCCCGAGAATGGGAGGTGATCCGCTATGATCCGAGGAAAAATGAGGGTGATTCATATTCCTAAAAACAAGATCTCTTCACCAGCCTTGAGGAACCTCCCTTGAAGGGACGTGATTTTTATCCCTTCCAAAACAAATCGAATTTCCTGAAGAGTTTCGTTGAGGTGATAACTTCCAGGACCAAAATAAACAAGTGCTATTGAAGTTTCCAGAGTGATCCAAACTATAACTGATCCAGAATCCAAGTTATCCAGGATCCAGGTGATCCAGGATCCAAGTTTCTGAACGCTCACTACGGTACTCTAGAACAGTGTTCACTACGAGAGTGATCCAAGTTCATCGTCAACTTCGTGGGCTCTCAACACAGTACTCACCAACATACACTACAACGAAGTTCATACAAGTCATGAACTACTGAAGTCGGAACCTCTGTGTACTACACAGATGGAATTTCCTAGGCTTTGCATAAGCCTCAAGGGTTTAATGCTTCCCCACGAATATAGTAATATAAATATAATAATATAAAGAGCTTCGGAAGGTTATAAAACAATACACTCGCATACACACAATAATTTTTTTATACACTGCTTAAGAATTCATAAAATATTCCGGAAAATATCCGCGTTCAGAGAAATTGAAAATTTGCTTTAAAGTCCCTGACGTTTACAGTAGATTTGTTCAAATGATTTGAAAATATAAGCTTTAAACTCCTCAAGCGCTCCTAACACCCTTCAAGCGCTCCTAACACCCTTCAAACGCTCCTAACCTCCTTCAAACTCTCCTAACACCCTTCAAACGGGACAAAAACACGTCAACACCTCTTTCAAATTCGCCTCAGTCTCATCAAAACAGTAAAAAAAAAAAAACATTCCAATAACAGGGGCTGCCCTTTGAGCTGATTATTTCCGTATTTACGTGGGGCGCTGTACCCGTGTGGGTTATTATTGTGAAGGTTTGAAGGCGCTACACAGACGTTACCCTTTGTTTCTCTACTAGATATATCCACACAAACGCAGTAAAATGTAATTCCTTACTGAAGGTTTCTCGCCCACTCAATGTTCTATATCAAGTTACAAAATATTTGAGACTCGATAAAACCCACTGTGTGGACGAAACGTCTTCGATAAAGGATCCCATTGTAGAGTATTTGTATTTCTTTTACCAGCATGTCGGTATTCACTATTATTTCTCTCTATTGTTAAATATTCCCTGAGTAGCCTACACGCCCCTCTTCCCCTTCTCTCTCCCAGCGAGACTCACAGCTCATGTCGAGGGTGACGGTGGCGGCGACGGGGACGGAGAGGTTGGAGTTGGAGGCCTGGCAGGTGAGGACGCGGTAGAGGTAGTCCCTGGTGAGGGAGGGCAGGTGCAGTGTGTTGCTGGTTACTTCACCCCGCCGCACCTCACTCACGTCATCAAGTAACTTCTCCTCATGGAACCAGGATACCATGGGGCGGGGTCGACCTGTAAACGAGAGATAGAAGGGTGTGCTTTTATTTTTTGGTTTTGTGTCGGTTTTGGTGAAAAAAGTGCACTAATTTTTTTGTTTTGTATGGGGGATGGGGGAACTTGAGTGGAATTTCTGGAGGAAAAAAAAAAGGGAGAGGCTTGAAGAACTTTCCAAGAGAAGAATCTGACAGGTAACTTAGGAAGTAAAAGCTTTTTAATTCAGCAGGAGATTTAAAGGGAACTCTGAAAACAAAGGCATGTAACTATTTCTACTGCTGATAATACTGTTATTACTACTACTGCTTCTGCTTCTTCTGGTTCTATTAAGTACTACTGCTACTACAAATTCCTTTTACAAACAATACCGTCAGCAGGTGATTCAGAAGCAATTTACGCACGAAAAAATATATTATACTGTGGGTGATGAAGCCTCATTGTGGGTGATGAAGCCTCATTGTGGGTGATGAAGCCTCATTGTGGATGATGAAGCCTCAGTGTGGATGATGAAGCCTCATTGTGGGTGATGAAGCCTCACTGTGGGTGATGAAGCCTCATTGTGGATGATGAAGCCTCATTGTGGGTGATGAAGCCTCATTGTGGGTGATGAAGCCTCATTGTGGATGATGAAGCCTTGTAATGGGTCAAAAAACCCCACTGAGGATGAAACATTGTAAATTAAAGGTATTTCTCTTTTTTTTTTAAGTCTTCCTGAATTTTTTGAGTTCATGGGGAAAAAAATGGCTTAAAACCTGTCGTGCAAATTTTCTCTCTCCCGAACATGTCCAGATATTCTTCAGGTATTTAAATGATCAACGTACAAAAACTTGACCTATGAAAGAAACTGACTTTAAGGTACTCTTTTTTTTTGGTTATTACGAGTCGAAGAACTGTGAGTTTACTTAGTACATCACTTTGAAGAAGTCTAACTTAGTACATCACTTTGAAGGAAGTCTAACTTAGTACATCACTTTGAAGGAAGTCTACACTGACTTCCTTCACATATAAATTTTCTTCCTTAACAGAGAGAGAGAAAGAATGTGAAAAAGAGAACAATTTCTCTTTCTCCTCCACAACTGCCTCTCACATCATCTATATAAATTCCTTACGTGGGTCCTTCAGTTGTTAAAATGTATATCTGCTTTATATTAATTTCAGTGGTGTTTTTAATAGTAATTTACTGAATGTTGCGAGGGACAAATTCCTTTTACAAACAACACTAACTTTGCCAGAGCCTTTTATGTCTGTTTACTTTCAGATACGAGACTTGATATTTGTTATTACCTTATGAGTTGACCTTGCGAGCCTTTTACTGCAAATAAAGTCTTAATTTACCCATTTATTTAAATCTGGAACTGATATACTAGACCAGATGTTGACTTATACATGATGGAAGGTTCGTGTGTGCACTCAATGGGTCAAAAACCAGCTCCTGGCCCCACCTCTTTAGTTGATTCCTACATGTTGAAAATGGTATAAATTTAATACAGACAAGTTGATGAGTAAGACACGTGTGCAGCAGCTGAGTATTTTAATTGTAGAAACATTTCGCCTACACAACAGGCTTCTTCAGTCAAATACAAAGCCAGTAAGTGTAGCAGTAAAGCAAAAATGGCCTTATTTTATGGTACCTTGTTCCCTAATGGTCTTTTTAATTTATATATCTACTTTACTCCCTACCATTATAGGTTTGATTACACCCCATATCCTATTGTACCTACTCTTAAAACTGTGTATGTAATCTACAACTTTTTCCCCCACAGTGTATGTTGATAAATGAGACACTTGTGCAACATTTGGGTATCTATATTCTGGAAACATTCCGCCCCGCAGTGGCTTCTTCAGTCCAATACAGGAAAGCTGGAACATGAGGAGGAGTTTGAGGTAGTCAGTCCCTCAGCCTGGAGTCGATCTGTGGGGCGAAATGTTTATAGAATAAAGACACCCAAATGTTGTATAAGTGTCTCATTTATCAACGTGTCGATTTTGTAAAGCTTTTATTGACATCGTGTCAAACACAGAAACATCTTGGGATCTTGATGCTGGGAATTATTCACCTACTGGTGACTCCGTCTACCACTGCTCCACCTCATCTATCATCACTATATAAGTTCCATCTCCACGAATATGCTGCACTTTTGTCAAGATTGATGGACTGAACACATCGACTCCAGGCTGAGGGACTGACTACCTCAGAGTGTTCCTCATCTTCAAACTTTTTCTCCACATGACTGAAGAAGCCACTGTGTGGCGAAACGTTTAAAAAATAAATGAAAATATTGCAAAAGTGTCTCATTTATCACTTGTCCGTTTTGTAAACCCTTTATTCCCACAGTGTATGTTGTTGATGTGGTGGTGGCAGTGGTGATGGCAGTGGTGGTGGCAGTGGTGGTGGCAGTGGTGGTGGCAGTGGTGGTAGCAGTGGAGGTGGCAGTGGTGGTAGTAGTGGCAGTGGCAGTGGTGGTGGCAGTGGTTGTAGCAGTGGTGGTAGCAGTGGTGGTAGCAGTGGTGGTAGCTTTGGTGGTGGCAGTGGTGGTGGCAGTGGTGGTAGTGCTGGTGGTAGCAGTGGTGGTGGCAGTGGTGGTAGCAGTGGTGGTAGCAGTGGTGGTAGCATTGGTGGTGGCAGTGGTGGTGGCAGTGGTGGTAGTAGTGGTGGTAGCAGTGGTGGTGGCAGTGGTGGTAGCAGTGGTGGTAGCAGTGGTGGTTGCAGTGGTGGTAGTAGTGGTAGTGGCAGTGGTGGGGGCAGTGGTAGTAGCAGTGGTGGTAGCAGTGGTGGTAGCAGTGGTGGTAGCATTGGTGGTGGCAGTGGTGGTGGCAGTGGTGGTAGCAGTGGTGGTGGCAGTGGTGGTAGCAGTGGTGGTGGCAGTGGTGGTAGCAGTGGTGGTAGCAGTGGTGGTGGCAGTGGTGGTAGCAGTGGTGGTGGCAGTGGTGGTGGCAGTGGTGCTAGCAGTGGTGGTGGCAGTGGTGGTAACAGTGGTGGTAGCAGTGGTGGTGGCAGTGGTGGTAGCAGTGGTGGTAGCAGTGGTGGTAGCAGTGGTGGTGGCAGTGGTGGTGGCAGTGGTGCTAGCAGTGGTGGTGGCAGTGGTGGTAACAGTGGTGGTAGCAGTGGTGGTAGCAGTGTTGGTGGCAGTGGTGGTAGCAGTGGTGGTGGCTGTGGTGGTAGTTTTGGTGTTAGCAGTGGTGGTGGCAGTGGTGGTAGCAGTGGTGGTAGCAGTGTTGGTAGCAGTGGTGGTGGCAGTGGTGGTAGCAGTGGTGGTGGCTGTGGTGGTAGTTTTGGTGGTAGCAGTGGTGGTGGCAGTGGTGGTGGCAGTGGTGGTAGCAGTGGTGGTAGCAGTGTTGGTAGCAGTGGTGGTGGCAGTGGTGGTAGCAGTGGTGGTAGCAGTGGTGGTGGCAGTGGTGGTAGCAGTGGTGGTGGCAGTAGTGGTGGCAGTGGTGCTAGCAGTGGTGCTAGCAGTGGTGGTAGCAGGGGTGGTGGCAGTGGTGGTAGAATCAGTGGTGATGGTGGTATTGGTGGTGAAAACGGTGACGTTACCAGTCTGTCACCGATGGTAGGTGGTGGTCACTCCCTCAAGCCTACAGCACAGGCATCCAGCCAGACCTTACATACCAGAGTTTAAGCAAGACTGAGGCTCTGACTAACTCCTACCATAGTTGACGAACTGATAACGCCAGGTAGCTGAAGGTGGTTAGATGTGCAGTAAATGGTGATAAGTGTGATGATGTTGGAAGTGGTGGCTGCGGCTGCGGCGGTGGTGACCAAGACCTCTCTTTTGCACGTACTCAGGAAGCTCTCTAAATAGCACTCAACTATCCCAGCAGCTGAGGATAAAGCCCTTAATAGTGTTTCATCAAGTCAAAATAGAACTTTATCAAGTTTAAACATGATGAAGCTCTATTTAGGGCGAAATCTCGTCCATTATGAAGCCTCATTTTGGTACGTGTGTTTTATATTCCTAGTTTGTTCGTTAACTGTCATTGTTAACACAACAATCACTTACCTATGTGGGATTTCCAGAGTCAGTCACTGGATGTTGGTGAGTATTGGTGATAGATACAACCATGACATACCTATGATCGATTTCCTTTTTTTTTTTTTTTTTTTTTTGGAAAGAGGGAGGGAGGAGGCGAGTCCGGTTTAAGGTCCACCTTTCCTGTTGATTGCTTGGTCATCCGGGCTATTGTTGCCAGCGGCCCGCTGGTCCGCATAGCTATCACAGCCCGGGTGATCTGGTATAAATACCAGGAATTGATCCGGTTTCTTCTGGGGCACTTGTATCTCTGCTCCAGAAATATTTCTTATTAACTTCAGGTTGATGAGTCGTGTTCTCTGTGATTGTAGCACTCCCGCTTCAGGTTGATGGGTCGTGTTCTCTGTGATTGTAGCATTCCCGCTTCAGGTTGATGAGTCGTGTTCTCTGTGATTGTAGCACTCCCGCTTCAGGTTGATGAGTCGTGTTCTCTGTGATTGTAGCACTCCCGCTTTAGGTTGATGAGTCGTGTTCTCTGTGATTGTAGCACTCCCGCTTTAGGTTGATGAGTTGTGTTCTCTGTGATTGTAGCACTCCCGCTTCAGGTTGATGGGTCGTGTTCTCTGTGATTGTAGCACTCCCGCTTCAGGTTAATGGGTCGTGTTCTCTATGATTGTAGCACTCCCGCTTCAGGTTGATGGGTCGTGTTCTCTGTGATTGTAGCACTCCCGCTTCAGGTTGATGGGTCGTGTTTTCTGTGATTGTAGCACTCCCGCTTTAGGTTGATGAGTCGTGTTCTTTGTGATTGTAGCACTCCCGCTTCAGGTTGATGGGTCGTGTTCTCTGTGATTGTAGCACTCCCGCTTCAGGTTGATGGGGCGTGTTCTCTGTGATTGTTGCATTCCCGCTTTAGGTTGATGAGTCGTGTTCTTTGTGATTGTAGCACTCCCGCTTCAGGTTGATGGGTCGTGTTTTCTGTGATTGTAGCACTCCCTCTTTAGGTTGATGAGTCGTGTTCTCTGTGATTGTAGCACTTCCGCTTCAGGTTGATGGGTCGTGTTCTCTGTGATTGTAGCACTCCCGCTTCAGGTTGATGAGTCGTGTTCTTTGTGATTGTAGCACTCCCGCTTCAGGTTGATGTGTAGTGTTCTCTGTGATTGTAGCACTCCCGCTTTAGGTTGATGAGTCGTGTTCTTTGTGATTGTAGCACTCCCGCTTCAGGTTGATGGGTCGTGTTCTCTGTGATTGTAGCACTCCCGCTTCAGGTTGATGTGTAGTGTTCTCTGTGATTGTAGCTCTCCCGCTTTAGGTTGATGAGTCGTGTTCTTTGTGATTATAGCACTCCCGCTTCAGGTTGATGGGTCGTGTTCTCTGTGATTGTAGCACTCCCGCTTCAGGTTGATGGGCCGTGTTCTCTGTGATTGTAGCACTCCCGCTTCAGGTTGATGGGTCGTGTTCTCTGTGATTGTAGCACTCCCGCTTCAGGTTGATGGGTCGTGTTCTCTGTGATTGTAGCACTCCCGCTTTAGGTTGATGAGTCGTGTTCTTTGTGATTGTAGCACTCCCGCTTCAGGTTGATGGGTCGTGTTCTCTGTGATTGTAGCACTCCCGCTTCAGGTTGATGGGCCGTGTTCCCTGTGATTGTAGCACTCCCGCTTTAGGTTGATGAGTCGTGTTCTTTGTGATTGTAGCACTCCCGCTTTAGGTTGATGGGTCGTGTTCTCTGTGATTGTAGCACTCCCGCTTTAGGTTGATGAGTCGTGTTCTCTGTGATTGTAGCACTCCCGCTTTAGGTTGATGGGTCGTGTTCTCTGTGATTGTAGCACTCCCGCTTTAGGTTGATGAGTCGTGTTCTTTGTGATTGTAGCACTCCCGCTTCAGGTTGATGGGTCGTGTTCTCTGTGATTGTAGCACTCCCGCTTCAGGTTGATGGGTCGTGTTCTCTGTGATTGTAGCACTCCCGCTTCAGGTTGATGGGTCGTGTTCTCTGTGATTGTAGCACTCCCGCTTCAGGTTGATGGGTCGTGTTCTCTGTGATTGTAGCACTCCCGCTTCTCGTCGGGTTTATTCTAAACTTCCTCCCGTATGCGGATAAAGTGACTTATATGCAGTTCAGGACATTTACTAAAGGGAAAGTTTTGCCACAAGTGTATCCGTCAGTCATGGTCAGTCCTAGGAATAATAAAGCCACTCTTGGAAAAGAGTTTGGTTTAATAAATGTCCTGACTGTACATACACGTCCTCGTCCACAGCTTTCGGTATCACTATACAATCGTTCCTCTCGTATCTCTCACTCCAGTAAGTTGTTGTGGCAATGTGCAGACGGGGGCCCTGGCCCTCATGCATTCTCCATGTACACTGGAATCTTTGGTCACGAACGCTTCCGAACACGAAGAAATCGGTTCACGACCAAAAAATTCGCCAAATTTTCACATTCCGCACCATTTTTTGCACGAGCCAATTTGCCTCACTTCCTGTTGTTTGTGTACACCTAACATAGAGCGTCGCCTTGTAGTCGGTCTGGGTAAGACACGTTCATTCTCTGTGAGCTCGAGGATATGGAATAAAGTACCATCCTCTTATCCCCTCCTGGGTACTTATATAAGATAAAATATAGTGTAGTACAGTACTGTGATATACACTCGTAATGCACTATAAAACTAAGTAAGTTTATTCAGGTATACACAAATACAGTTACATAGATTAACATACATAGCAGCATATGTGTAGAGAACCTAGGATAACCCCAAAAAATCAGACAGAGTGACTTATTTTCTCTATTTTTTTTCGGTGCTCGCTCGTCGATTATCTCGGAAGTAAGTTATTCATACATTACAGTAATTACGACCGTGATAAATTCGGATTAGCAATGTTTTATCAGCAGTTAGTGCCGAAACAGCTTCTTCAGTGCCAGTACCCGGCTAAGGGCTTGCCATATATGATTTTTGGTAAATAACTTTTTCTCAGTTGTTTTGGGCTATCGTAGGGGTGTGGAACGGATTAATCGTATTTACATACAATCCAGTGGTGAAATTAGGTTCGGGTCACGACTAAATCGGGTGGCGACCAGAGTTTTGGAACGAATTATGGTCGTGACCAGAGGTTCCATTGTATATATAATTACATAATGAATTATGAACTATCTCATTTACGTTCCAGAGGCTACATTCTGCGTGCTTTGAGCCGCACCCATAAGTCTAGATACGAGTATTTTATCTCTTGCGCTGGTAGTAGATGATTGATGTACGCACATGTTACACAGAGACAAATGCCATACATGAGAGCTCAAATGATTTGAAGAGATCCATAATTAACGTGACTTCTCTTGTTTCGAAGGTTTTATCATTTTCCCTGACTTTATGTTATTTACTTTATGGAGTTCTCTAGTCAACAGGTACTCAGACATAATTATTCCTAGGTCATTTACATGCTCCTTTTGTTCTATGAGATGGTTTGCATGCCTTTGTTTGTGTACTCTTCGTGAGATCTTTACTCTTTGTTTCTAAGCAATTAGAATGTCAACTCCACTGAACATAATTTTTTTCTTCGTCAAATGGAAGCGTGTTGAATTTTTCAGTCAGTTAATAAGCGACTTTTTTGTTTATTTTTGGAATCATCTACTAAGAGAATGAAAAATAGTGAAGGTGCCAGAAAGTGCCTTTCGGTACTGAACTTTTTTTCCTAGCCCTGAGTGGACTTGTGTTTATTACTACTCTTGTGATATCTTTAAATAAAACCTGAATATCCATTTCCCAACTTTTCCAGTTGACTTTTGACCTCATTTGACCTATTACTTTACGGTAGCCTTTGCTAAATACCTTTGCAAAATTCGTGCAAAGCACTTACGTATTTTATTTATCTTTCAATGCCTCAGTGATTTAATTATAATGATCCAATAGACATGAGAGGCAGGATCTTACTGTTTTAAAAGGGTGTAGCACAACCAAATGGTCTCCCAGGGGATATATGTATTTTTGTTATTAGTGGAAATGAAGTGGCGGTGGAAATGAAGTGGCGGTGGAAATGAAGTGGCGGTGGAAATGAAGTGGCGGTGGAAATGAAGTGGCGGTGGAAATGAAGTGGCGGTGGAAATGAAGTGGCGGTGGTCTCTCTCTCCTAAGTGTAGACATCCCCCGAATCATCTCACTTTGCCAGGTCATTTAACTAGTTAATATTATCTCTTCTCACTTCGCTACTGATTTTCATTTCTCTCGCTTGGCAGTGTTGTGTTAGTGGCCACTCACCCCGCCCTTGTACCAAGCCACTCACCCCGCCCTTGTACCAAGCCACTCACCCCGCCCTTGTACAAGGCCTCCACTCCGCCCTTGTACTAGCTACTCACCTTATGTAAGCCACTACGCCCTTGTAACAAGCCACTCACCGCCCTTGTACAAGCCACTCACTCCTGCCCTTGTAAGCCACTCACCCTCGCCCTTGTCAAGCCACTCACCCTGCCTTGTACACAAGCCACTCACCCTGCCCTTGTAATAAGACCACTCACCACGCCCTTGTACCAAGCCACTCACCCGCCACTTGTAATACTCACGCCTGAACAACTACCCGCTCATGTGCAAGCCACTCACCCTGCGCTCTGTACAAGCCACTCACTCCCTGCCTTGTACCAGCACTCACTCCGCCCTTGTAATAACTCAACCCTCACCTTGTAACTAAGCCACTCACCCGCTTTGTCAAGCCACTCACCCGCCCTTGTACCAAGACCACTCCACCTCTCAGTGCCTAATAGCCACTCACCCTGCCCTATGTGAACAAGCCACTCACACCCCCCTTGTAACAAAGCCACTCACCCAGCCCTTAGCTAACAAGCCCTCACCCTGCCCTTGTAACAACCACTCACCCTGCCCTTAGTGATAGCCATCATCCCTCGCCCTTTG